>JBAMAX010001994.1:0-319878 GCA_037043745.1 Chymomyza amoena
TTATGGGCTACGGTCAGTAACTAGGATTGCTACTATATTGGATTAAAGAGTAAAAAAAATGGTTTTCAGTATAATTGAAATTTTTGAAAATGAGCTTGTGAATTTGTCAGTCCAAGAAAACCCTGTCAATTTGAACCCGGCAATAGAGATCAAAACTCAGGAAACATTATTTGATTTTTTTAGATGATAGACCCATTAGCAAACAGTCAAACGCACGACAATATCTGGAGAGATCTATAGCTGCCAAAGGCATGGATCCTCTTTTATGGATTAAGTTAAAAACAACAAATCAATACTCAAGTAATATAAAGTGTGATTCATTAAGACCTTTTTTTTTAATAGGGATTTTCGTGTGGATCACGCGTGATCCATGACAGCTGTCAGAGGCAAAGTTGTTCAGTATTCATTGGCAAATCATCATGCAAAGACTTACACCCGAACAACATTTACAAATTGTACAATTGTACTACGAAAATCAGCGTTCTGCAAAGAATGTTTTTCGTGCGCTGAGATCGACTTATGGCCAACCAAATCGACCCACCGAACCCAATGACCTTCCTGCACGTCGCCGTTTTAGTAAATGGGCTCTTGGTAAGATCGATGAAGATCCGTTGTTTTCGACCAATATTTTGTTCAGTGATGAGGCCCACTTTTGGCTCCACGGCTTTGTGAATAAGCGAAATTGCCGTATTTGGGGAGAAGATCAATCCGAAGAGGTTCACCAGCTGCCATTACCTCCAAGAAAAACATCGGTTTGGTGCGGTCTGTGGGCTGGTGGAATCATTGGTCCGTGTTTTTTTAAAAATGAGTAAGGTGCGAACGTTACCATCAATAGCGCAAGCTATCGGACCATGTTAATGGACTTTTTGCTGCCTGAAATTGTTGCCCGTGATCTCGACGACATTTGGCTCCAACAGGATGGCGCTCCGGTCCAAATTGCCAATGAAACAATGACTCTATTGCGAGGTCAATTTGGTGAGCGACTAATTTCACGTACGGGACCCGTACCTTGGCCGCCAAGATCGTGCAATATCACACCGCTCGACTTTTTTCTTTGGAGTTACGTAAAGTCAAAAGCTTACGTGGACAAACCAGCAACGATTGAGGCCTTGGAAGCCAACATTACTCGTGTTATTGGCCAAATACCAGTGGGAATGCCACATCATTAAAAAAAAGGTCTTAATGAATCACCCAATATATTTATATTAAGTTATATCTCAGGTGAACAAAACAAATCGTCGACTATCGATGGTTGTGAAATTACTATCGTTGACTATCGATAGTTCTACACCTATATTACTGTATTGCAAGCGTTTATTATATTTTTGTCTCGACGGGTTTTACAAAAATTATTATTATTAATAACATTGTGTTGTGATTAAAGTATGGAAAAAGAATTATCAGGTCATTACGATTTAAGGATTTAAAAAATATTTCGGCTTTTTTTTTTTTTGTACTCGTATAAGCTAGAAACTTAGTTAAGAGTTTTCGTTTTTGCAATTGACAGGCATCCCACAGTCGATCATCGTTCCACAGCAACGAGGTATATCGAAGTCGGTCACGCCCGACTTAACATTCGAAAATGTTCCCTATATTTTTATTTCTTTTTTTTTTGGATATAAACTCTGTCAGACTGTTGTATAAATGTGCTGCGCTTATCACATATTTTAATGGCAAAAAGGCTGGTAAAATTTTAAAAGCAGCGCGCTCCCTACCCTCCCTTCTCTTCGTTTCCCCCTCTGCCCCTTGTGTATATGTGGCTGTGGCAAAGTGCTGTTGCAAAATAGTTTCAAGGCTGCCAATTTACCTGACTGCCCCTTGCCACATGGCTTATAGAGGTGCACATTCTCATGTGCAGCTGTGACGCTCTGCTCTGCTCTGCACTTTGAATATAAATTATTACGTATTACCGTTAAGTTTTCAGCAAAATTAGTTTCCAACACACATATACAGTTACACGTCTCCTACGCTCACAAACACACACTGACACTCACACACAGACGCAGTCTCACACATGAGCAGACTGAGGTTCCCGGAGCGCTTTGAATTGTGGCAAATTATTTAGAAAATCCTTTGGAAACCGGTGAAATGCAATTAGCATAAGCAAATTCACCTGGCGCTGATTATAAACGCGGAAATGAAACGTGTGTAAATTATGGTTTTACCTTTATGCCAAATTAACCAAGTTCTTGTACTTTACGGAGTGTGTATCTGTGTGTGTGAGCCATTATATGCATAAAGAAAAGTTTGCTTTTTTTTTGAAGTTTGAGTAAGTTTATGGACTTTTTAATGTTATGCAAAACTATAAGAATGAAAATTTTATATTATGGCAGAAAAGTTCAAGCTAACATTTTTTGCATCTTATTGGTATTAACTTTGTATTTTAGTGTAGGTAGCTCAAAAGAACAAAGGCAAAGAGCATTTTCGAAGCTAACTAGGGGCGTCGAAGAAAAATTGACAATTCTTCAATAATTTTTGTATTTATTTCATTTGAGCTGCTCATTAATTGAAGAATCCCGGTCAAGCAAAACGTAATCCAGCGATAGAATTTATGCCGGAAGTTTGCAATGAAGCTTTAATTCATAATGAAGATCTATGCTTGGCATTAAGACAATTAGGAATGCCGTCTTCAATCGATCAATGTGCAAGTGTTACGGACGTAATTAGATCATGCCCAGCAGAGGCGTTAAATGTGATCTTGAATATGATTCCGATTGACATCCAATTAAAGCTAACTGAAGCAAACACGGAAACCAGAATCAAAGAAACTGGACTCTGGAGGACTAGTACCTTCGGACATGGCTGCATTCTGAAGGGTCAAGAGACTAGCAAATCAACAGATTACATAACACCAGTACTGGACTTCAAGAAGAGCTTCGACGTCAGATTCCCGACGCGAAAGGAGTGGGACATGAACAGGGTAATGAGAGCAGACGCAGCTGCAATCTATACTGACGGATCCAAGATGGATCGCGGTGTAGGAGCAGGGGTCTACACGGACAAACTCGAAGTATCGCTCTCCTATCGCCTAGGTAGCAGAAACAGCATCTTCCAGGCGGAAGTCTTTGGCATCAGAGAAGCATGTAAGGTGTTGAATAATCATCCGAGTCAGCTGGCGGAGTGTGTATATTCTCCGACAGTCAAGCAGCTTTGCTGGCGATCAAATCGCCAACCGTGAACTCAGAAATCATCAGACAATGCAAAGAAGATCTCAATGCCCTTGCAAGCAGAATAAACATCGCTCTCGTATGGGTTCCCGGACATAGGAACGTATACGGGAATAAGCTGATGAACTGGCGAGAAAAGGAGCATTAGATGGCGAAGCAGCGGAGGTAGCTGTCAAATACCCCCTCAGCGCTATCAAGAGAGAACTCTTCTGCGAGCTCAGAAAAAGGCTGAAACCAGATGGAAAAATATTGGCACTTGCAAGATTGCAAAGGAAATTTAGCCAAGAACAATGATCTTCAGAATAGCATCGACAATAACCGGACATTGGCCGTTAGGAGACCATGCAAAGAAAATGGGCTGGCCCTACAACGTCAGATGCCGAAGCTGTGACCAGGAGAACACAGAAGAGACAGTTTATCATTATTTTATGTGAGTGCCCACGATTGGGGTCCTTACACCACAGAGCACTAGGAAGCTTCGCGTTAGGAAGCCTTCGTGACTTGGCAGAAAAGAACATAGACGACATCAGCAGGTTTATAAAGGGATCGAAATGGTTTGAGTAAACCGAACAGCAGTGCTTCCCATAAGTGGTGTAACAAAATGGCGCATTAGCGCTAAATGAGTTTGAATATGTTGCCACTCAAACGGCACCCAAACCAACCAACCAATCGATCAATGCATGATGTATTTCAATTGAAAGAAATGCAACGAATTAAATTAATTATCAATCTAATCGTATTGCCCAGGAATGTGAAGATCGCAATGAACGTGAAAGAATTCGGTTAAGACAGACCCTTGAAGCGCCACATTCGACAAATAATGATGCAAGTTTGAATCGAGCTGCAAACTAATCTGAAAATCTTATAATTTCCAAATAAACTAACTAGAGAAACTTACGATGTTTATTCACTTTAAGAGTATTTAAAAAGTCTGGGCAGGACAACGTCTGTCGGGCTCACTAGTATTTAATAAATATTTAACTTCAAATTATAAAAACAATTTGAGAATATTGCTTCCCATTTTTTTCGTATCCACTTTGACAACGCCCACATTTTTCCCAATTTTTAAATACTATTAAATATTAACTCTTTAATGTGCGCAATTACAAATTTACCTGAAAATTAATCTTGTTAATTTAACTCACTTTTGAAATTCAAATAGGCATATTAATTTAATAACGCTCACTGCAAATAATCATAAATGCATGAAAAATATACATTTTGTTTTATACTGCTAATAGTTTCATTAAAATAACTGGTAATATGAAGCATCTAATTTACATAGTTTTAAATTTTAACAGAAATTAAATAAAAATGCTTAATTTAAGCTCTGCTTTTTTTATTGCATTTTTTCAATTGTAGCTAAAGCTATTTGAAATTTATTCCTTTTTTTTTTTAAATATATTTATAACTGTTGAAATTATGTAAAATGTAAGCTACATATGCTCTGCACAACATTAATGTTAGTGTTACATAACAGAGTTGAGAGCTACCGCTGTTAATTACTCTCTCACTTTGCTGTAATGAGATTGCCAATTGTCATCTGCAGTTCTTTATTATATGCATCAGTTTAGTTCTTAATAAACCATTAACCGAACAACTACAGCTGTGCAATTATACCTAACAATAACGAATTTTATCTATTTTTTTAATATTTCTTATTTTCTGAAAGAGGTTTCCAGTTCCGGCAACTTATTGAAAAATCTGCTGAAACCGCCTGTCTGCTGATGTTACTTCATCCATTGGATCTTTCTATCAGAATTGCATGACAAAGAAACTTGGCAAAGTACTCAACAATTTACGTGCTTATAATATAAAATTAATATATTACCCTTCCTCTTAACATTAGAAAACCATTAATTATTACTAAAAAAATAAGATGCCCATAATAAGTTATATATGTAATGATTACGTCCACACAATCTTATGGGTAAGAGAAAAGACGAAACCCCATATCAAAAGTTTCATTAGTTCTTTCAGAAACTACTGTCATAAAAGCTTCACAGGCGAACCCTTTTTTGGAGCGCATAAAAAATAAATACAAAAAGCTCATGTCAGAACACTGTGCCTACATTCAATATATTATAGTTTCAATCAAAATGCTAAAGCTCTCGTGAGACGCTTACAAGGCTTCAAATGTAACTAATTAGCTAAAGAGAGAACTAAATAGTTTAGTTCTCTCTGTTAGATACCAAGAACTACCTATACTTTTCAATAAATTGCTTATAATTTCCAATATTACAAAAAAGCTATCTTTCATTTAAATGCATCTAAAATATCAATGCGTAGAGCATAACTAGTTCAATATCCGGCGGATAAGCAATCCTTAACGCTTCTTACGGCAATTCCTCTATATAGAATTTCTCAAGCTTCGTATTAGTACGAAAAAGCGTGTAAGAAAGTTAAGAACTTTAAGGAAAAAATGCCTGCACTTAGCATTCTTGCCCTCAACGACAAAATTTTCGACAACTGTTAAATTTTGGTAAAATAAAAATTTCTAACAGTTGGGTTATCAGGCGAACAGAAGTTACCAGCAAGTAACTTGAAAATGAAAAATAATTTAAAATTTTTTAATAAAAAAGTGTAGCATACTTTAAGGCATGTATTTAAATTTTGGTAAAATATCAAGATTTGTAGCATACTTTTAGTTGCCAAATTAAAGTTACTTTCTGATATATCCGCATTTCTGTTCGCCTGGTATTTTGGATCATAATTTTTATTTTTTACAAAAATTCAAATTTGGCTTTATCTTTTATTCTTATTTTTTAAGGTATAAATTAGTTCATGCTTTTCTATCTCTTCACTTTCGTTAATCTTTCATGACGAATCTGTAAACCTCAATCATCAGTGGCGGATTTAGGCAACAGGCAACATAGGCTGAAGCTTAGGGCGGCAGAATTAAGGGCGGCAAAATTTGAGTCACCTACTACTACTACCTACTACAACTATATTGTAATAAATTACTGATGACAACCACAATCGCATTTAATATATTTTTTCTTTTTTTTTTGTGTAAAAAGGGCGGCAAGTTATGGTTTGCCTAGGGGCGCCAATTATTTAAATCCTCCACTGTCAAACATACAAACCAAAAAATAATTAAATTTTTTAGCTTCAAATATTAACTGTCTTTTAAGTTAATATCTCTAACGATTCTACATTTATTCTATAGTTAATTTTTTTGTATTTAGTATATATTTAAAATAAATAAAAAATAAGTAATTCCCTGTTAGACCCCTTGGAGGAGGTGCATAGGGGATTTCTATTAATAATTGTTCGAACAGAAAAGGGACCTACAGCTTATAGCTGAGTCCGAACGCGGTGTCTTTAATTAAAAGAGACTTTCATGGCAAAAAATATATACAGGGTGGTCTATCTAGTGTTTGGTGTTTGGAATTTGAACTACCGATTATTTGACTATTAAGACGTCAAATATCATTCATATATTGGTAACTATTTAGTTAAAACATTGACATTTACGAAATGGGTCGCTATACGCTTGAAGAAAGTTGGGAAATATTAAAAACTTATCCAAAGTGGTGAGTCTTGAGTTTGGCCGAAGATGGCGAATTTGATCGAAAAACCATCTTTTCGGACGAAGCTCATTTCCACCTCGGTGGTTATGTTAATAAGCAAAATTGTCGCATCTGGGGCAAGCGTTTCACGAGAAGCCAATGCATCCACAAAGAGTTACTGTTTGGTGCGGAATTGGGTCTGGCGGCGTCATCGGCCCATTTTTCTTCGAAAATGAAGAAGGAGCCGCCGAAACCATCAATGGCGTGCGCTACCGCGCAATGTTGACCAACTGGTTCTTCGAACAAATGGAAGATGAAGCTTTGGGCGATATTCGGATGCAACAAGACGGCGCCCCGTGCCACACAGCGAACGCCACAATCGATCTTCTGCGCACTAATCTTCAGAAATCGCATAATCAGCCGAAATGGCGTTGTGAATTGGCCACCAAGAAGCTGCGATTTGACGCGTTTGGACTATTATCTTTGGGGTGCGGTGAAAGATATATGCTATGCCAACAATCCGCAAACAATAGATGAACTGAAGGACGAGATTGGAGCCGCTATTGCCAGGATAAGACCCGAAACAATCGAAAATGTGCTCAAAAATTGGACCGATCGAGTGGCATACTGCCAAGCCAGCCGGTGGTCTTTTGACCAAAATTATTTTTGATAAATAAATGTCATGAACCAACCTTTCAAATAAAACTTTGATTATTGAAAAATATTCAGCCGTTTTGTTTTATAGTAAAATTAAATTCCAATTTTTATATGGACCACCCTGTATATATAATATGTATTTACACAAAGTTATTTTCTGTTATTCAAATCATTTTAATATTTTTCTATCGTTTCGTCTAAATCAAGTCTCTTAAATTTCCAGCAGTTTTTCCTAAAGCACTCTTCGATTGGTCTTCAGTATCCGTAAGACTATTTTTTTCTTTAAGTTTAACCCCAATTTTTTTAAATTTCATTCAGTTTTATGAAGACACCAATTAATTAAAAAAAAAATATTAAAAAAATAAAAATAGCAATTTTTTTGTTAGTTTCTAAATTTATCGGAGCTCGAAAACCAGGCAATAGAAATCGTAAGCAAGACTGCTATTCGGTTAAAAACTGTAATAACTCAAGTATTAAATAAAAATGTATTAAAAAAATAAGATAATTTTAGCTGGATATTAATATTTTTTAAATATAACATCATCTTTAAGGCTTGGTGCTTTTTTAAAAATTTCAAAGAGTCAAATATTTTAGTTATCCGTTTTTTGTTGTGAATTTTAAATACTTAAAAATACATTTTATAAATGCTGAAACTTAATACGAAAATTTAGGATACGTAACATAAATATGTTTCGAAATATATTAGAAATTTTCGAAATTTAAAAAAAAGAGCTCATCTTTTTTGTTATATTTTTTTGTGAATTGTTAGCAGAAATTCGGTTTAAATGAACTTTGTTTCAGCAGCATTTTATTTAAAAAATATATCCATGATGAAAATTAAAATTTAATTTGAATTCTTAGAAATATTGATTGGTACCACTGGAACAGAATCAATCCAGCCATTTTTTGTTTTAAGCGTAAAATTAGCTGATTGTCATCAGACAGATTACAAATAAAAATACATTGGGCAAAAAAATAAAATTTCTTAGAAAACTCTATTCAAGATTTTGTCTAACAACTTTCAATGAAATTAGGCAAAAAAAAACAAACCGTCTAGAGATTTCTGACACACTCCCAAATATATACGCTACTCATATATATATTTTACTGTAAATCAATTTCCAAGTTTACAGGCCAAATGCAATTTCAGCCAAGTAACAAGTTGATCCTAAAAGTTTTTCAAAGCAATAAAATTACGATTATTGTGAGCACTTTAAACTTTTGGCACATATCATACACACTCGATACGGAATATATATGATTTTCGAAACTAATAAAAAGCAGATTTAGATTAGATATCAGGATTGGATTAAGCTCTCCAAAGGCGGCGAATGTCAAAAGTGACAAATGTTTAATATTGCCAGTTCGAATTTTGTGCAACAGTGTTGCAAAGCACCAACATACAAATGTGGTAAACCATTTTTATTTGCGGTGTTGGTTAAAGCAACAGCCAACACTTACAAACATCCGCACACACACTTAATGTGTGTGTGAGTGTGTGTGTGTGTGCTCAGCTGTTCAACTTCAAAGGTGAAGTGTGACTCATACCGAGTCGACTCAGCTCAGTTCAAACATACAACGTTTGGCTTTTATTAAATCGTGTCAGTTGCTTACTTAGCAGGTGTAAGTGTGGGTGATGTGTAGCTGTGTGTGTGCGTGTTTTTTCTCTCTCGCATGCATACATACATATGCGTATCAACGAGGGCAGGCTAAAAAGTAATTAATTAAATTACTAAGACACAGTATATGAGCTTATCTTTCTTCATTTTAGCTGCCTCTAAGGATTATGAACTTTTTGATTTCTCCTTAGTTGGACTGCCTTGGATATATGTTAAAAAAAAAACTTACTCTCAATGGGCTTATTAATCATATTACTGCCAATAAAAATATATTAAGATCTATTATGCCAGAAAGATTTTTTGGACATATGTTATCATCGTTTCCTCTCCTTAACTTAATGTAATGGCTTGACAAACTAATCTATACTTCTTGGAAGATATACAGGCCCGGAATTACCATATAGGCAAGAATTGGTGGGCGGCAAATTTTGTAGGAAACTTTAAAATCGTATTTTATTCGTGGGAATTGAATTTCTATTTCCTACTATCAAGCTAAGGAAATGGAGATGGATAGGCCACACAGTGCGGAAGGATGCGAAGGAAGTTTGCCGTCAAGCTCTTGATTGACTCCCCAAGAAAGCAGCAAAAGGGGCCGCCCTAAGACAACATGGTGGAGGTCGCTACAAAAAGAGGTCGATGAATGCGGAAAATCATGGAATGAGATAAAATTGCTAGCCAAAAACCGAACCAGGTGGAAGTGCTTTATTGAGGCCCTATGCTCCAACCGGAGATAAAGGAATTGATGATGATGATTTCATTCGCACGCGCACCAACATTGAAAGTAAAAATGCCCAAATCGAGAGAAAAAATCGATATGTATAAATATCTATATTGTCCTCATATCGAAAATTCGATAAGTTTACATATCGAGAACCATATGAGAACCGCAAACGGGCGGCAGAAAAATCTAAGAGAAATGAAGATGTCCTAGCGAAAACTCCGAGGTTGACTACATTCTTTAAAAAAACAAAATTTGAATCAGTCGAAGAAGAAATTTCGAGAGTTCATAATGATCTTGAAGGTATCATTGTCATTAGTGATATATTTATTTAGTTTATAAACCAGCTGCCTTACAGATTGACGTTTTATCAAAAACATATAATCATAATAAAAGAAATATATTTTATGACAAAATTTTCAAGGATGACAAAAACATTGTATCGTCCTCTAGAAAACAAAGTTGGTACCCTTGTAATCGGAGTTTTTGTGTAAAACGGCAAAATTTTAATGAAACTTTATTTTTTTTTATAAAGTAAATTTTGTTTTTAAAGTCGGTACCATAGAAACGCCTGTTTTAGAAAACGGTTTTCTAATAACCTTATAAAAAACGCCTGTTTGATAATGAAGGTTTTATCTAAACATTTTCATGAAATTTTTTAAGGGAAATATAATAAGTTAATTATCTTTTAACAATAATTTTTGAATCCTGTAAATTTTGATAAATTTTACCAAATTTTTATAAAATTTAGGTTTTATAAGAAATTAACATTTAAAAAAAAAATTGTAAGTTTTTTGAATTAATTTTTTTCATGATTCTAGAAATTTTCGAAGAAAGAATACCTTTTTTAAAGGTTTTTATGAAACTGTTTCATTAAATTCGCAGTTTCCATAAGGTTTCCACAAAACGACTTTTTGAAAATTTTTATGAAAACTAAGATACGATGAATCTTGAAATGGAGAAGTAGAACTTTTCGGTCGGGAAAACTTTACGGTAAATACCTTCAATGTCATTTTTGACAGAAAATCATCGGAATTACAAAAAAAAAAGAGGTAGCGTACAAAGTTCTTTATGAAAAATTGTCAGTCATCAAAGACATGCATTGTTTGAATGAAAAAGAAATTCATGAAAATTCCACTGAATTAATTAATCAATTTCTACTTTAAATATATTGAAAAATCCTTCGCAAATAAGATGATTTTATTAAAAAATTAGTGCGTTAGAAGGAATATAGAAAAAATTCTCCATTTGATTTGTTCTGGGGGGCGGAAAATTTCGCAACTGCCGTGGGGCGCCAAATTTCTAAATCCGCGCCTGAAGATATATAAAAATCCAAATTCCATAATGCTCAAACCATCAACAAATACTTTGATGACAATTAAAAATCAATAATATCGAAATCAATTGTGTCAAAAAAAGCCAATTATTTGATAGACAACCCTCGCATACACAGACCTCTAGCCATATTTCATACTTCACTACCCGCACGCTGCTTGTGCTCATGGCATTCAAAGTTAGCCCGAAAAGTTGGTATATTGGAAAAGTTTCTGGTTGATTTTTAATATCGCAGGTGAGCGTAAATAATTTATAGCATTCATTTACGTTTCACTTCCAATCGCGCCAAGTAACTGAAGCCATAACACAAACACGTGCAAAGCTACAAACAGTTAAGCTTGTGTATCTGTGTGTGAGCATGACTATGTATCTGTGTGTGTGAGTATATAAGTGAGTGTATTAGTGTAGTGTTTTTGTGTGTTCGTGTGAGTTAAAAGATATGGCGTTTGGTGCGAAATGTTATTTATGCATTGCCAGCATAGAAATAACATGCAACAAGGAGAGCGGAGAGGGAGGGGTTTTCTGGAAGAGCGGAAGAGCCAAAGAGCTGGCGATCTAACAATGTGCCAACAAGCAAGCAGCACCAAATCCTTTTAGACCTTAGATAAGAAAACTTTTATAAACACGCCACACACGCAACCTAGGGAAATTGATAAGAATATGAAAAGTTTTTGTGGCAAGTGGCGGTAAAAGCTTCAACTAAAAGTCTAGCCACTGGGCACGGGAATCCTTTTGTAATTAAGCTTAAAGTTGGGCAGGCAAGAGTGTTGATAAGGTCAAAATGAAAGGCAGGGATAACGAGAATTGTCAACGTACACTGGGAATAATAAATGTGTAATTGCAGGATTTGAGTATTAAGCTTTTAATCTGATTTGTAGCTTATATTCAAATAATCAGATTTATGAAAGTGAAACTATGTAGATGGCCAAGGAATTTTTTCATGTTGGTGAATACAATATATATTTTAATATTTTTTTTTTTAATTTCTGCCAGCTTTAAAAAAGCTTATTTAATAAATAAATTATAGCAGAGGACACTTGTTTGCATCTCTATCTAAAAATAATAGTTTTAGTTTACTTATGTGGGAGTTATTTTATTTAAGGGATAAGCAACTCAATTTCGATTTCATAAAACTTGTTAATATATCTTCAAAGAATTTCACAACAAGGCATTGGATTTTAAATCATCTAATGTTCAGCAAATCTATTGGGTTGCCCAAAAAGTAATTGCGGATTTTTCATATAGTCGGCGTTTATAATTTTTTTAACAGCTTGTGACTATTTAATTGTATTTTTTCTTTTGACATTTATTAGCTGTCACTATTAGCTTGCTTTATGAAAAAAGTGCGCGTAATTTTGTTTACATTTGTTTGTTTGGCGCCCTTTTTAATATGGAATCCACAAAAGAGCATTTCCGTCATATTTTATATTATTATTTCCTAAAGGAAAAAACGCAGAGCAGGTTGCTAAAAAGTTACGTGATGTGTATGGTGATAAAGCCTTAAAAGAAAGACAGTGTCAAAATTGGTTTCGCAAACTCCGTTCTGGAGATTTTTCACTTAAAGATGAGCCACGTTCAGGTCGGCCAAATGAAGTTGATGATGACCAAATCAAAGCATTAATCGAATTAGATCGTCATGTAACTGAGCGTGAGATAGGAGAGAAGTTAAATATACCAAAATCAACCGTTCATTATCACATAAAAAGTCTTGGACTGGTGAAAAAGCTTGATATTTGGGTACCACATGAATTGAAAGAAATTCATTTAACAAACCGAATCAACGCTTGTGATATGCATCTTAAGCGCAATGAATTCGATCCGTTTTTAAAGCGAATCATAACTGGAGATGAAAAATGGATTGTTTACAATAACGTTAATCGAAAACGATCATGGTCCAAGCATGGTGAACCAGCTCAAACCACTTCAAAGGCTGATATCCACCAAAAGAAGGTTATGCTGTCTGTTTGGTGGGATTGGAAGGGTGTGGTATATTTTGTGCTGCTTCCAAGGAACCAAACGATTAATTCGGATGTTTACTGTCAACAACTGGACAAATTGAATGCACCCATCAGCTTGGCTGGGAAGTTTTGATGCATCCACCATATAGCCCTGACCTTGCACCATCAGACTACCATTTATTTCGATCTTTGCAGAACTCCTTAAATGGTAAAACTTTCGGCAATGATGAGGCTATAAAATCGCACTTGGTTCAGTTTTTTGCAGATAAAGGCCAGAAGTTCTATGAGCGTGGAATACAAAATTTGCCGGGAAGATGGCAAAAGGTTATCGAACAAAATGGAAATTATATATTTGATTAAAGTTCATTCTAAGTTTTATTAAAAATGCATTTACTTTCTTTTAAAAAATCCGCAATTACTTTTTGGGCAACCCAATATATAAAAGAAACCTATATTTTACTTGTTACGGATGTTCTCATGAACGCGTCGATGAATTTCAAATCTGATGCGTTAGAGGTTATCAATACGGAGGTTTTAAGCTAATTGCGAATTCCAGTAATGGAATATACGCCGGAAGTTTACAATGATGATTTAATTCATATTAAAGATCTATGCTTGGCGATGGCTAATAAAGCATTAGGACAATTGGGAATGCCGTCTCCTAATCGATCAATGCACGATGTATTTTAATTGGAAGCAATGTAACGAATCAAATTAATTACCAATCTGCTGCCCAGGAACGTGAAGATCGCAATGAACGTGAAAGAATTCGGTTAAGACAGACCCGTGAAGCGCGACATTCGACTTATAATGGTGCAAGTTTGAATCGAGGTGCAAGTTTGAATCGAGCTGCAAACTAATCTAAAGATTTTATATGTTTCCAGATAAGCAACTAGAGAATCTTACGATGTTTTTTTCACTCTAAGAGTATTCAAAAAGTTTGGGCAGGACATCGTTTAGTAACTAGTAATAAATATTTAAAAATTCTTTGCATTTTATCTCTACCTTAGAAAGATAACAAAAGCCTGCATATACTCTCTCCCTATGTGACGTCACTGCAAGAAATTTTTTCTCTCTTTTATCTTTACCTTCGAAAAATAACAAAAGCCTGCATATACTCTCTCCCTCTGTGACGTCACTGCTGGAAATTTTTCCTCTCAGTTAGCAGAGCTGATGGTAGTTATGGCATAGCTTACGTCGCAGAGATGTATCGTTATCGATTGCGTAACTTTAAGGTACTGTGAACTATAAAAAATAATACCACATTTCATTCCTTCCTTCAAAATTGAAGATTTAATTTTTAAAAGTGATTCATACTATTTAATTAGTGGTTTAGGTAGATAATATAAACAATCAGCATCATTAAGCTTGTAAATTAAATTAATGAATGATGATCAGGGATGCACTTTAATAAGCTATCTTGACAGATATTCCAAATATATTTCGAGATTTCAAAAACTACTAAATATCTTTAAGCTCACATACGATTTTACGTAACTCTGCAACAATTTATTACAGTGTACATTCTTTTGCAAAACAATCTAAAGCTTTAAATGGTATATAACCCTTAAATCAACTTTGAATACCAACGCCATGGGACGTAACTTGGTAACAACTGCTTGATTAATGACCACACCAGAGTCAGTTGTTTGTGTGTGTATGTATATTGGTGTGTATTTACATAAAGCTATATTGTATATAAGGTATAAGGTATTTAAAAGAAAAACTTACCTGTGCTTTTTCATTTCCAATTGTTTCTTCATTTCCAGATGCTTCTTATTGTCATAGTTGCGCTGATGTATCTCATGTATATCGCCGACATCATGATAGTTGGCCAGCGAGCTGAACGGATTGTTGTAAACATTGGCGCCTCCTCCTCCATGATGGCCATGCCCATCGTGGTTATGATGCGGCGCAAAATGCGAGAAATCATCTGCAATGTGGCACAAATAAACAGAGGGTGAGACAGGGTAACAATAAAGCTAATTAAAGTAAATGCTGCAGCAAGAGCCAAGTCAGTGAGTGAGAGCATCCGGCTTGGCTCTAATGCTGGTTGGCGGCATTTGATTGTAGCCAATTTCAATGCGACCAAGCCCGCATTCTGTGCCAGCAGCAACTCAATGAAACTCAATGGAACTCAACGTCAAACTCAAACAATTACACAATTGTCCTGGCCTGTCACCACTTGGCCAAATGAGCGCACTTCGCGTCGGCCCTGGTATTTATGGTCTACGTGCGCACAATGGCCAACAGTAACGGAATACACAGAAGCTACACCCAACCCTTGAAGGTGCACCCTCCCTCCTACAAATATTTGTTTATTTATTATAAAAAATAAAGAGAAGCGAACAAAAGCCAGCTTTGTTCACCGCGGCACCTTAAGAGCTCTTCGTTTCTGGCTCTTGTGGAGCTTGCAGCTTACCTCCTGGTCGAGCGCCAACCCAGCGCAGACTCTTGTCGTATCGATCGATGAAGTGGGGCACATGATACTGCGAATGATACTGATTGTAGTACTGTTGATAGTACTGCTGTTGCAACTGTTGCTGACTAAGCAGCTGTTGTTGTTGCTGCTGCTGGGTACGTCGATGGTTCTTGCCGTTGAAGGAGAAGACATGATGAGTGCGTACGTACTTATCCTCCACCTGCAAAAAAAAAGATACAAATACAAAGTTAAGTGTAAGTGTAGGAAGGAATAGAATACAAAGCCAACAATTAGAGCACACAAAGTCGTCTCAATGTCAAAAGCACGCACTTTGCACTTAATGACTGTTATTAACCCCATTTCAGGTGCTGCCAACTTGTTTGCATTCTGCAAGTGAGCAGCTGAAATTAAAAGTGGATCATGGCACTGTTGGGACCTGGCATACTATACTCATTCATTCATTCATTCATCCATCCAGTCACTCAGTCTGGCCTCAGCCAGCTGCACACGTTGGTTGCCGTCCAGTGGCCGCTTGGGGCGCTTTTATAAATAAATTTCATTTTAGACTTTTCCCATATTGTATGTGGGCCAGGCCAAACAAGAGCGCTATAATATGAATATTTATTTAAATTTTATACAGCATATTTTTTTTGGTAGCTGTTGCATATGTGGCTTTTGCTTGCCTTTTGGCAATTAAAATGCAATCTGCAGCATGGCAGCTTGGTAACGTGCCACATTCGGTCATATATATAAATGGGCTTAAAATGCCGCAAGTGTGGCACGTTGGTTAAGTCAGCTCGCCGGGGAGTCACCCATAAAACATAGTCCGCAAAGCCGGTACATTAAAAAATTTGAGTTAATCATCGCATTAGCCGACTGTGATATACACTTCCCGTGGGGTGGCGGGATTAGAGTATCCACCTCAAGTGCCCCTGCTTGTCGTAAGAGCCGACTAAATGGGGATCGTCAGGAAATGGGTGCATGGCGTTATATGGAGCAGCTTGGGATCTTCGACGGGACGACAGCGTCAGTGTTGGCCACATTCGACTGGAGAGTGGATGCTGACAGGAAGTCGTATTTTTATGCGGCGTCGGCGGATGATTGGACCACAGATGGCAAATGGGTGGCCAGGCCCGGCATTTGATGCCAAAACAAGCGGTGTTACCCAAATCCGAGTCTGTCGGGACTGAAAGGAGAGGGTAAGCCGAGTCTTAATTTCGGAACCACGTCTAAGCGTAAAAAGTTTTTGTTTATAAGAGTCACTTGAGTCTGCTTACCAAACTCAAAGTCTCAAGCTCTTACTCTAGGTGTAGTTTCTAGAGCAGGTCATTTTAATCTCCAAGATTTTGAATCAATCTGAACCTCAATAAGACCTCTTCCGGCTTGCATCTACAATACCCTTGACTCTCTCTTTACAGTGTATATAAACACATGTATACAAGCTTGTTGCACGCACCTCGCCACCAAATTGTGCAAATATTTGATTGCAAATTGTTTGGTAATACAGCCAAACCATCAAGCAAGCATCAAAACATCAAAACATGAGTAAAAAATAACAAAAAAAAATAAAATTGAAATTGTACAAATATTTACATAATGAAATTGCGGCTGCCGCCATGTTTAACATTACGTATACGCACCTTTTTACCATTGATTAGCCACGTTATGTGCGGCGCTGGGCGAGCACGTGTCGTATTGCAGAGAGCAAAAAGTCGCTCTCCCACCGCAAATGGTGTTCGTTTGCGAAATTTAATCGTTGGAGGACCGGTTTGAGGCACTGTAAACATAAAGAGTAAAGGTAACAAATTTGTGAGCAGAGAGAGAATATAATAATGCTTAAGCATTCAGACTTATAAGGATTGACTAGACAAATATATTTTTATGTTTTATACATATTGTTTTTTTTTTTAACAATTTTAATATTGTTTTTAATGCTATACACAATACTTTAAGTCACCAATTTGAGCTACTAAGCCGATATATATTTCATTTTTTACCTCAAAACCAAAATGTCTAAGACTTTGTAGTCATCTTAGATAAGAAGATGTAGGTAGAAGTAGGTCCTCACATAAATAAGAAAAAATGTTCTTGCCGGAAACCTGATTTTTGCGAACTTTGTCCCTACGCACATTCATGTAATGCTTCAACTTATTATCTTGAAATTCCAAGGAGCTATTTTTAATTTTTCGATGTAGCCTAGCAACTAAGCACAAGACTTTCATCCCAGATGGTGTGGGTTTGAATCAAACGTTAAACATGGTCCTACACTTTCCACTTTTCCTTTATTCCTAATTTTTTTTATCTATTCTATTTCCTTACTCCCACTATCGGTATCAAAAAGTACGTGTTCTTGGCTTAAGTGACTTGGGATGTTAAGTTCTAACTGCCGCTTTAACCTACCTACCTTCGGATCATCACTAAAATAAGCATAACTTTCTCAATTTTAAGAGTTATAAACATTTTTTGGTTTTTCACTTCAATTTAACACGCATAAAATGGTGTCAACATTTTTGATTTAAAAGTGGAGCTAATTTTTAAATTTGAACTTAAAAATATAAAAAATTTTCTTTTATAACTTAAAAATACAATTTTTTTTTTTCAAATCCAAAATTTTATTTTTCACGATTTTTGATTAAATACGAGGGTGGATTGATAAGTTTCCGGCCTGACCAAGAGATGGCGCCACTAGGCCTACCTTGAGGTGGCGTTCTATAGTACCATCCTTAGATAGCTTGTAGCTATAGTTTCAGCCCGATCGCCATGTTAGTTTAGATTTGAGAGCACACTGAACAAGACGCCTCTGTGTTTTTCTTGAAAATGGAAATTCGAAAAAACATTTCTACCGCCAATTTGACGTTGTATAAGCGTAATCCAAGCGAATTTTTGCGTCGATTCATAACCGTTGACGAAACTTGGGTCCACCACTACACTCCTGAAACCAAAGAACAGTCTAAACAGTGGATTGGACCAGGGGAACCAACTCCAAAGAAGGCAAAAACAATTTTTTCAGCGAACAAGGTTATGGCTACTGTTTTTTGGGATGCAAGAGGTATTATATACATTGATTACCTTGAAAAGGGTAAAACTATCACTGGTCAATACTACGCAGACTTATTGCAACGTTTGAGCCACGAGGTGAAAATTAAACGACCTCATCTGGCGAAGAAAAGAATCTTGTTTCATCACGATAACGCACCAGCGCACAAGTCAATCGTTGCGATGGCTAAAATCAACGATCTGAAGTTTGAATTGATGCCGCACCCTCCCTACTCTCCAGACCTAGCCCCGAGTGACTATTATCTGTTTTCTAACCTCAAAAAATGGCTTGGCGGTAAGAGATTTGCGGACAATGAAGAAGTAATCGAAGCTGTAAATGGGTATTTTGAGGAGCTTGACGAATCAGTCTATAGAGATGGCATTACTAGACTAGAACACCGCTATGAGAAATGTATCAGCCTTGGAGGAGATTATGTTGAGAAATAAAAAAAATTCTTAAAAACGTTGTTTTTCTTGGTCAGGCCGGAAACTTATCAATCCACCCTCGTATAGCTTGTCAAAGAATAGTCTAAAAACGAAAAGCCAGATATTCAGTTATCGATAACTCGATTAATAATCGGAATTTTGCAATAAAATTGGGCGTGGTTACTATTGGCTAGCTTTATAGCTAATTTTTTGATCGTTTGTTAATTTTCAATTTAAAAAAAAAATTGCTAAATAATACCAAAAAAAAATTTTTAACTAAAGTGTAATAAAATGTTTTCAAAATCAAAATTTTGTTATTCATGTTTGTGTCGATGTTTTTATACCAAAGACAAATAAAAAAATGGCGTACGTAAAGTCGGGCGCGAACGACTTTGGAAAACCCTGTACCACTGGCTCGCCATGAAATCCGGTTCCTTCATAAAAAAACAAAAACAGGAGAATTTTTTAGCAAACAATTTTTTTGACCAATCGTTCCTATGGGAGCTATATGATATAGTCAACCCATTTCAATAAAATTTGACACAGAATTTAGATCAAATATCTTTACAAACAAATGAAACACATCGGATTTTGTATAAAAAACGTTTTTTTGGACCGATTGGTCCTATAGGAGCTATATGATATAGTCAACCGATTTGGATTAAATTTAGTACAGTGCTTAGAAACTATAATATACTCACGAATATCAAATTTGGTTCCCATATCTCAACAAACAAACAAACGAAATTCAATAAATTTAGTTAAAAAATCGATTTTTTGTACCGATCGTTCCTATGGGAGCTATGTGATGTAGTCAACCGATTTCGATCATATTTGACACAGTGCTTCAATACCTTAAAAAATATCTTAATACCGAAAATAGTTCAAATATCTTTACAAACAGACGAAACACAACGAATTTTGTATAATAAATGTTTTTTTTTTACCCTTTCCTCCTATGGGAGCTATATGATATAGTCAACCGATTTTAATTAAATTTAGTACAGTCCTTAGGAACTATAAAAAAATTTGATTCCAATATCTTCACAAACAAATGAAACACAACAAACTTTGTTTCAAAAATCGATTTTTTGGACCGACCGATTTTGTTCAAATTTGGAAAAACGCTTATGTACTATAAAAACTGCTGAATGCCAAATTTGGTTACGATATCTTTATTAAAAAATTAAATATAGAGAATTTTGTTTAAAAAGTTATTTTGGCCGATCGGCCCTATGGAATCTATATTCAACCGATTTTGGTCAAATTTGGTACAGTGCACAATTTGGGAACTATAAAAATTTCGATTGCCAAATTTGGTAATGATATTTTCTTAAACAAACAAATTATTCATCTAAAACTTTTATTTTTTTTCGAGGTCGTCTGAATCACCCCTATGGGAGCTATATAATGTAACCCCAAAATCAAAAAAATAAAATAAACTTGTCTCCTATGGAATAATATGGGATCTTATGTGAAAGGTTTCTTACTCTAGCTCTGAGATCTAGGCGTTCAAACGGACAGACGGACGGACGACTTCTCTAGTCATCCTGATCATATTTTAGGTAACTTTAAAAGTGAAAAAACCCAAAATTCAGTTATCGACGCTATTAATAATTATAATTTTTCAATAAAATGGTCTAGCTGGATAAGGTACTGGAAACTGCCCCCAGCGATGCAGAATGTCAAAAAATAATTAGGACCAAATTTCAATTTTTAAATTTAACGCTTTGCGGATTAATTTAAAAAAAACGTGTTTTTCATGTGTATTGAGTTACGACTAAATTACTGAATATTTTTGAGCCAATTATTTTTAGTCTTAGTTACAACTAAGGCTATTAAAAAAATATTTTCTTTTTTTTAATCAACACATTATCTTTTTTTAAAAAAATGAAATTTTCCTTTTTTTTTAAATATGTTCCTTCAATATGCCAATCACCTCTTTTTTAACATGTGTTTTTATACGTTCTTTAAGAGTGAATTTGATTAAAACCGATGTGTTGGAATTATGTTAAAAAAATAATACGTAAATTTTTTAATGTTTTCTTAATAAAAATTTGTGGAAAACTTTACTTTTTTTTGTCAAAAGGTGGCAAAAAATTATAGTACATTTTTAGAATATTTGTTGGATGGCATACTTCTAACATCCATTGTAACATTGCTGAACAACTTCTAGACCCTAAACCCTTTCATTTCCTTTTTTTTGAATTAATTTGAAATATTTTCTTGAATCAATTTAAGTTCTGTGTGGCGATGTCTACAAATTCTTTCACTGGCGACTTTCAAGTTTGCTATTTTATTCCTTAGCAAAAGAATGACCAAGGCTCTATTTGAAGGCCAGTATCCAGCAGTTCGAAATGATTTTATACAAGAGAGAGCGTAGATGCACGTAGTTCAAAACCAAATACATTTTCCGAACAAAACAAACTGCCCCACGGTTATTGACAAAAAATATGAAAAAAGCGAAGTACGTTGTAATTTAAAGCAAAAAAAAACGTCTTGAAATTATTTTAACAAATCAGTTTGAAAACGGAAGCGATTCGGGCTGCTTCGTACTGGCCATAAGTAAACTTTATTTAGTTCACCTCAAGCAGGGTATGTTGGGTTTTGTATATTTTTCTTTGCTTAAAGAAATTATAAGACTTAATTAAAGATTATATCGTACTTTAAAATTGCTGAATAAGTAATAATATTTATGCACATTTTTTATGAAATTAATATATAAATTTTTTATTATATAGTTTAAATAGCTACTTACAGTAAACACTCATAAGCTCATCAGCAGAGGCCTTCGTATAGATTGGCGAATCCGTTGAGACTTCACAATAAAATTGGCCGGATAGATCAAAGTGCACATCCTTTAGTGTCACCTGTGATTCGTTGGACTTTTCCCACTGTTTCAAAAAAAAAATAACAACAACAAGAGTGTAATTAAAAACCCTGGCTAATATTATAAGACTTATACTTAAATTTAAAAATAGCAAAATAAACTTTTCAAGCTATGGTAATTAATTAGCTGCATTTTGTCAAAAACAAAGCCCACTGGCACGTGGTTGAGCTAAAGCGGCTAATTGCAGGCCACAAATATATATACTATATATACTGTATATATTTACTTTTATATTTTGTATACATAGCTATAAGTATTTATAGGCTAACTTGACTTGAAAAAGTTTTTGGCAAAGTGTGGGCTTAGCTTTAAGTGGCATTAGGTGGAGCACATTTGTGGCTCATCAGCAATTCTGTTTGAAGTTAATTGAAATATATTTAATTACTTTATGTACTTACATCGATCTCAGCTCCTTCTACGGTAAAATTTCTAAATGGCGGATTTCGTCCGTTCATAAACTCAAAGACCTTGCCGTTGTCAACCTTCAGCCAGGTCACCTGTAATTGAACCGTAACATAGACAGTTAATATTAAATCATTTAATGTGGCTTGTATATAGTATATAGAGTATATGGTATAGAGTATATAGGTGTAGCTGTCTGTGGGGAAGTTGATTGTTTTGACATTAGTGGTAGACCAATATTGCGCAATCGAGTCAATCAATTGACATTGTCGCATGTCTCTGACAGTGATTGAATATGTCAATTTTTTTGTGGCAGCTGCCACACACCGCGAAAATGTCTGCCACAAAACTGGGGCAGCAGCAAGCTAAAGCTGCATTTAATCAGCTGAAGTCAGTCTAAGCTTTATTTGAACTATGAATATTATACAAAACGTTTTAAATGCTTTTACACGCGAAATGGAAAACAAAAAATTCGCGTGATTTATGTACGAGGGTAGGCTGTGAAGTTATTGGCTCTGCCTCTTTTTCGAAAGCTAACGCGATCTAACAAATCAATGACTATACGAGGTGTGTTCAAGAAGTATCGCGAATTTTGAATTTTCGCGGGTTACGTATATTCCAATTTCGATTTTTTTGTGGCGTTATGTTGGTACTCATGTCTCTCACTTTTGCCGACAAGCTCGGCCATTTTGAATGTTCACTTAATTGTTGACAGCTGCTTTGCTTGCACGTGTTTTGCCTCGTGTTCGATTTTAACCTATTCAAAAAAATGGATCAAAGAACCTGTATCAAATTTTGTGTGAAAAACGAAATTAAGTGCGCGGATGCATTCCGAATGTTGACTGTGGCATACGGAGAAGCTAACTTGGACCGAAGCAACGTTTATCGGTGGTACAAAATCTTCTCAGAAGGCCAAAAAGATGTGAACGACGAAGCGCATGCCCGACGCCCGAGCACTTCAACAACAGACAAAAAAATTGATGAATTGAATAAAATGGTATTGGCCAATCGTCGAATCACCGTTAGAGAAGTTGCTGAGGACCTAGACATATCGATTGGCTCGTGCCATTCGATTTTTATCAATGATTTGAGCATGACACGGGTCGCCGCGAAATTTGTACCAAAATTGCTCAATTTCGACCAAAAACAGCATCGCATGAACATTCCTAATGAGATGTTGGACTCTGTCCGCGAACGACCCAAATTTGCTCCAGTGGGTCATAACTGGTGTCGAATCGTGGGTTTATGGCTATGACGTGGAAACCAAAGCTCAATCATCTCAATGGAAGCTGCCGCAAGAACCAAGACCGAAAAAAGCGCGCCAAGTTCGGTCGAATGTGAAAGTTTTGCTTACAGTTTCCTTCGCTTGCAGGGGCGTGGAGCATCATGAGTTCGTGCCACAGGGTAGAACGGTCGATAAGGAATATTACCTGGAAGTTATGCGCAATTTGTGCGAAGCAATCCGCCAGAAATGCCCGGATTTGTGGAAAAACAAAAATTGGCTTTTGCACCACGATAACGCCCCTGCTCACACATCGTTGCTTGTGAGCGACTTTTTGGCCAAAAACAACACACTTATAATGCCGCACCCACCGTATTCCCCAGATCTGGCCCCCTGTGACTCTTTCTTGTTCCCTAAACTGAAGAGGCCTATGAAAGGACGACGCTTCGCTACGATTGACGAGATAAAGACGGCATCGAAGGAGAAGCTGAACAAGATAAAAAAAATGATTTTTTGAAGTGCTTCGAAGATTGGAAAAATCGTTCGCACAAGTGTATAATATCTCATGGCGATTACTTTGAAGGTGACAAAATGGGTATTCATGAATAAATAAATAATTTTTTAAAAAACACAAAATTCGCAATACTTTTTGAACACACCTCGTAAAAATCCGAATAACAAGTTCTTCATTTAAAAATAGGACAAAATATATGATGAGAATATTTACAGAAGTTAAGAATTGATTCTCTTTTTTAACATAATTTTAAATTCTTGTATTGTTAAAATAACAAAAATATTTTATATATTAAAAAAATTCTATTTAAATATTGTCCAAATCTATCTTTAATTTATTAAAAAAAATAAATGTACAAAAAATGTTGCATTTAATTATTTTTTTTAGCAAAATCGTTTGGTATACAAAGTAATGTAAGGTCCAAAAACCTTTAAAAAGTTTTTTTTTAGAATAAAAAAGCATTTAAACAATTTTTTTATTAATTTAAAGATAATTAAATTTTTATTGTAATTTAGAAAAGAATACTAAGAATTAGTAAAGAATACAGTTTTTATAATAAGCCCAAAAATTTAGATTGAATAAAGGCATTCAAAAAAGTAAAAACATATTCGGCGGCAACGAATCCGAATATTTTATTCGGAATCGTTTTGTAACTAAATATTTTATTGCAAGAGGAATTAAAATGAATCGGCAAAATGGGTTTTAAAAAGTGCAAATTTATACTGAAATAATTTTTAAATATTCTTTTAAAATTTTAGATTACATTAATGCCAACTTGAAGTTAGATATATTTTTACAAATATTTTTTATTATTATAGAGGAATTAAAATGAATCGGCAAAATGGGCTTTAAGAAGTTCAAATTTTATTCTGAAATAATTTTTAAATATTCTTTTATAATTTTAGATTACATTTATGGCAACTTCAAGTTAGATATATTCTTCGACAAATATTTTTAAATATTTTTCTGACTCAATACAAAATCGATGGTAAATCGATTTCACTTTATATTGGAACGAACACATGACTGATTAGCGTGACAGGGCTGCCACGTTACACAACAAAAATTTTCTTTGCAACAAAGAGATAGCTAAGTCTTATTTAATTTCAATAAATAATGTTGCTAAAAATATTTTAATTTCATTTTATTTAAAATATATTTTATTTAAGATACGTATAGAATAACGAAGAACTAGCAATATTTTTATGAAAATGAAATTTAAACAACATTTAGTATTAAAAAGGTGCGGCGCTGTGGCAACCATGTCAGCTGTTTTATATCAAACATAAAAACAAAATGAAGAATTTATCGGAATAATGACAATACACGAATTTATCAAAAATAAAAGAGATAATAATACCGACAGAAAAATTGTTTTCCAGAGCCTGCAGAGACGAATCCGATTAAAATTGTTCACTTCGGCTTTTTCGCGTTCCGAAGCACGACGGAATTTTCTGGTTTAAATTTTAAGCCTTAAAATTTTTTCAACTACTTTATTATTCTTTAAAATTCATTGGGGCAACTTTAAGCTGAATTACTTATTAGCCCGCCCTCGTTGTTGCGTGTGGCGCAATTAAACTTTTCAATAAGTTGAACAAATTGTTGCCGCAACTCTTTGTGGCCGCAATTCAAATGCGCGTTAAACTGTAAATTATAAATGTTGCATTGAAATGGCAAATGGCAACCCTGCCATAATAGTGCTGTCAACCCTAACAACCTCTCCAACGTGGAGAGCGCTTTTTAAACTAATTTGAATAGTGTTTGTTGCACTACTGGTAGCGTGTCAACCCTATTTCCAATTAAAAAGTAAAATCTCTCAAACTTAATGCATGAGGCAAAAATAAAAGTTTTCACTTGCAGCTTGTTAGGGGCAGATTGCATTGCCAAGAACCACGCCCAGGCCCTTAACCCTTGTGCTACGCCCAAAAGTTGCTTAAACAAACGCCAACGACAAAATATGAATAATGAAAATGGAAATTAATTTTCATGTACAAGTTTTTCGCACAAATGCAACATGCAACTAACTGCTACCAGCAGCACGTTGCGTTTGAAGAGGGGCGAAGTGTGGCAAGAACAAGTGCAGCAACAACAACAAGCAGGAAGTGGCTAACGCGAGACAGAGACAGCGACAGCGACAACACTCCAGGCCGGAAGTGCTTGTCAACAATTTTTAATTACATACAACATTTATTTATTATTTTAATGCAGTTTTTATTTTGCGCTTTTCTTGTTTGTTTATTTTTTAAGCTTGTTTATTTATTTTTCATATTTATGTTGTAAATTCATTCGGCTGACTTTAAATTAAAGTGCAACCAACTGTGCTTTCAATTTGTCAGTTTATTGTTATTTAAAATGTAATTTTTATAAAAATAAAATACAAATAAATAAAAATGATTAATTTTTTAGGGAATTTTGCGCAATTATGTTGACCTTCAATCAAAAACTGGCTAAGCTCTGTAGACTAGGATATAGTTGAAGGTTTTATTGTTGTTGGTGGCCTGTGCAAGTGTTACGGGCGTAATAAGATCATGCCCAGCAGAGGCGTTAAATGTGATCTTGAATATGATTCCGATTGACATCCAATTAAAGCTAACTGCAGCAAACAAGGCCACCAGAATCACAGAAACTGGACTCAGGAGGACTAGTACCTTCGGCCATGGCAGCTTTCTGAAGGGTCAAGAGACTAGCAAATCAACAGATTACATAACACCAGTACTGGACTTCAAGAAGAGGTTCGATTTCAGATTCCCGACGCGAAAGGAATGGGACATGAACAGGGTAATGAGAGCAGACGCAGCTGCAATCTTTACTGACGGATCCAAGATGGATCGCGGTGTAGGAGCAGGGGTCTACTCGGACGACCTCGAAGTATCTCTCTCCTATCGCCAAGGCAGCAGAAACAGCATCTTCCAGGCGGAAGTCTTTGGCATCAGAGAAGCATGTAAGGTGTTGAATAATCATCGGAGTCAGCTGGCGGAGGTGTGTATATTCTCCGACAGTCAAGCAGCTTTGCTAACGATCAAAACTCAGAAATCATCAGACAATGCAAAGAAGATCTCAATGCCCTTGCCAGCAGCATGAACATCGCTCTCGTATGGGTTCCCGGACATAGGAACGTATACGGGAATGAAAAAGCTGATGAACTGGCGAGAAAAGGAGCATTAGATGGCGAAGCATCGGAGGTAGCTGTCAAATACCCCCTCAGCGCTATCAAGAGAGAACTTCTTCTGCGAGCTCAGAACAAGGCTGAAACCAGATGGAAAAATATTGGCACTTGCAAGATTGTAAAGGAAATTTGGCCGCGATACGACAAGTGTAGAAAGCAAGCGCAAGAACAATGATCTTCAGAATAGCATCGACAATAACCGGACATTGGCCGTTAGGAGACCATGCAAAGAAAATGGGCTGGCCCTATAACGTCAGATGCCGAAGCTGTGACCGAAGAATACAGAAGAGACAGTTTATCATTATTTATGTGAGTGCCCACGATTGGGGAACTTACGCCACAGAGCACTAGGAAGCTTCGCGTTAGGAAGCCTACGTGACTTGGCAGAAAAGAACACAGACGATATCAGCAGGTTTATTAACGGATCGAGATGGTTTGAGTAAGCCGAACAGCAGTGGTTCCCATAAGTGGTGTAAAAAAATGGCGCATTAGCGCTAATTGAGTTTGAATATGTTGTCGCTCAAACGGCACCCAAACCAACCAACCAACCGACTTATCTGGAGAAGCAGATTTATTTAATTTTCTTTAAAAAAATGCCGCCATTTTTAATATTATTTGAAGTAGTTTCTAAAAGCAGTAAAGACAAGATGAACTTCAGCTAATAACTAAAAACCAAAAAAAATCCGGTGTAACCTGTGTGGAACTAGTTCTACTCCCTTTAAAGTCGCTTCTTCAACCCTATTTACCCCATTACGATTATCACAAATTGCATCTCCGATGTCAATTACTTGTGCAATGAACTCCAGCCCCAAATCTCAAGTGTATTCATTAGAGTATGTGTTGGTGTGTGTGTCTCTTTGCGTGTGTGTTAGCCACTTGATTGACGCTTAAAAATAAATTGCATTGATTGCATGAAAGTTAATAATATTAATGTGGTCATTGAATGTGCCACTGGCAGGCAAACTAAGGAGTTTTGGTCAGGCAGGCCGCTGGTCATCATGTCGTATGCGCAATATACCTATGTACGAGTATGTACATATTACGCTAAAATGTCACATAATTCATCTGTGGGTGTGTACACACTGAACCATATGGCAATCGATAAGATACACGCACAGGGAATGCATACACACACACACATACACATGTAAATTTATTGTTGTATAGAGCTGTACATACAACAATTTACATTTACTTACACATTTTATATTGTAATAATGAAAAAGCAAACATCAACACGCGGCCACAAAATGGCAGCCATTACATACACTAACAAACACCTCAATACACACATATATGTATATAAGCCCATACACTTATACAAAATTTAGAAAAAAAAACAAACACGCATTAAATTTTATCAGCCACTTGTGAAAATTTTAAACAATTTCTGTTGATTTGACTTGAAACTTCGGGGACAGCCAAAAAAAAAAGTCATAATAATGCACAAAAATATTATTCCTATAAGGGACATACATACTGTATGTATATAGATGTATAAAAGTGTGTGTGCAAACATCCCATCTTTAGCTTTGTCATTATGAAGGGTTTACACTGCGTCACGAAATTTCGCAGAAATGAAAAAAAGATGTTTAAAAAAATTAAAAAATAAAACGGTTTTTAATTATGACATTTAAGATCAGCATCCTTTAACATAAGGTATTCAAAATGTGTAATCAGTTTTGAGGTAATGACATCTTGTTCCTAAGAGTTCATTGCTCAACGCAGCCCCAAAAGGTATGCTATGTTTTCTGCGACTTCAACTTTGGCTTGAAAAACATTCTTTTGTTTTAGCGCTTATATGTTATGTGTATAAATTATTTTTATTTTTGAGCTAATTAATTTTGTAATTTCTATTTTATTATTATTTATTTTAATTTGATTGTTTATTGACAATCAACGACTTAGCATAAAACATAATGGGACATAGATTTTAATGTTTTTTTTAGGGCAAAAATATAAAAACAAATTATTTTTTGGCTTTGGTTTTCCAGATTGCCAGATTTCATTATGAAAATTATAAACAGTTTATTTATTTAGAAAATTGACATAAAATCTGTACCCCCAACCCATTGCAGTAGCTATGGTTTAACCCCTTAAGGCGCGAAATAAAATGGGACGACTTAAAAAATATTTGAACTCAGTAAATATGATTTCAAAATTTGATTCACTATTAAGAGAATTTCGATTGTTCACTAAATAGATTCTACTCTATATAAAAATTTACGTGTTCACTATATCGAGGTGTTCACTATACTGGGTGTCACTATAGCAAACCACAAAAAGAAAGTTAAACTAAAAAAGACTTGGAAGAACAATCGGAAACTTTGAGACATTATTATATATACTTATTATTGTCAAAATACCCCAACTGTAATTGGTTCACTTATATCAAGTTTTTCAATAGGAACGCTACAAAAGTAGACCGATAGGGACAACAAACAACGCCATATTTTTTCCCGCTCTCTCACATTTCTCTTCATAGGTTTGCCATTTCATCATGGAAAGATATATGATCCAACAACGAGTCGTAATTATTAAAATTTATTACAGAAATTCGGAGTCAGTGGTTTCAACTTTAAGAGCGCTACGTCCAATTTATGGTCGTCATAATTGTCCTGCCAGATCAACACTTGAGCGTGTGTGGAAAAACTTGAATCCACAGGCTCAGTGCAAAATATTCCCGTGCCAGTGGGATAAAAATGTGCCCTTGGTGCCGAGAATATTGCTGCCTCTGGCGCATCAATTGAGGAAGACCCAAATTAGTCTCTCACACGTCGTTCTCAAGCGTTGGGCATCTCTGTGACGTCGTTGTGGTGAAGTTTGCGAAAGATCTTGGTCTACATCCTTACAAGATCAAATTGACGCAAGAACTGAAGCCACTTGACCACCAGAAGCGTCGTATGTTCGTGAATTGGGCTGAGCAACAACTTGAAAATGATCCGGATTTTCATCGAAAAATCATCTTCAGCGATGAGGCTCATTTCTGGCTAAATGGCCATAATGGCCTATAAGAAAAATATGCGTTATTGGTTAGGCAGCAATCCACACGTACTCCATGAGTCACCATTGCATCCCGAAAAAATTGCGGTTTGGTGCGGTTTATGAGCCGGTGGCGTCATTGGGCCATACTTCTTCCGTGATAATCAAGACCGGCACGTTACTGTGAATGGGAATCACTACCGCTCAATGATAACCGAATATTTTTGGCCCGAATTGGATGATATAGACTTGGACAATATGTGGTTTCAACAGGACGACGCCACAAGCCACACAGCGAATGTCACAATCGATTTATTGAAAACCAAGTTAGGTGAACGTGATATCTCACGAAATGGCCCAGTCAATTGGCCACTTCGGTCATCCGATTTGACGATGTTAGACTATTTCTTGTGGGGCTAAGTCAAGTCTATAGTCTATGCCAACAAGCCAGCGACGATTGATGAACTTCGTAAGAATATCGAACGTGAAATTGCAGCAGTATCGACCGATTTATGCTTGAAAACCGTCGAAAATTGGATTCAGCGTCTAAACTTCTGCCCTTGGTGGCCATGCAAAAGAAATCGAGTTCCATACATAATGGCATCGAATGTACTTTCACAGGTGTAAAGAATTTCATTAATATCCAAAACTTTTGTAGCGCTCTTATTCAAAAACCTTTTATATTAAATGCTGGGGATGGATTAAGCACACTTTACGAGTTGATTTTGAACCCCAAAGCAACCGAAGAAGTGGGGGACCCAGGACAACATGGCACCAAACTATTTTGTAAAAAGCCGAAGAATCAGAACATTCTTGGAGCGAAATAAAGCAATTGGTACAAAACCGTAGACGATTTAAATCCTTTACAGAGGCCCAATGCTCCTCAAGGAGTTAAAGGAGTCAGAAGAAGATATATTAAAATAGACTATGGCAGAGTTTGAATATAAAACGTGTCATGCTTTCTTATCATGGTTTCACATTGTAGCTCATATTTTTGTGAACACCTTTTGTCACCCTGCGTCCACAGTGCCACATTGCCACATTGTGTGTCAGTGTAAACATAGCATAACTCTTTATACCAGAGCATATATTTTATGCTTTGTGTCTCTTGGCAAATGTTTGTTTTGGTGTGTTTTACTGCTCTGTCTGTGTGCAGTGTGGAGGAGTATTATTTTTGCCAGGTCAGGCAATCAGGCAGTCATCCAGCCAGTCATCCAGCCAATTCATACCATATTCCATATAGCCATCCAAGCGTTTAGCATATGTTTACTTTGGCGTGTCGTTCCTCTAACTTTGTTAGCTTTTGTTGCTGTTGTTGTTGTTATGGTTGTTGTTGCGTGTTGATTAGCCCACACATTTTAGCCTTTGTTTGTTAACATTAAAATGGTCAAAAGCTGCTGGCCAGCAAGTCAAATCAAAAGCTCATTACTCCCATGAATCCTGCGCGCACTACTCTAACCACCCGCACAACTCCCTCATAATTAGTTTATTTAATTTTTATTTTTGTTTTTTTTTCGAGTTTGATATTCCAGAATAATGTGATTCTAACTGCTATGTTCCTACATGTGTAATCACGCTTTCGTTCCAGCCAGTTTGTTACCACGTTCCTTTGACCAAAATTCCGCCATTTGTTTTTGTTTGCCCTTTTTGGCGGCTGGCCATGTGCGCATTTGCGTTTTAATTGCCTTTTTAGTGGCACTTCCACTTCCATTTCCACACAATTTGCCATGGTTCGTGCAACAACTCGAATGAGTCGTCATCGCTCTAAGCCTATGCAAGCTCACTCCAGCTCCAGTCCCGAGCCCCTCCAGTTCCGGAGTCGAATTGTGGCTAGAACTGTGCATAGTCTGCGCGGTTATACAGTTAATTATACTAATTAGCAGTCGCCACAAAACGCTCATCCAAAGCCAAAGAGGTGCAATGCATTTGCACATTTGTTAGCTACACTCGTGTTCCATTTATTGGCCATTTGACTTGGCCACTGGAATGGACGGATTTGTTAGCCCAAACCGAGCAACCAACCAACCAGACCAGACTAAACCGCACATTAAATTTGTAAGTTTGACACTTGGCCAAGTTAACTACATTAGAAATTTATATGCAAATGAGCAGGGGCGACCAACAAATATATATAAATTATATAATATACTATAGTCACGGTGGCCAAATTAAACCGATTTGACAGGTAATGAAAAATATATATAAGCACAAAATTCAAGACTTTGGTAACAAATTCAAGCTTTAACATTTTAATAAATTATGTAGAATTGTAAAGCTTTGACAGCTGGCTGAATTTCATGTAAGAATGCTGTCAATCATGTCAAGAAGCGTGGGCAAATGTATTCCATATGGTGGGGAGGGCGCACCTCGCACAGTCATACAAAAAATTGGCCACACTAATAGCAATCATTTTGTATAATAATGCTGTCAATCAAAGCCAATATATATTGAAAATTTTGTGAGAGCACTTTTGTTGCGAGCTGTAAACGATGACGGTAATTGTTTCCAGATGTCGTAATAAAACCTAGAAATGGGCGTAATAAAATGGAGTCTAGTGAAAACAGGTTTGGAAACGGGCAAATTATGGAGACACAACACTGCTGGGATACAAGGTCGCTTAGACAGGAGTTGAACAAAAAAATACTAATACAATTATCTGGCATTGAGTAAATATTCGAATATAAAATTCTGAAATAATCTTTAACTTAGGAAAACAAAACAAAACTTCCGTGCCTTATCAGACATTCTCAACATTTTGATAAACAGGTTTCAAGGAATTCGACCTACATTTCAATCAAAATTGGGGGATTAAGAACTTGGATGCGGAACGTCTTCCAAGAATGATGCTCCTTTTCAGGGCCGTAGAGAAAACTTAGAAAAACAAAACAACATTTTTTGTTTTATCTGTGCCTTATCAGAACATACATATTTTAATAAACAGGTTTCAATTAAGAATGTTCGATACCGGAAAAAAAAATCGAATCGAAGTATTGAGTGTTTCAAAAAAATTCGATACCGATCCGATTCGATTCTACCAACAAGAAATCGATATGCGACGGTATCGCTATCGAGTTTTTACGTTCTTTAAAAATAATTAATCAACATGGAATACAACAAAGAAACCAAAATTTACTAATGTTCAGAATAAATTTTAATATAACGAAGAAGAATGGAAACTATTTCTTATTTACACTCAGTCGTTCAATTTACTAACACAGTGCAACACAAAAAATGGAAACAACTTCTCTTTTCGCTTTTTTTACTAGATTTCCAATAGTTTAGCTGTTTATAGTAAGAAACATAAAAATAAGGTCTTTTTTTTAAATATTAGTAATTTTGCTACACTCGATACTGTTTCTTTTTGGTGTCTGTTCTACAATTTATTTATCTTTGACAAGATCCAAAACTAAAGATACTAAGATATGAAAACGAAATTCCGAACGGTCTACGATATGTAGACTCCATAAAAATGGTCTTATTCTCAAAAAATCAGGTTTGAGCGGAAAAATTGCGGATATAAAAAAACTACCTTATTGATGATTTTGAGCAAAATCCTTTAGGGGTTTCTCTAGTTTCAGGATGTACTCCAAAAAAAGCGAAAAGAGAAGTTGTTTCCAGCCGATGACCTCGGAAATGTTGCACAGTGTAATTTGTTAACTCTATTATTTTTGTAAAGTGGCGCCATCTAGACCGGAATATCGCATGGGCAACCGACATAAAGGGAATTTTTGATAAATATAATAAATTGTAATGTAAAACGAATTTTTACTTGATACCGATACTATGCAAATTGGTATCGGATCGTCGACTTATCGAGAAACAAAATATCGGTATCGAATATTCAGTATCAGCTTCGATATTCTTAATATTCAAAATAGTTTCAAAATTGAGGAATTAAGAAATTGTGTGCGGAAACTCCCTCAAAAATGGGGCTCCTTCCTATTAACCCTTTTCAAGACAAATAATGACAGTTTCTTTTAATTTTTACAAAGAAAAACGTATTCACTATTTTACAAAATTTGAATAAAAATAATTTGCCAAATAGTAAATATATAATTTATATATAGATGAAAAATTGAATGAATGAAGATAAGAGCAAAAAAGCGTGAGGGAGACTAGATAATGAAAGAGGTAGGTAGAATGGAAAAGATTGAGCATGGCTTACGAGTAACAATCAGACCAGACTTGTTAACAATGCATAATCGGCCAGCGTAGCCAGATTTTGGATAAAAGGTCCCCAGAAGAAAGTCAAAATTTGAAAAATTTTTTATTTTTTTATGATACGTGTAGTTACGAAATCTTTGTTCTCTGTTTTGCACTTTTGAAAAACAAAAAAATAAGATTGGGCTTAAAAACTTTTTGATTATAAATATATTAGAGAAGCTTTAAAGAATTTGTTGATTTTTGAAGGGTATCGAGTAGAGCTGGGCATCGTTTCGATTTAAAATCGATATAATCGATTCTTTCTTATTCTGACAATAAAATCTATACTTGTTCATTGAGCATCGATCTTTCATGTACATTACTGGTGGATCAATTTGTAGACACAGAAAAACTTGGGGCTCTCAGGATTTTAATTCTTTGAGTCATTTTAAACTATTGTCCAAAATGAGTTTCGAGTCGCCATCTTTTTTAAAATACGTGTTTTCAAAATATTCAAAAAACGACTAAGACCTTTCATTTACAAGATCGAAAAACTTTATTTTTCCTCGAGCTTAATGGGGGTTTTCGAAGTCGAAGAATCCATTTTTTTTATCTAATTCTAATTTTGAGAGTCGCCAGAGGGCGCTATTGCAAGTTTTTTTTAATTTTTTAAATAAATGGTGACTTTATTAATTTTTTGTTTTTTTTATTACTAAGTTTTGAATTTTGGTTTTCTTTATTTGCAATTATAGAAATAAATTTAAGTGAATTTTGTATTAATTTTCTGCGATTTCAACTTATTTGCGTCTAACGTTTTAGTCCGATTAATCGATTAAATCGATTTTTTATGAGAAACGGTCGAAAATATCGATTCTCGAAAATATGGGATCGAGGCCAGCTCTAGTATCGAGGCATCCACTCGATATTTGGTAAAAAAAAAGTTATATAATTCTTTATATTTACATATATATAAGAATATGTAATAATTCTTCACGATTTTCGGAAATTGAATTTTATCTCTAAAAAATTAACAATTTAAAAATTTTATAGCATAGTTTTTGAAATTTTTCTTTAGGGATTTAAAAGAGAATCCCATGAAAGTGATAAGTTTTAAAAACCAGATGATTTATTGGTGGTGTCGTCTTTTTGTTATTGTCTTCCAAAGCTGAAATTGTTTGGGGCTATCATTCCAAAACCATTTAATGTTTTGGGTATAGACTATTTTTTCAATGTACGTGGAGCTCATATTCACTTTTGCGATAAATATGGTTCAATTACAATCAACATGTTTTTTTTTTAAATTGAATTAAAATTTTTGTTTCTTCAAATTTTTTCGAATTTTGGTCAGGGTTACCTTTATCTTAAAAAAAGGCTTTAACTTCTCAGAAAAATAGTTCCGTGTGATATTTCATCAATCTAAAAAAAATATTTTGAAAATGCCAGATTTTTGGCTAAAATATTAGAATCTGGGCCCACAGTGCGGTGAAGAGAAATTTATACTAGAACTATATAAATACTTAAATCTGAGAAACCAATAAAAAGGCTAAAAAAATCAGTTTAATAAAATCGGATTCCCCAAGATATGAATCTCCATCTAAAGATGCCCGGTAATGTTGACCAGCTCTTAAGGTCCTTTTTATGATAGGCAGGATTAACAATCCAAACTTAAAAAATTTGGACTAGTAATAATAAATGTATTTTTTAACTATTGTATTAGAATGTAATTAAAAAAAAAAAAACACATACTAATAGGTATATCTTTTGTTTTAATTTAGAATTTAGCTCCAATTAAAAAAATCCCATTAAATTAAAACTAATTTATAAGTTTACTGATTATTATACAGCTCAAATTTCCCTAGTACCCAAAATTTTTTGGATTTATTTCGCATTTTGGTCTGGATTATCTATAGCTTAAAAAAAATCTTAGGATGGCTTGAACTTCTCAGAAAAATAGTTCAGTCCTTTACAAAACACGTGTGTAATATTTCATCAATCTAAAAAAATTATTTTGGAAATGCCAGATTTTTGGTCAAAATATGAGAATCTGGGCCCACATTGCAGTGAAGAGAAATTTATTCTAGGACTATATGAATACCTTAATCTGAGAAACCATATAAAGGCTAAAAAAAGAAACCAAAAAAATCTGATTCTACAAGATATGATCTGAATCTCCATCTAAATATACCCGGTAATGTTGACCATTTCTTAGGGCTTTTATCACCATAGCTTAAATCGAAAATTGAAAAAATATATTAATACACGTATATCTTTTGATTTAATTTATAATTTTGTTATTAATTTATATAACTAAAAATTTGTTGCAAGTGGAAACAAATTACCTCACAACTTCGCCCCTTAAACCCAAAATTTTCTGAAACTTCTTGCCACGTGCTCCAATCAACTTTCTACCATTATGCAAAAAATTTCAATGTCAAAATAATTTGTTCCCAAAAAAAATCAATGTGTGTACCTGCTGCCTCCCTAGCACCTGCTACCCGTTTGCGTGCCAATAAACTAGTACTCATTTTATGGTACTTACTGGCAACAAAACGCTGCCACAAGCTGCTTGCAAGTTGCCACTGCTTGGCCTTGAACACTTTTGCAGCTCACTTTAGTGCCACAATTTGTAGCAAGCTTCTCAAAGTGCAAAACTTGGCTAAAAGTCTGCTCTTAGATGGCTGTCAGTGCCAGGAAGGCAGGAAGGTGAAGCAGGAGCTGCACTCGCAGCCAGGTAGCTTTTGGGGCAACAAAACTAAGCTGTTCATTTGGCATTAGTTCAAAGGCGTGGCGGGGAGACAAGGGGACAAGGTGTTAGACGGGCACTACCAAAGGGAGGTGTTCGAAATTTGCGTTGATAAGGTTTACGCTCTTGTGCGTGCCTCTTGACGTTTCGTGACATTAATAAGTAACTGAAGTGAATTTAATTGTCGCCTCTGAATGCGAAACTGAAACCAAAAAACCGGAAGTGACAAACGTTTATGGGCCAAGCTGCCAGCTTTAAGCAACAACTACAACAACTACAACAAACAGGTGCAATAAAAACAACAAAAGCAACAACTTGAGGGACTGAGTGGCTACGGCCTCCTGGGCAACTCCAAATGGCTTTACTGTCAAGCACTTCATTGCGCATTGAGGGGCACATAGTAAAAGTTTCTTCCACTTTTTTTTTTCTTGGTACATTTTAGATGCCATTTTTTATACCCTGCAGACTATGCTCGAAAAGTGTGGTATCGAAAAAGTGTCCGAAATAAAAGGTGTGCAATATACTCTAGAAAGTCAAGGTAATGGTTCGTAACATCTTTGACGACAAAATGACGAATGTCGAGAAAGTAAGTGTTGCCGTAAAGTAAGTGGAATTATTTTCGGGACCTGGGACTAAATCGAATTAACCATTACTTGACTATATGATTTATCAACTTACATAAAAAAATGGATATTAAGCCTTATAGGGGCACCCGATAATTGTCGATACCGTGCCTTCACTGTTGGGGGATCAGTCAATCGATTTTAAAAATTATTTTTAAATTACGCAGGATCTAGGATTTACTTAGTTTTACTCACAGTCACGATGTATTTGATCTTCAGTAAATAACATTGATGTGGTATTAAATGAAATAAAATGAAATTCATCGATTAATCCTTGAATCATTTACTATCGAGGATATCATAAAGACTATGCGAATAAGAAAAAACCTTCACCGGAAATGAATTTTGAGCTAAGTATGTCATTATTTTTAGGTGATTTAATATACTTTTTATAAACTTATTTCTTCTTTAAAGGGACTGACATGTTTGAAGTTCTTATTTGATTATGTTTCATTACAGAATCTTGTTTAAGAGACGGTTAGGTCCTTTTTTTTCTAGACAACTTTGGCTCTTGACTTGGTTAAGCGCCCAGCCTCCAGCATACGCATCACTCTTTGAACTAATATAGACAGCGTTACCATACAGTTGGGACGTTCAATGATGCCAGTTTATATATGCCTTTTAAAACCATCTCATAAAATATATTATTCATCATAAAAAGTAGGATAGATCCAGATAATTAAACCAATATGGCTCTGCGATATACAAGTCTGGGTCTCAGCATCTTAAACAAAGGCTAAAGGGCACATTTAAGGGAGCCTTTGACTCATACAAAACCTAATCCTTCACATAGACCTCGATCTGGTACACAGGTTTTTATTTTTTCATACAAAATAGGTCAGCTAAGCATTCATCTCGTTGACATACAATAAACCAGTTGAATAGAAAGTGAGGTAAAATCTCTAAGAAGAGATTGTAGAAATACCAAATCCTGATATAAGGCGAGACCTCCTAAGAAAAGCAAGCACATTAATATTCTTACTTCATCAGCCTTCAGAAATTGTCCTATTAACAATCAAAAAGATTTCCTTCAATTTTATAATATTTATTATTCGTTAAGCTGATCTTTCATTAGAAGGCATGTTTCGATCGTTTTTACTAGATTACTGATTTGTGAGCTGACAATTTTTTATATAGTAAAAGAATTCCAGTTTTATTTGAAAAAAATCAGATCAGAAGAAAAAAAATATATTGCCAAAAATTAATGGAACCATTTCGTTAGTTAAGTAAGCAGCAATCAGCTGCTTCATTAAAGAATCACAAAATCATGTGGAAAAAATTCATTTTTTTAATTAGTATATGCAAAAATTAAGAATACAGAATCAGGGTTATCAGCTGTAAAATTGTGTATAATTATTAAAGTACCCTAAATATGAAATTCCCTCAAAAAATTTCAGTTTTATTTAAATAAAAGCTTGCTTCTAAGTCAAAGATCTATCAAATCAGAGGAATATATTGCCAAAAATATAAAAATGAATATTTATGATTCACATCTCTACTGTGGCCTAAATAAACCTCATAATGCATTTTGGGTTTTGTTCTGAAAGCTGGAATACGTCATATTCTACACAGTCCCGGGCAGTGACAGAAGTGAAGACTACTGCAAAGGTCATCTTGACGAGCGTTTAGCCTTAATGCATGAGCCAGTACCTTGTGATTGCTTGGACTACTTTCGAGCATTTCTCTCAGCAAAGTTCCTTGGTTCTTTTCCGGCAATACACCAGCCAAGTTTGCCGTAAGATCCTGCACGGGTTACATATTCGAATCCACGTTTGGTTTGCAGTATGTTCATGCTTAGTATGCAGCTGGCCACAGGAATACCGAGGCGCTCCTTGTCCTAAAGGAGGATGCTGTTAGTTCCTTGTCTTGCCAGTTCAACTGCAATGCAGTTTCATTCAATATCCCTGTATCCCGGGACCCAGATGAGATGAATTGAATACTGATCTGCCATCTCATCTAGAGGTTTCATATTGGTCTACACATTTTTGTGAAGTTTGATCAAAATTGATACACTATTTTATATGGCTGCTATACAAATAATGAACATGGTCTCTTTTTTAGTGAGAGTCACGAATAAGGGACCATGATCTAACACGAAAAAGGGATCTTCTAGTTGTTCGATCATGAACGTTTGAACTTATTTATAGGAATCTCTTAGGAAGGTTCCCCAGAAGAAACCTTTTAATTCTTTCTAGCTCTCAAGGTGTCAAGAAAAAAAAAGTATTATGTTTTATGCATTTTTACAGGTTTCATATTAGTCTACACATTTGTGTGAAGTTTGATCAAAATTGATACACTGTTTTATATAGCTGCTATACAAAAATTGAACATGGTCTCTCTTTTAGTGAGAGTCACGAATAAGGGACCATACGTATTGCGTTGTCTTCTAGTTGTTAGATCATGAAGGAAGGTTCCCTAGATGGTACCTTTTAAGTCTTTTCTTTCTAGCTCTCAAGGTTTCAAGAAACAAAAATTTAGTACCTATGTTTTTATGAGTTTTTACAGGTTTCATATTAGTCTACACATTTTTGTGAAGTTTGATCAAAATGAGTACACTATTTCCTATGGCTGCTATACAAAAATTGAACATGGTCTCTGTTTTAGTAAGAGTCACGAATAAGGGACCATTCGCATCGCTTGATTTTCTAGTTGTTAGATCATGAACGTTTGAACTTATTTATAGTAATCTCATAGGAAGGTTCCACAGATGGTACCTTATAAATCTTTTCTTTCTAGTTTTCAAGGTTTCAAGAAAAAAGTCTACTATGATTTTATGTGTTTTTAAAGGTTTCATATTAGTCTACACATTTTGGTGAAGTCTGATCAAAATGAGCACGTTCGTTAAGTATACGCATATATGGCTGGTACCAAAATGCGTAACTTTTGCTTTGAAATATGTGTCTTGTATCTTAAAAATGTATCTTCTTTACCTTAATACAAATTCCACTTTAAAATATGCCTTGTCTGTCTTTAGTGTATTTAATTGTCGGCATTTGCATAGCTTACCGCAAAACCATTTCCTTTTTTCCCTGTTTTCTAGTTCTTTGGCAATGTCCATGATGCTTCTGCCTACCACAAAGTTGCCGCACGAACTAAAAACTTGTGCAATTTTTCAGCGACGAGCTTCCATTTTTTTTTTTTTTTAACATTCTTTGTCATACAACATGCACACTACTTACAACAAATAGAGGCAGGCAGCAGGAAAACTTTGCCCACAAAGTAGTACAAGGCGAGCAAAGTTTCTTTGTGGTAGTTAGAGCCGAGCAATTTTTATTTTCAATTTAAAGTTTATAATGCGCTTTCATAATTTATGCGTTCGTGTTGAAATAATAAATATAAAGTAGTAGCAAATGTTTATTTATTTCACTTAAATGTGGCATGCAACTCACTCACACACAGTTGACAAATCAAATTTGACTTACCTTGAAGAGTATTTCCGGTTGTACATTGTGTCTGCATATGAGGGTGGCACTGGAGCCACGCTCCACATATCTTGGCACCACCAGCTTCACATCTATATCAGATTGTCCATCTGCAAAGAGAGAGGGAGTGTGTGAATGAATAAGAGTACCAGTTCCAGTTCCACTACGACTGAGTGCACGTAAGTAATCAACGGAAATGAACATTTAACAATGGGGCTGTGGCCAAAGCCATTACAATAAAAATGTTGCCCAATTGCAGGTTAATTGAAAAACCATTAAAGCTTTTCAGACTTTGAGTGGGTGGATGAAACCAAAAATGGCCAGCTGGCCAGGAATACAACCAATTCGGAGGCGTTGGGACAACACCTGCTCAAACACATATCTACGGTTATACGACATTTTGACCACGCACGCCTGCAAGTTCGAACTGTCAGTTTCGTTTTACAGTTTGCCCGACTGACCTCGGTTCGGGACTCTTTGGCTGCATGGCAATAAATCTTAATTTGCTTGGCAATGTGAACATGAACAATTTCTCCTATACATGTACACTGTGTGTGTGTGTGTGTGTGTGTGTGGAGCTCCTGTGTGGCTGTGCCACTTGGGTGTCAAATATTTGCGCCTGGCATGTGGCATGCTGCCTCCCTCGTCCTTTCACACGTGCCCGCATATTGTCTAAGGTCGTTTTTACGAAATTTTTTGCACCTGCTGTATTTACCTGGACGCATGATTACACCAGAGAATTCGGTTATAAAATTGAAATTTTTATTTTATTTTTTTTTTGGGTTATTTCATTGCCACTGCCATTGTCGTTGCTACATGTTGCGTATACGTAATATCTGCAAGTGAAGTAATATCTGTTGCTGGCATAGGAATTTCGACAGAATAAATAAAAAATAAATAAAAGCTACTGCATGCTGCAGTGTGTTAGCATTGTTTATATAATTTCATGTATATTGTGTTTTGTAAAATGTTTGTTGCCTACTTTTAGGCAAACATTTCAATTTGCTATAAATTGCTTTTGCAGCTAACTTAAAATTTAATACATATTCCCTAAGATGTATGCTCAAACTCAATGCCATTTGTTCGAACTAAAAATAAAATTAAGTGGCCTTCGAGATTTTTATTGTACATTTCGGGCTGACTTTGAGTGCCGATAAGGCTATTTAATCAAGGTTCGAACAAACGATAACTGACAGGTGCACCAAAAGAAAATGTAAAATTGTTTTTCTTTATTTCTATTTTAAGGTTGGTAGTAAAGATGAAAACCATTTGGTCATCTTTACGTAATAAATGGCTTTAGTGTTAGTTTTCGTTCACAGTAAAATAAAATAGAATTGTTTTGGTAGCAGCTTTAAATTGTGTCCTGACATAAATTTTAAATTCTATATAAATCGTCACATATATTAACACCCCAAGTCAGTGAGAGAAAAACAAATTTCTGTGAAACATAAATATATAGGATTAGTTTCTGTGCAGCTTTTGGTTAAAAAGAAACATCCTTATAGCTATCAAACTAAATCGAAACTTCCCAATTCTCCTAGGAGGCAACTTTGCATAAACTGGCCCATGTTTGGATAGACGTTAGAGTCAATTGGATAATTTATTCTTTACGAGTTCTATTAAATAGCAACATAATGTTTGTTGTTAATTTATAGCCACTCAGGGTGATTGCTACTTAAGAATGATTCATGTAATTTTGTGGTAATAATTGAATGATTTGTGCAGGACATTTAGTTTTAAGTGGCAGCTGATGAAAGCAAAACCGATTTGGAAGCTTGGTTATCTTACGAAAAGGAAAGGTTTTACTCATTGCACAATGGGTCAAGGGTCTCCCCAAAAGAAGAAGTTAAATCAGTAGAACACTTCTTCTGTTGTTGTGAGGCTCTAAGTAGACGTAGGAAGCATCTGAGAAATTAGATTCCTCAGAACCTAGCTGAGCTTGTATATACATGTCCGAGGAGGATTGCTAGCTACATAGTGACAATGAGATGGAAATACTTCTAGCGGGATTATTTCAGGAGGGATTTCTCCGGTACCATAACGGGCCGGTTTAGGCCTAAGCATGCCCGGATTTCGGTCAAAAGTCAGTAGAACACTTCTTATGTTCCTATGAGGCTCTTAGTAGACGTAGGAATTCTGTGAAATTACTTCCTTCATAACTTAGCTAAGCTAGCATCTATATGTCCGAGGCGGATTGCTAGCTACATAGTGACAATGAGATGGGAATCCTTCTAGAGGTGTGTTTTCTGGAGAGGGGCTAAAGAGATTTCTGCGCTACCACAACGGGCTGGTTTTTACCTAAGTATGCCTGGATTTCGGTCAAAAGTCAGTAGAACACTTCTTCTGTTCCCATGAGGCTCTTAGTAGACGTAGGAATTCTGTGAAATTACTTCCTTCATAACTTAGCTAAGCTAGCATCTATATATCCGAGGCGGATTGCTAGCTACATAGTGACAATGAGATGGGAATCCTTCTAAGAAATTTCTGCTGTATCACAATGCGCCGGTTTAGGCCTTAGTATGCGGGCTTTTCAGAAGAAAGTCAAAATTTGGACGAAATGATTTTTTTTTCCGTAAAAGGGTTCCTCACTAAGATGTAGGGCACTGCGACCAAAAGGTCTTTTGTATCATGTCCTTAAGTTAAAGCAAAGACTTTTGGCTTTCCACATGAATAGCAGTAGGTCTTTTGTTGGTATTGACCTGAGATGGAAGGGACTTATCCGTTCCTTTCCCATGTGACAGGCTCTGTCCCAGACCAGCGCTGGGCAGTCACAGAGAATATGTCTGGTGGTTTAATCGGCTTCTAGACAGAGCCTGCACTCTGAAGAGTCCTAAAGGCCAATTTTCTGTAGATGGTATCTAACAGTGTGGTGGCCAGATAGGTAAGCTACCAGGAGTTTTAGGTCCGCTCTGCCAATACCTTTTGTCTTGATCGCATCCAGAAGTTTGACAAGCACTTTTGCTTGAAGAAGCCAGTAAGGGAGAACCAGTATCTCCTATGTTCTCCTGGGGCCCATTTGCTAATCATGATTTTGATTGTGGACCAAGCAATACCACAAAACGTCGCAGGAGATGTAGTCAGGGTGGAGGCACCCTGTCGTGCTTGATTTTCAGCGATCGTGTTACCATCCACTCCCGAGTATCCAGGCACCCAACATAGCACGACTTTGTTCCTTGCGGACACGGTTTGGAGGTAGTTATGGCATTCTTTAACCATCCAGGAGGAGATGCTCCAGGAAGATAATGTCCTAATGGCAGCTTGGCTATCTAAAAAAAATGCATATTTTTGCTCTCCTAGTTCCCTTGAGAAGGATACTAAGGGCGCAAATCTTTAGGGCCAGATGACCATTGCGGTAGAGATTCTGGTGTTGGATCCAACGATTCCAACACCAATACCCTGCTCAGTTTTGGACCCATCTGTGAATCATTGTTGCCACCGGGGGTTTCCACAGAGGCTGCCATAAGCCCAAGTCTCCCGACTTGGGAGAAGAGATCTAAATTTCTTGTTATGAAAACGTTACATGATCATCTAGAGCAGATCAAAGCGTCAGGAAGGTAATATATAAGTGCGGCATGACTAGTGTAACTTGCTAAGAGTCCAGATGCTCTGGATACGTAGTAGAGTCTGCATGGCTGACTTTTTGATAAAAATATGCAGTGGTGTGAGTCCAAGGACTGACTCCATGACAGCTGTCGGACAGGTACGCATAGCTCCCAAGAGAGATATGCATAAGTCTTTGAATCTTGCTGCATTTATTGATGGCCACATTTTACTGCATCTGGGGCCATCACACAAGGGCTGCATATGTGACGATAGGCCGTACCATCATACGGTATATCCATTCCATAATATGAGGGCTGAAGCCCCATGTACTTCCAAAAAATTTTCCACAGGCCCACATGGCTCGAGTAGCTTTGGAGAGCACTTGTTATAAGTGGGAGTTCCAGTTGAGTTGTTTGTCTAGGACCACACCTAGATATTTGACCTGCTCTGAATACTCCATCTCAGTCTGATTTATAACAAGGTTTTGGAGCTGCATGTTGTATCTCTTTGTGAAGGGAACAATCAAAGCTCTTTGGTCTGATTGATGCTACGCCCTTCACTTAGACATCAGTTTAGGGTAGTTTAAAGAGCATTATCCATCATCTCTCTGATGATGCTTTCGTTATTACCCGTCACTGTGATAGCCAGTTTTTTCGGAGTTTTTACTTAACTTGTTTTCTTAACCTTTTAGTATTTTTAATAAGCCTCAGCTAATTTTGAGAATTTGAAAAAATTACTCAAATTCAATATACTAAGCCTGCCGAATAAATGTTCTAACCATTACAAGTATTTCCATTTTATTGATTACCACACCAGCTAAAAGCGGCTTTAACCAGAGAGACCTTACATGCCAGCTTTACAACAAAGTTCAATAAAAGCCAAGTTATAATAATGACATGGCCTCAAGTAAACATAATTTGATATTTGATTGCCCCAAATAAAGTTGCAGCTACTGTCAACTAATTAGTGGCGGAAAATCAATAACTTAATGTTGAACAAAACATTTGCCTAATTTGGCTAATTTCCCCGCAAACCACTTTAGCTTAACACATGACACAAAAAAGGAAAACTGTCAATTATAATTAAGACATAAAATAGAAAACCTCCAAATAAAGCAAATGCTCTCACTCAGGCTCGCTGCTCATTTTTTTTTTAGACATTCTTTCGAAGTACCATTTCATTCTTCTGTCACATTTTCACACCATGCAGCTGTCATCAGTCACGCAAAATGTCAACGCTTTGTTGGCCGAGAGCCTGGTCCTGGAACCAGAGGAGTAGAACCGGAAAAGAAAAAACGTGTCTTTCTGGTTTGTCGGTGAAAATATGGAAAAACAAAACGAAATGAAATCAAGCGCGTCAAGTGTGTGGCAGCCAGGCTGTCAAGCTGGTTTTGTTGGGTTTGGCAACAAGTTGCAAGTTGGTTGCTGTTTACTGGGGCTCTGTCCCACACTCAATAGGGCAACCAAAAACATGGCAGCAGCTCGTTCAATACACGGCGCCTCCTTTGGCTGGCGGCGTGACATGTTCGTGCCGCACGCTAACGAGCAAAAATTCACGAAAATTCAATCATTTTTACAGCTACTATTGGCCAGACCAGAAACTCAGCAGCCGCAGCGTTGCCACATGGCAACCACAACAGGGCGCACAAAAGCCGGCTGGCTGGCTGACTTTTTGCACCCACTGTATGCTGTATAATCATGTCGAATTTTTTGGCATTAATGTCGCAACACTTAACGTCAATTTGCTCTTTATGAGCAAACCAGCAAACCGAGTAGCTGGCAGCTGGCCAAGTATGCGGCTTCAACATGGCCCATGGACCCATCCAACGAGCCATAAAAAAAGATTGGCAAAAAATTGAACTATGCGCTGACAAGATGTTTGCAGCCGCAATTATGTAGCTGGCCAAGAAAAAATATTCATTACTGCACTCGACTCGAGAAGAGTCGAGCACAAAAAGCAAAAAAAAAAAGTATAAGGACGATGGAAAACTTTGCGTGTGGCAGGCAGCGGAAAAACATTGTGGCACAGACTCAGGACACAGCCTTTATGGCAACGTGGCATTGTGGCTTTTTTACAAGCGGAAATTGATGATTTTCCATGAGTTGAGCGACAATAAGCCGTGCAACATGTCAGCAAAACGCAAATAATCAATCAATCAACATTAATCAAGCCAAGCGTGGCTCTACCGTGCCCCTTCATGATCCCTACACCCTGACTCTCTGACATTGCTGTAATAACTGTTGCAATCGCTGACTCTTTTGACTCTAAACGACTCCTGTTGCGTGCCACAGACACATAGAGTAGCAGTAAGAGGTGGAGATGTGCCTGGAACTGTTCCCCCAACGACTTTATTAAGCCTTTGTGGGTTTAAATGCATTAAAGTATGCCACAGAAGCTTTTACTTTACTCCAAAACAGCTGTTCCGCTTGCAAGTTAAATCCAATAATACTCCTCAAGCGAAATCATACGATACAAAAAAATGCTTGCATTCCTTGAGGAAATGCTATGGGAATTTAGATTAAGGCTTCTGGAGTTAAAAACTTCATCACTGTCGGAAGTAAAAAGCTTCACATCTTGCCATAAAAAGTAACCAGTGTTCTACCTCATAGAAATAATTATAAGTGCATAGATACTTTTTGAGACACTGTTTGTATCCGTTTTACACAAAACTGCCTTCCTTGTTATTGGCAATTTAGGTACCGGTAGGTTAAGTCCTTTTACAATTGATAGAAAATAATTATATATGAATAGAGAATTATTTGCTCTACGAGTCCTACTAGGTCTATAATGGTACTAGAAAAGTTTCAAGAGTTGTTAACAAATACAAAAGCAATCATTTAAAATCAAAAAAAGACAATTATTTTTTGAGAAGGATATCACAATAGTCAAAATTGCCTGGGATAGTAAAAAATGGCAGGATAGAATTGAATAGATTGACCTGGATTAAAAGTGGTCAAAAATCCAGAAAATTTCTTAAAATCAAGGGCAGGAGTGCAATTTCCAAAATCGACGGATAATAAATAGGATACTTATTACATGATGACTTTCAAAAAGACTAGGTTAGAATCAATTCTTATTGTTACTAAACTGCATGTTGTGTAAAAAAGTGAGGTTTTTATCTGGTGAAATTTATTATATTGCATGAGCTACGATTAGGCACCATATCTGTAGGATCTACCTGCCGAAAAAAGATATTTCAGATTCGTAAGGCCTTAAGCCCGACGATATGCGCCAACTACCGGGGAATCAGTTTTATTGCCATCTAATACAAGATCCTGTTGAGCGTATTATGTGAAAGAGTGAAGCCATATGCCAAAACACGGATCGGACCCTATCAGTACGTCTTCAGTCCTGGTAAGTCCACCACAGACCAGATCTTCAATGTACGCAAATCCTGGAAAAGACCCACGAAAAACAGATCGATACCCATCATCTCTTCATCGATAGCAAAACTGCATTCGATAGCCCAATAAGGGATCGCCTATACCCCATTAGTTCGGTATTCGTGCAAAGCTGATTCGTCTTTGCAGAATGATATTCAGCGGCACCATCAGCTCTGTCAAGGTGGGAACGGACCTCTCCGAACCTTTCAATACTGTTCGATGTTTCAGACAAGGCGACCCTCTATCATTCGTGATGCAAGGGGTATTGCGGAAGGCCGGTGTACATCGCAATGGCACTATTTTTTACAAGAGTGGCCAGCTTCTTGCATATTCTGATGATATCGTTATCATCGGGCACTGTAAGCGAGTTGTTACTGCTGCATTTTCCGCATTCGAAAAGGAGTCAGCGAAAGTGGGTCTAGCGGTAAACGAGGGCAAGACGAAGTATATGCTGTCTACGAAAAGGGACGCACGGCGTCCAGTCTCCCATGTTGTAGGGATACTTTTAAAGTGGTCAAGGAATTCACATATCGAAAATGGCATCAGCCTGGAGATAAAACGAAGAATCACACTTGCCAATAGGTGTTACTATGGTCTCAGTAAGCAGATGTGTAGCAGACAGCTCTCTCGAACAACAAAAGTAACACTCGAAGAAGCATGGGCTGTGTCACGGAGAGATGCATCTGGTCTTGTGGTGATTTAGAGTAAAGTTCTTCGTAAAATCTTCGGTCCCGTTCGTTTTCAGGACGACTATCGCATATGGATGAACCACGAGCTGAACGAGCTCTACGACGACAAAGATGTTGTCCAGCGCAACACAATACAACGTCTGCGCTGGGTCGGGCATGTCGTTCGCATGGATAACGATGCTCCAGCGAAAAAGGTATTTGAAGCGAAAGCCGACGAAGGGGACGACCACGACTCCGATGGAAAGATCAAGTGGAGGAGAATCTATCCTCCCTTGGTATTTCTAATTGGAGAAGGCGCGCGCAAAGCCGAGGCGCCTGGCGAGAGCTGCTGAGGTCGGCCGTAACCCGAGAACGGGTTGTCATGGCCAATGGAGGACTTAAACCACGGAGCAGAAGCAGAAAATCACACTCTAGGCTAAAAAATACTCTATTTATGGAGTGCCCGACGAAAAACTTTGGTCAAAAACTTATTGAAAATATCTTACGGACGCCATTTAAAAACATTTTTGTTATCATAACGAAGGATATCAAAATACACTTTTCCACCCTATAAAATGCTGGCTGCCTTAATGCCCTAAAACTTGTTTATATAGTAAATGGAAAGTCAATATCTAACATACATTACATTAGGATCTGAAAATGAGCAATATCTATTAGTTTTTCAAGCAAAATAGAGTTATGCACATAAGGAAACATATATGCATAAGGAAACATTCCTCCATAAAAACTTAGTATTTTTTTTTAAATCTCGTAAAAAAACTAAAACAAAAAATCTTTAAAAAAAATAAATGTAATTGAAGCAATGCACCATGTAATCACTTCCATGAGGAATTCCTACAAAAATAATTGGTAAAAAAACGTTAATCCATTAAGGTCCAATCTTTGTTTTAAGAATTAAAAATTTTTGAATTAAATGACTAATCGATAGTAACCGGTAAATGTCTAAAAACAACAATTAACAGCATAAAAAAATAATTGATTTATGATCACAACACACACACACTCACATACTACCACACACACACTTTTGTACATAAACATTCACACACATACATACAACCACTCAGACTAAACTCTCGGCTGTCTAGCTGCCAAACTAATTAAAGTATTGGCATTGATGGTGCTTCATTTTTTTTTCCCATATTTTTTGCCACAATTGTTTACACACGCCTGGTCTGCCACTAATTGCTGCAACATCAATAAATTCCAGCAACAAATGGCAACAATAACATCAAGTATGAAAGAAAGTGGCAAGAATAAAAAAAAAAAAACAACATCATTTGCCGCTGAATTGTATTCATATTTTCAATTGATTACTAAATCAATATTTACGCTTTGGCAGCTGCTCGTCGTCCTGCTCAACAGAGTCGTCGTCCTCGTCAATGTCCACATACACTTCGCTTTAGGCCAGTCAGTCAAACGACTGGCCAACAAACTAGAAATGTTTTGGTCATATAGCAACGAACTGGATATACTCTAGCTCAAGACACTCACATAGCAATAGACAGGAAGTTCTTTAGACAGAAGGAGCTGGCATATTCGTTTGTATTCAGCCTTCAACTCCTAAGCTAGCTTTAACAAAATTTACTTTCTTCGGAGCGGTACCGATTAAGGTATGTCCACATAGAAATAAGTCTATATTTGCGACAAGTTTTGGCTTATGCCATGGAATTGGCTTGTAGAGGTGGTGGATCCAGCATTAGCTTATTTGCTGACGAGAATTCTTCAATAAGCCCGAGCTCATGCACACTTTGTCTAACCCAAAAAAAAGTTAAATGTCAAAAGTCATTTGTTGCTGTGGAAATCCATTTGGTTCAGGGCATGAATCAGACATGAAATCATAGCTGAATTTTTAGTTGTATGTAGCTAAGAATCTGCATATTTATTTTTTTAATTTAAGGTTTTTTCAGGCCTGAAACTTAAGCTTAACAATCTGTGCTGATTTGCTTTAAAAATTAAGGACCATAATCGCAAGTATAACTTAACTCAAATCAGCTATGAATTTGGTGTTGAAAAGAGAGGCCTGAAATCAAAGCTAACCAATTTGTATATTAAAAAAAAATTATTATTCGGCTACCAGAATTCAAGCATGGACAATGTAGCACTCAGCGTGTGAGCTGCCGGGTTAGTCCATTTAATATAATCTACGTAAGTTAAGTACTTTATGTGCCAATAAGAGAAAAAACTACTTTTATTCGGGAAGATTTTCAGAATCAATTTCAAGACGAAGTGCAAGACTTATTTTTTATATATTTTGATCACTGCAAGAGTCTGGGCTCCCTCAATTGACGTAAGGACATTCGGCCGCGACGGTAAGGCAGCCTACCGCAGAGGCGCCCTGCGAGTCCTATGCGCTTTTCGTACAGTTTCGGAGGATGCAGCACTGGTGCTAGCTGGAATGGTACCGCTAGACCTATTAGTCCGAAAATCAAGACAGACCAACTCGGACCGGAGGGACTCAACGATGCTTTCGTGTTAAGAGAGATGGGAAAGAAGTCCCAACGGTAGATGAACCAGGCGGCTCATACCTGCCATTTAACCGTGGGTGAGTAGGAAACACGGACAGTCCGACTTCTACCTTACCCATCTCCTAACAGGCCACGGGTGTTTTAAATCCTACTTATTTAGGTTTAAACACGAAACTGAACAGTCTTTTTTGATTGTACGAGATTTTCTGCAGAACGGAGAGCTTAGCTTAAGAATCGGGAAACCATTTATTGCTCCTGACTTGATAGAAATTCTTCTTAGCTCACAAAATAATTGACCAGTTGAAAGCCACATGGCAGAGGTAATCCTCAAATCTTTGCGTCGCGCTGAACGCCCGCGCAGATGCTTTCAGTCCCTAATGAGAATCCAGCTGCGGCTTTCATGCTTTCTCCCCCTCGCGAAGTAACATTCCACGGTGGTACCGTAAGAGGGAAATATAGGATTTTTTCATATAACTCAAATTGTAACTGATGGACTACGACAAAAAAAATTTCATAATTTCCGCATAAAATACAAATGTAAAAACATTATAAATAAACTATATTCAAACCGTAAATGCAATCAATTAGAAATGTATTATCTAAACATTGAAGAATTGCGAAAAATAAAAAAAATATTTTCATAAAGGGAGGTTCAAATTTTGTTGAGAAAAATGTCCTTATTATCTTTGAACTTAAAGCTGCACATTCGTAGAATATATGTACGATCTATTGTTCCGATTCCCTTCATTAAAAGCATGTTTTAAAAGACCTAATTTTTTGCATGGGTTATACTATCAATATACATTACAAATTTTTAAATTGTTGTTTTTTGGCAAGGTCAAATCACAAAAAGGAAAAAAAAAAATGTCCACGATTCAGGTAATTTTTCGTCAAAACTAAATCTGATTTAGTATAAGCCATAGAGAAATGCATTAATTTCAATAAACAAAAATCATTTTTCATTTCATTTCGATTCAAAAGGCTGGAGAACTGAAATTCGGGGTCGAGGTTCTGCTAGCAAAGGCAGACAAGAGCCGCTATTTTTCGCCGCCATTTCGAATTTTATAGTGATAAAAATATCCACTTATTGTACAATAAAAATCACATTTAACAATCAAAACAACAAACGCTTTTAGTAATATTTTTTTTTTCTAGAATTCCAAATTCTAGAGTCTCTGAGTCAAGAACCTTGGCAATAAGGGTTAATTAATTAATGTAAGTAACACGAAATAATTTCATTACAAAAATATAGCGAATTTATATTATATATCCATTAACTGTTTATTCGATTCCAGTGATTTCGTTAAGAAAAATCGAGAAAATAGAAAAGTAAAATGTATTGGACGCAATGACTAAAAGGGTAAAACTATATCAATCCTGTTATTGTTAGCTAAAACAAATGTTACCCTTTAAAAACTTTTGTCTTCTTCCTTAGATTCTTATTCTTATTTTTTTTTATATATATCTGTTCTCTAAACTAAAGCTATCATATAATAAACATCCTGGAATCCATTTAAGCTTATTTTCCCTTTACTCAAAACTATCTCGATGCAACAACTTTAATGCGTTACAAACTTCTTCATCTAATTATAAATCCCATATTTCACTCGCTGCAGACAGAGTATAGAAAGCAAGTGCAACTTCTAGAACATTCGAAAAATAAAAATGGCGTCTAGTCTGTTGAGCTCTCTTTTGGATTGCTGGACTCTTCGTTCGTCAATTCGTACGTCCGTCCCACTGTCCAGCTGTCAGTTACTCATAGTCTGTGTGTGTCAGAAGGCCGCCCGCCTGTTGCAGTGACAACGCAAAACACAATTATACTTCAACTTTTTACTGCTAAGGTGGAGAGGGATGGGGTGGGTGGATGAGTGGAAAACTGAGTGAGTAGCCCAGCTGGTAAGCTCCGGGGCTCCGATATGCGAGCTTTGAGCATTACTTTGTGAGCTGTCTGTCTGTTAGCTTGTCCAGCTGTCAGTCAGTTGGTGAGGCACGCACTCTGTTGCTTTTCAATATAATGTTGAATCATTATGGTTGATTGGCAGGCGAAATACAATATATTGTTCAGTGTTCATTAGACACACACACACATACATACACACAGACACATACTTATATACACATGGAACACTTTCCTAATACTTTGCAACCAATACTTTCAAAACTGATTTCTAGCTCATTATTGTTGTTTGTTTGCTCTCTGCGCTCGACTAGCAGAGTAGTGTCCAAGGAACCAGTCAGTTGTCCTCTGCACAGCAATGTGGTTACTTTGAGATACATTGGCCCAGTTTTTGCTGTTTATGTTTGGCTTAGTACAATAAAAACTAATTCTTGAAAAGATGGTACGAAAGATACGTTCAACGGTATGTCATAATGGTAGCTGAAGGACGATGAAAAACGTTATTGAAAGCAAGTTTAACAATGCGAGCCTGTGTATTTGTACACATCATGCAAATGTTTTGAGATATAATTATCTTGCTGTGTAGTTGTAGTCTATGTAGACCATAAATCTTTGGGGCTTCTTGTGGCGCCACAAGCAGCAAAGCGTGCCATTCAATGAAGTCAATAATTTTCAATGTTCGCTGCCATTTTCTAATTGATTTGTGGCCATGTGGCTTTTCAATTTATATTTATGCTTGATTAAGATTATGAACGACAACCAAACTGAAGGCTAACTTGGACATAAACCACACCAAAAACAACAACAACACTGGCCAGAACAGTGTTATAAAATGCGCAACATAAACCCAGAAACGCTCAAGTGCCCACAGCATAATATAATATACAGAGAGCGTGTAGTGTTGCCATTCTGGAAGCATATTTTTACTTTCACTAACCAAGTGGCTACAGGACACAGGACTCACACTCACACACACACATACGCCTGAACGCACCGGAGACCCACAAGCAGTCACACTTCCGCCTATATAAACAAAATAAAAGCAAAGAAAAATGAAAATATTGAAGGAAAACTTTGGGGCAGCTTTACTTAAGCAAACGAAAGGATAAAGGCATAAGTCCTGCTGCTGCCAAGGCGCACAGTATATAGTATATTTAGTCACTGGCTTTGGTGTTGGTGTTGGCTAGGTCGGGGTAAGATCGGGGCGACAACGTAAGCCTGGGTAAATACAAGGCAAGTTAAGGCACAAGGCGCGACAGCCAAAAATGCTGTCCAGGCTCACGTTTTGGGGCATAAAGTAATTTTATAGAACAAATCACTGGCATTAGCGGAAATAAATCCTGTTTATCCTTGCTTGTGTATGCGCGCGTGAAATTTAAATATGCTTAAGGCTCACAAAACAAACAAAAAAAAAGACAAGCTAAAGGACTCGGTATGTGTCCTTACAACGGTAGAAAACAAATCGCAGTAAGGCAGATAAAGTATCTCTAAATGCCTTTGACAAGGTTGCCCTGCTCAATTTGTTTTGAACTAAGCTTATGTATAATATTTTTGAAATATTTCAAATTGCCATTTCTGCTAGTTTGGGCCAATTAAAGCAAGTTGAGCAGCATTTAAATGTTTTGTAAAATGCTAGTCAAGTTATGGAGCAAGTTTCTTGCAAAAATGTAGCATACTTTTAAGCGCTTGCAAAAGTTTTGCTCTGATGCCAAAGCTATGCTACAACTGACGAAATATATATTTTATTTATGTTTCAGCTTTTGTTTTGTTAAGCGATTTGTTAAAAAAAAAAAAATAATTCATGAAAAGTTAACTCTTCTACACAAAAGATTAGCCATTTATGGCTTTTGCTGACGACTATATTTTGGTTAAGTTAGTTGTACTTTTCACACTTTGTTTGATTTGAGCAAATTTTGCTACCCTTCGTCAGAGATTTTCCAAACAAAAACAAAAGTAGATATTTTTAGGCCTTCTGGCAGTCTACAGCTCTGACCAAAATAAATAATATATTTGGCAAATAAACAACGCCTGCAAATAGCATAGAAGAGTTTATGACCAATATTTATTTATTCGAATATTTTTTGAAAATGGAGATTATTTTTTAACATTTAATCAGGCGAAACTAACGTTTGAGCAATGCTTTAAAATAAAGGAAGTTTTTTATTTAAGTCAGTGATTGATGTATGAATAAAAGCTGCCTTTATCGGTGCTTGTTTTGTTTCTCATTGCTGACGCCACAGGATGGGAACATATCAAATTTAGCGCCAGCCTGAATACCCAGATCTTCCGGATCTTTCCGGATTTAACGTATGGTATGTTCCTTTGCAGGATTAAAACCACGGCGTTCAAATATGCAACTTTAATGGTCATATAATAGAACACAATGAGTCTGGAGTAACGTCCTTCAGAGCAATCAGCCGAGACTTTGGCACCAATTTGAAAATTGTCGGGCATGGAATTCCCCCTTTGTGAGGGGCGAAATGTATCTATCATCTCCGCTGCTTTATGGCTACCAGCACCCGGTTGAGATCGCAACACCACGCCGAGCCAAGCTGACTCTACCCGCGATTTGGGTTTCAACCACAGCCACCACGATACTCCCACAAGAGGACCGACCTCAATGAGTACGCTTGGGCGTACACTCAACCCGTGGTACCGAAATTAAGGGCCCGTTTTGCCCACTCCTTTCTGTCCCGACCGACTCGGATTTGGGGAACCCCGCCAGTTTTGACATCGAATGCGCGGGACTGTTCACCCATCTGCCATCAGTGGTTCAATCATCCGCCGGCGCCGCATAAATACGACTTCGGCGATTTCTGTCAGCATCCACTCTCCAGTAGAATGTGGCCAACATTGACGCTGTCTTCGACGGCTAATCCCAAGCTGCTTCATACAATCATTGTCCTGTCATCCCCATTTAGTCGCCTCTTACGACAAGCAGGGAAACACTGAGGTGGATATTCTAAACCCGCCACCCCACGGGAATAGGCTGAATACCAGGGTGAGTTACTTTGACAACTCTGTTTTTATATTTTTTATTAAATTAACTTGAACTCTTTTAGTTCATCCACGAAAAGCAACATTGACAGCTGCTGAGTATTACTAAACAAACCAATATAGCATACTTTTAGGCAACTACTCAAATATCACTCATACGCAGCGTATTTGCAGCTTACTTGCGCACTTCAAGCGCTTTTAAAACTACAGCACACTTTAAATCTAAGCTCAATGCAGCCTCAATGCAATTTGTGCACATATCAAATCATATCAACTTTCCTCACTTTGCAGCTCGTATGAATTAAATCAAAAAGCACATAACCAGCGAAATTTGCCACACACACGTACACACAGCGGCAACAGAAACAACAACAAAAATGGCGGATGTAATGGCCAAAAAGAAATATGAAAGAAAAGTTCAAGCAGCATGTAGCAGCAAGCCAGCTCAGTTCCTGTTTGAAAATTTTATCTGCCAACAATAAAATGGAATCCGTTTATATATAAAAGCCATGGCTAAAGCAAATGGCTTCAAGGACACGCGCTGAGGCTGGCTTATAGTAAATGGCGGCTGAAGCCGATGCTGTATCTGTAGCTCTGGCTGCTGCTACACAGCGCCCATATTCCAAGGCCATGTTGCAAACACATGTAGGCCATGAATCTCATAACGAATGTTAGACATGCGCCCAGCCACACGTACTACATGTAAGCCGCAATATATATAGATATATATGTATCTGTGTGTATGTGTTTGTGTGTGTGCAATTGCCGCTTCGTTGCGCGCGCTGCTATTCACATAGTCCTGGCCAGCCGCTGGCCCAGTGCTACTCCCTACCTGACCCCCTGCACTGTCTGCCAGCGCCTGGCCAACTCATAAAGATGTAAACCATTACAGAAATGAAAAGCAAACTTAGCCACAGGACGTACAGGACGAGCTAGCTAGCTATGTGATGACGCTGCAAACACATAAAAATGCTTAAATTACTTTTAAGCGAAATTATGTTTTATTTATGTGCCTGGCAGGCAACAGGACCTGAACCAGCATCATACAGGACCACTCATCACTGGTCGCCAGACCCTGTGACAACAATGTGGCAACTTAGGTGAACCAAACAAAGTCAGCGCCATTTGCTCAATTAAATTTCAAATTTTCAATGGCAAACAGCATATCAGATGATACTGCAGCCATTTTGTTTTCGTTGTCAAGTCTAATCAAAGCTGCCCAATCGATGCACAGCTGTGCGAACAATGGCGACATATGTCAAATCAGATGTCATGTGGCGTACATGTGTATGTATATATGTGTGTGTATGTGTGTGTGTGTGTAGCTAACCGAGGGCAGGCTGAGAAGTCAGTGGCTGAGTCAGTTTTAGGTGCAGAGAACGTGAAAAAAACCTGCACAATATTAAAAAAATAAATGAAGCGTATCCTCCCAATTTTTTTTTTTTTTGATTTTAAAAAGATAAACAATGTTGAGATCAAAAACCAACAGATCTATGTAGACTTTTTCCTTGGAAGGTAACTATTAAATATTGCATGTTAAAAGACCATTGCTTAGGATGCAGGATGGGCCAAAAGAAATAATTTCCCCAGATGTACAAATTTGACGAAATCAATGGAAACCATGTACATACAACAAAACATTCCAGAGAGTTTGGAACAGTTAAAAACTAGAGATATCCAGCAATACCAATAAAGTTTTGTAGTCAAAAAGACCATAAATACCTTTTTTCTCAGTTATTTGACTTACATACATAAAAATCCTGAAATAGGAAGTATGATAAGAAAACCTTTTTTTCATGATAGTGAATGCGCAGCCGCTTCAAGTTTCTCCTCTAACTGATTCGAGTCCTATGACTATTATTGCTTTGCAATCTTAAAGATAGATAACTAGATTAAATTTTCAGAACACATATTACTAACTTACCTTATCGAATTAGTGGAAAAATGGAATTGAAAAAAATTGAGGAGTCGCAAGAAAATCCAGGAGAGATATGGTCAGAAACGAAAGAATACGTTCAGAAGTAGCGCAGAAGAAATCGATTATACAAAAAATCGAGGAGAGACAGCTAAAATGGTTCGGACATCTACATCGGATAGACGAGTTAAGAAAAGCTAAATAGGTACTGAAAATGAGAACGGAAGGCAATGCACCGAGAGGAAGACCCCGAAAAAACTTGGGAAAATCGCTTCCAGGATGTGGAAGGATGAGAGGCAGAACCCTGGCAGAGATGAGAAGAGAGAGAGCCGAGACCGACCTAATTGGAGAAGATGAATATCCCTAGGCTACCCCGTCGCCTAACAGCAAATGGGGATTGAAGAAGAAGAGAGAGAGAAGAGAGAGAGCAGCGAAGAAAAAAATCCACCCACCAATTACTTTTCAACCTAACCTCGCATGAACAAACTGTTGTCATTTATTACATTTATTGTTTTTGCCAAAACATTTCACAATTGTTTTGAAAAATGTCGCTGTAAAATATATTTAAATCATTCATGACAGCCCGCCATGAACGTGGCCAAAAGCAAAAATGCCGAAATTTGTTTGACAGTTTTTCGCTTACGGTTTTATTTCCCTCGCTTGTTGTTGTTTTTATTTATTTATGTGTTGTTTTTTTTTGTTAACGCGGTCTACTAGCAATTTGTTTATTTGAAAATGTTTTCCACGCTGTGTGATTCAATTATGGCGGAGAGGAGACCAAAGTATAAAACAATACGACAAAATGGAAAAGGAAATGAAAACTAGTCACAAAACAATTAAAAGCGAAAATTATTTATTTAGTTGAGGGGTGAAAAATGTCACAAGCAGCTGTTTCAAGTGGTTTGTGGTCACAAAGTAAAAACTTTATCCGTTGTATAGTCAAACAAATTGGTAACGAATGTTTCGGAACGAGTGGCGAGTCCCTTGGCGGAGTTTACTTTTTTTTTTTTTTTTAGTTAGATTTGCTTAGTTATTTCGAAAATAATAAAATTTCTAATTTGATTTTGCAATGTTTCCCAATATCTCACAAATTAAATCTTTTCGAATTGATTTGAAGGAAATGGAAGATTTTTAATTTTTGTACTAGCCATTGGCAATTCTTTAAAAAAAAAGAAAGCAAACTACTTTTGTTTAATTTATGGATTTTGTAGATAGTGAATTGTTGATGGCTCTGTGTTTCACTAAGAGAGAGGATAGCTAGATAATCACTATATTGAGCCCCTAGATTAAGACATTATTGCTCAAACTCTAAGGACATCAAGTATTAGAATATCCAGCGATGAACACTCAGGGTTCAGACCACACAGGAGTTGCGTAGACCAGGCTAACACTCTAGGCATAATCACCGAACAATATGGCGGGCATAAGCGAGGAAAGGAGGGCCAGTCAACATCGTATCTTGGCGATGCTACACAATGGGAAAATCAGTACACCTTTCCAAACAAGCACCGATGTTAGGCAAGGATGCCCCCTATCACTACAATTCAACATAGTAGTTGACGAGGTTAAGAGAGATGTATACAGGTCTAGGCGTGGGATTACGTGGAATCTCACCCTTCATTTAGAAGACCTGGATTACGCGGACGACATATGTCTCATCTCTCAGAAACTTAGTGATTTCCAAGCCAAAGTGAATGATCTTAAGATACTGGCCAGCAATGTTAGACTCTCGATAAACGCATTCAAAACCAAAGCGATGCACCTCAACCACACCAGCCAAGGTAGCATAACCATTTGCCTTAACACTATCGACTTTGTCGATAGTTTCTCATTCCTAGGCAACACAATTTTGGTGGGGTGGATGAAAATATTGAGAATCGTCTAAGGAATACGCGATCGGCGTTTGGATGCTTATTCCGCATATGGAGAAACCAGCAAATAACCAAAAGAACAAAGCTGAGGATCTTCAATGCGAGCGTCAAATCCATCTAGTTGTGCGGCAGCGAAAAGTAGATGGCCCGCAGAGAATGATATCAAAAGTACAATAATTTGTCAATAAGTGCCTTAGAACTACAATATATGCGGGATATTCTGGCCCAACAGGATATCAAACGCGGAACTCTGGCACCACACTAGTGAAGTTTCTATCTGTAATCAGATAAGAACTTGCAAGTGGCGTTGGATTGGACATACTCTTAGAAAAGACTTTAGCAGCATAGTCAGGATGGAGTTGGAATAGAACCCCCAAGGAAGCAGACGAGTGGGAAGGACAAAAGCAACCTGGCGTCATACAACACTCAACGAATTGTCCCAACACAACATCAGCTGGAGGAGTATTAAAAATAAAAAAATAAAAAAATATCCAGGAATATCTGGAAAGCAATAACCTGAAAGTCTTTGCATTGTTATGTAATTTGTTGCCTTGAAAATCTTTCCAAAACTTTTCTAGTTATAAACTAGCTTTCTGCCTTAGAAGCAACTTAACGCTTTTAATGGGTGCTAAGTCTATAGAAGATTTCCCCCTCATCAAGATGAGCCCCTTAACGTAGTAGGAGTTCATAAGGAAAGGCACAAGAGTGGACATTCATTCCGTCTTCCGAACTGTTGTCCATAGCCAAGCTGCCATGAAGACTTTGTCGCACCCTCTTTTTTTCCATAAAAGGGTTCCTCACAGAGAAGTGGGGCACTGCGACCAAAAGGTCTTCTTTACCATACCCTTAAGTTAAAGCAAACGACTTTCCGCTTTCTGCACAAATAGCAAAAGGTCTTTTGTTGGTATTGACCTGAGATGGAAGGGACTAGTCCGTGCCTTTTCCATGTGACAGGAGATGTAGTCAAGGTGGAGGCACCCTGTCGTGCTAGATCGTCAGCGATCGTGTTACCATCCACTCCCGAGTGTCCAGGCACCCAACATAGCACGACTTTGTTCCGGGCGGACAGGGTTTGGAGGTAGGTATGGCATTCTTCAAACAGCTCCAGGATGACAATGCCCTAATAGCAGCTTGGCTATCTAAAAAAATGCATGTTTGCTCGCCTAGTACCCTTGAGAAGGACTCACTCCCTCTTAACAGCACTCAATGACCTTCTGGCATAGCCGGCAAGGAGGTTTGATCGAGTGTGTTAGGAATGGATTAGCTTTACCAGTCGGTTACGGACACAAAAAGACGTCTTTACGATAATCAAATAAAATTGGAAGGTTCGGTTGTCATATCTTTCTAGCGAACATCCGAGCTGCTGCGATTTTTCAAGAACCGGAACAGTATGATAAAATTAGTTAAGTTAGAGGTAAGGAGGAGATAGAAGGTATCTACAATATCTACGTCTGCCATTTACTTCTCAGAACACGCCTCGAGTAACTAGGAAAATCTGTCTTCAAAGAGCTGAGCTATCTGGCAAATTTGTTCGTAGCGGATTTGGCTTTTTTAATAAGCCATCTATGAGAGTGCCCAACCCACTACAACATTCACCACTTTTCATAGGAATTTTTTTTGGCATACCTTTCTCTTTTAGCCGGCATTACAATTACCGCACGGTCTCCGAAAGTTCTTCCCCTAACTAGTCTTCACAAATTTGTAAAGTGAATCTTGAGGGATTGTTTCATTTGGCTCAATGTTAGCCACAATACAATTTTAGATGAGGTTGGTTGGTGAAACCCTATCCAACTTGACCTTTGCACAACTCCCTTACGTATACGTAATTTGTATAGGCAATTTTTTTGTGCTTGATGAAAGTGTTCGAGCGAAGCCGCAATCCGACGACTTTCATATCTGTCTGCCTGTGTTTTTGGTTTTGGCTTTGTTTTCGTTTTTGTTGTCTTTGAAGTTGGCCTAATCTCTAATCTACATGAGCATTAGGCGTTTGACATAACATGACAGCAACAACGTCGCTGACATTGACGAGGCCGTCGACGATGACGAAACTATACGGAAGCTATAACCTGCAGCGTTTTTTCTAGCACGCTGATGATATTGACATTTAGACCCTCAGTGACAACAACAACAAGAAGAGCAGGAGAAATAAAGCCGACCTCAGCTGGTTTTATTTTTTTTCATTGGGCGTTTTGCTGTTGTTGGTAGCTTCATCTTTTTAACAACAATTTTTTGCACAAATTTTGTTGACACTTGGGCACACCTGCTGCCTGCTGGTGGTAGCCTTAAACAGGCGCACGGCCGAGCAGTCAAATTGAGGTGAATCGGGCCAAAACAGGCTGGGCCTCAAAAACATTTTCAGCTGTTTTTGACAGGGTGCAAGCTTGGAGGGGGATAGACCACAAAACATGGCAACGAGGCAACGAGGCAACAAGGCACTCAGCCTTAGTAGTTTGTTGTAGGAAATGTGTGCGTGTATTGGACTGTAAGGACACAAAAGTTTAAAAGTATGTGTGGGTGTGTGAATGAAGGCAGCTAAGCTGACCCAAACATAGGACCCCGGCTAATAAAGCAGGTAAATGTGCACGCACTTAGACTTGGCCCTAAACTCAGACCTAAAGCAAGGGCCCTAACCTTGGCAGGGCCCACACACATACACACAAAAGGCGTAAGACAAACATTCAGCCAGGCATAAAAACTTGGCACAATCAATGCCAACTGCCTTTTGTTTGCATACTACAATTTTCTTTGCCAATTCGTGGCATTTTAGTTTTCTGTGTTTTTTTTTTCATATCCTAGCCCAAGGCGCCATTAAAAAATCAACGCGCAGCACACAAAAGTGGCTTCATTATGCCGTAGCATAGTCAAGACAGCGAGAGAGTATCCTGCCACTGCCCGCTGCCAGAGGCTAGTACAAAATTAAGCCGACAAAAATATATCTGTGTACGTGTGGTTACACCCTGGGGTAGTCCTGGTTAGTCTGTAGCTGTGGATGCGTGCAACGCACACAAAAGGCATAACAATTCCGGCAAGTCCAAGTCATAAAATCTATATATACGACGAGTATATGCTTAACAAGTTCTTTATATGTGTGGCCGGTTGCATGATTTTCTTGTTTTTTTTTGTTTTTTTTGGTGATTCTAATCAATAATTTACGCATTTTCATTTCACACCCAAAGGACGCATTAGCATTGGGCCGCAATTACCAAGAAACCGAAACAGCAAAAGCAACAGCAGCTACCACAACAACAACAACAAACAGTCATTCAAATATGTCGCCCAATATGTGTGTGTGTGTGTGTGTGTGAGTGTCCAGGACCTGTTAAACTTGCCTTTTTCATTTCATTGCATACCTTTGAACGCCGCACAGCTGGAAGTCGCCATTGCTGCTGCCATTGCTCTGCCTGCTCTTTCCGTCGCCATTTTGCTTTTTGTTTTCTTTTTGTTAGCATATTCCCAGGCGTCTGTTTCTCAAGTCGCTGCCATTGCAAAAATACTTTTTTATGCCATTTTCTTTTGCTTTGTTTTCAGTTTCGCAAATTGAAATAAAAAAAAAACAAAAAATAAAAAAATCAGGCCAAGCAACCATTTTTTTTTTGGTTTTTGCTGCAGCTTTTTTTTTATTTGGCTTTTGGATTTTGGCAAGCCAGCCACGTCTTGCGTTAACGGCTGCACTTTGAGAGTGTTTTTTTTTATGTTAATTTACGCTCTTTATTATATTATTTATTTATATTTACTTAATTCCTCTTATTTGGCTTTGTGCATTTTCCATTATTTTTATGCTCTTTGCGCAAATCCCATTATTACTAAGCATACGCAACTTTTTGGCTGTATTTCTTTAATGTTCTTGTTGCTGATGTTGTTTTTGCTCTCAATGTTACTGTTGTTGTTGTTGTTGTTATTATTGTTGCTGTTGTTGTGCTATTATTTTGCTGGTAATTCCTTAAGGATTGTGTTTACTTGAGTGCGCTTGTGGCTGCCAATTGACGCATATTTGACTTTGTGCTATGTGCCTTGACTTGGGCGTCATCATCGGCATCGTCATCGTAGTGGTCCTTGTTGTCGTCATCATTCTCGTTGTCATTATGGCTGTTTATTTAATAATACCCTTAAGATGGGCATTTGCAATTCAGTCAGATATTTTGAACCTCGATTATTACTATTACTAAGAAAAAATAAATTCTTTTTAAAAAAATATAAATCGGTCAAGGGCTATCTGATAGCCGGTATTCAGTTAAGATCAAAAAGAGGGGATATTTGCTTAAAACTGCGTTTCTATGGTAAAAAAAAGTTAAAAAATGGCGAATATGACTTGGATCGTCCCGAACCCGTAAAAAAGTATAAGGATACAGAATTAGAGACTTTACTGGATGAAGATAGTTGTAGAACGCAACAGGAACTTGCAAATTTATTGGGCGTGACTCAGCAAGACGTTTCATATAGCCTAAAAAGCTAAGGAATGATTCAGAAACTGGAACATTGGGTGCCGTACGAGTTGAAGCCGATGGACATCGAACGGCGCCTTTGCACGTGCGGGCAACTCCTCCAAAGGCAAAACAGAAAAAGTTTTTTGCAACGAACCCTGACCGACGATGAAAAGTGTATACACTGTGACAACCCGGAGCGGAAAAATCGTGGGGCTTCCCGGCCATGCAACAACTTCAACAGCGAAACCGAACATTCATGGATCGAAGTTGATGCTCTGTATTTGGTGGGACCAGCTCGGCGTAGTGAGCCGCACAAGGCTCATTAGCGGGAAGTGTTGCTTTTTGCATTTCATTCGAAAAAAAATGCAGCTCAAGCGAGTCGAATGATTATAGAAACTTATGGTGAAAGTTGTATTAGTACAAGAACGTGTCGGGAATAGCTTAAAAATGGCGAATATGACGTGCAAGACAAGGATCGTCCTGGACCTCTGTGTTTGTGGGACCAGTTCGGCGTAGTGTACTATGAACTCTGCATCCAGGCGAAACCATTACAGGTGCCCTGTAGCGGACGCATGAGTAGAGCGTTGAAGGAAAAACGCCCGCAATACTCAGAAAGCCTCGATAAGGTCATACTTCTACATGACAACTCTCACATGTTTCCATGGTAGTAAAAACATACCTGGAAGCTTTGAAATGGGACATCCTATCCCAACCGCCGTATTCTCCTGACATCGCCCCTTCTGATTTTTATTTATTCCGATTGATGACGCATGACCTGGCCGAGCAGCACTTTCATTCTTTCGAGGAAGCCAAAAATTGGATCGATTCGTGGATAACGTCAAAAGAAGAACAATTTTTCCGATGAGGAATTCAGAAGCTGCCAAAAAGATGGGCTAACAATGGAAATTATTTTGAAGAATGCGAATTTTTTACAATAAAGCCTCAAATCATGAGAAAACCGGCGGATTTCTATTTGTACACCCAATATATCGAGTACAAACCTAACTATCGTGAGTGGACATTTCTTTCACGAGCTTTTTGTTAATTTTTATACATTTAAAAATATTTTATCAATTTTTGTGTTGGCATAATTTCCTAAAAATTCTAGTAGGAATGGCTAGAAGCCTGAACTCTTTATTTTATATATAAAGGGTGATTCATTAAGACCTTTTTTTTTCAATAGGGATTTTCGTGTGGATCACACGTAATCCATGACAGCTGTCAAAGGCAAAGTTGTTCAGTATTCATTGGCAAACCATCATGGAAAGCCGAATGACCTTCCTACACGTCGCCGTTTTAGTGAATGGGCTCTTGGTAAGATCTATGAAAATCCGTTGTTTTCGAAAAAAATTTTGTTCAGTGATAAGGCCCACTTTTGGCTCCACGGCTTCGTGAATAAGCAAAATTGCCATATTTGGGGAGAAGATCAACCCGAAGAGGTTCACCAGCTGCCATTACATCCAAGAAAAACAACGGTTTGGTGCGGTCTGTGTGCTGGTGGAATCATTGATCGGTTTTTTTTTTAAATCAGCAAGTTGCGAACGTTACCATCAATGGCGCACGCTATCGGACCATGTTAACGGACTTGTTGCTGCCTGAAATTGTTGCCCGTGATCTCGACGACATTTGGCTCCAACAGGATGGCGCTCCGGTCCAAATTGCCACCGAAACAATGACTCTATTGTGAGGTAAATTTGGTGAGCGATTAATTTCACGTACGGGTACCTTGGCCGCCAAGATCGTGCGAAATCACACCGCTCGACTTTTTACTTTGGGGTTACGTAAAGTCAAAAGTTTACGTGGACAAACCAGCAACGATTGAGGCCTTGGAAGCCAACATTACTCGTGTTATTGGCCAAATACCAGTGGAAATGCTTGAACGAGTCATGGCAAATTGGACCTTCAGGATGGACCATTTAAAACGCAGTTGCGGCCAACATTTGAAAGAGACTATTTTTAAAAAATAAATGCCATAAAATATCCTTTTGAAATCATAAATAAAGATCTCATCATTTCCTTTAAATTTGCATTTGCCAAATCATAAAAAAAAAGGTTTTAATGAATCACCCGTTATTATATCTTACAATTTACATGTCTAATTTTTTAAGGATATATACAAAAAGTTAGAAGATTTTTAAGCTATGTAAAATAGTCCTAAACGAGTAAATTTATATTTATGCGTGATTTACATTAAAACCTTGAATATCCCCAAATGAAACAGTTGCAGTTTTATGTTTATGGGCTCGGGATTTTTCTGCATCAATAGAACAATTTACCCAAAATTTCCTATTCCATATTATCATTGAATCATAATAAGCTTTGAATTTACGCCATTTTAAATAATAGCTGCCATATTATTAAAACAAATTTGTAATTTTCATTGCATATTATTACAGCCGAATGAAACGCATAAATGGATTCAATTATTTTAACTATGAAATTTTTTTTTTATATGATTAAATTTTTTTTTTAATTTTTATTTCAATTTTTTTTTTAATACATGGAATATGTAGATGTATGTTAAGTATAGCGATATTATTTTAAATTTAATTTGCATTGTAATTCAAAATTTCCATTAATTTAACTTTTTTTGGTTTAATTTAATTTTACAGCTTTCAACTTTCCAAAATTAAAAACAAAATTCTTTACTTTCAAATATTTTTTTCCAGTTCATTTAAAATTTCGCATTCATTTAGGCATCTCAAAACACAAACTAACCTTTATCCAAATAACTTAACAAGCTTTGTCAGTGTATACAAACTTCGATATCTTCAAAAAAAAAATATCCCCATTTCTTGTACTCAGTGTCATTGTTATTGTCGCTCGTTATATAAAATATATATATACAATTATTGAGCAACGCTGCGATTTTGTACATGGTATGCCATTTGATTGCCATCACTTGAGCTCCAGCTCAATTGTTGCTTAGATTTTGCCCACTTGGCTGACTCTCCCCACTCCTGATCCCACTCCCGCTTCCGCTCCTCTGCACAACCCAATTTTATTTACACAGGCATAATAAGCAGCTTAGCCGGCATGAAAGTTTATATAGTATTTGTCATTGAGTTTGGCTTTGAATTTTAAATGCCAAACAATTCAGCTAACAATAACAAAATGCTGGCCACAAAAGTGCGGCGCAAATAGCTAAAACCAAATAAAGCCAAATAGAGTATAATAGATTGAGCTTTGAAAAAAATATGCAAACAAATGAAGTGCGTGTTCCTTTTTGCAGCGTCTTTGATTTTGGCTTTTGATTTGCTTAAGTTGGCTTTGCCAAAGGCGCACTTGGCTCAAACAGCACAACTGTGGCAATTAATAAAGCGTTGAAGCTTGGATATACTCATGTACAGAGTGTAGCACTCATGCCACATCACTCATACGCCACGTTGTGTTAAGCATGCTTGCTACATTTGCGCTTCACGAAACCCTAGTCAAGTAGCTCCAGCTGTAGCTGTAGCTGCTGTAAAGCACGAAGGCGCATAATCATAAGCTTTCCTACATTAATAATATTAATTTAATTTAACGCATGAAATATTTTATTCATGCGAAAGCTAAGCCATTGCCAACTCAGCATACTCGTTAGTTATTTAAACGCCACAAATCCTGGCATCCCCAACCAGACGCAACTGCTTCATCATCATCATCATTATCATCATCATCATTGTGAACTTATCCTGTGCTCATTAGCAGCTGGCAATGCGTTGAGTCACCTGCCGCATATTAACTGCAGGTATTAAACATTGCTAAGCGCCGCAAAATCATTACACATTACACATGCCACAAGCCACGCCCATAGGCAGCCTACCGCATATAACAATTTCTTCCTCTTTGGCTTTTTTTTCTTGTTAACTGCTCTCAGCCTAGTTGGTTAAACAAATGGCCGGGTTTACTTGCTTGTTTACGCACGCTAACACACACTCACGCACGCACATGGGCCACATCATTAAGTGCTACACTACGCACAAATACATAAAACATCTCTCCACACACACACACACAAACACAGATACTCACGCACACACACTCATACTACAATCGTATGCAGCAAAAGCCAAAATGCTGTAAATGAAAAGTCAGTCCAAATTAATTAGGCAGCAGCTGCAGGGCTCTCTGCCGCTTCACAGGAAGCATCTGATTTATTTATAACCATTTATTTTAGGTAGACATCGTTTAATGTACAATATTCCGGAATATATATACCATATATTTTTTTTTATTTTTATGTTATATCCCCGAAGACAGCTTGAGTCCGGCAGTACCACAAATAATTAGAGTTTTTCTATTAAATGCGTGATGCGACTTAATGTTAATTGTAAGGGGTTAAAGATGACGTCACTTATGCACTACAGATTTATTAGAACGAAAGGAATAGGGGACGTAGAAACGTTTTATAATGTTTTATAATGCATCAAAAGCTTGAATTTGTGAGTCACAGGACTTAAAAGAACTTTTTCTATTTATGGTCTTAAGATGTCAAGTGCTATGCAGCTGAGGCACATCGTGTGGAATATATAATATAAAGGGGTGAAAATTTCCTTATATACAGGGATACCCCAGAAAATTATTTCTATTAAAAGAAAATATTTATATCAAAAGTAAAAGTTAAATTATATGTAAATAAATTCATTTTGCCATTCACAATGCTACTGACAGCTGTTGACAACTGATGGCATGTAGGGCTGTCCTTCAAACTCATGTGCTAGGAAGGAAAAATAAATATTTACATATATTTAATAGAAATTAAGGGCGAAAAGTGTCAAAATATGTCACAATTTATCGACTAATCTCATAATAAATTGATTTTCTTAATTCACTATTTGATCTAAATATAGTTAAATATTTTTTAAGCAATAAAAAGTCTTTCCTGCTTTTCTCGTAAAAGCTTCAACATTCGGAAGCAATTGACTGGAAAATTAAATTTCTATGATTTCTATGGCACCTACGGTTTTACTGGCTTGAAACAATTTCCAAATTTCTAGAGATTCCCGTGGCATCCCAGATAGTCAGCATTACATTCAGAGCCTTTTGAGCTTAATCGCAGCTATCCAGTGTCTTTCAATATCTATATACAAGGTGGTCCATCTAGTGTTTGGAATTTGAACTACCGATTATTTGACTTTTAAGACATTAAATATCATTCATATATTGGTTACTATTTAGTAAAAACATTGACATTTACGAAATAGGACGCTTTACGCTTAAAGAAAGTTGGGAAATATTAAAAACTTATTTCTAAAGTGGTGAGTCTTGAGTTTGGCCGAAGATGGCGAATTTTATCGAAAAATCATCTTTTCGGACGAATCTCATTTCCACCTTGGTGGCAATGTTAATAAGCTAAATTGTCGTATCTGGGGCAAGCGTTTTACGAGAAGCCAATGCACCCACAACGAGTGACTGTTTATTGCGGAATTTGGTCTGGCGGCGTCATCGGCTTCATTTTTCTTCGAAAATGAAGAAGCAGCCAATGGCGTGGGCTACCGCGCAATGTTGACCGACTGGTTCTTCGAACAAATGGAAGATGAGGCTTTGGACACACAGCGAACGCCACAATCGATCTTCTGCGAAAATCGCTTAATCAGCCGAAATGGCGTTGTGAATTGGCCACCAAGAAGCTGCGATTTGACGCGTTTGGACTATTATCTTTGGGATGTGGTGAAAGATAAATGTTATGCCAACAATCCGCAAACAATAGATGAGCTGAAGGACGAGATTGGAGCCGCTGTTACGGGTGCTCTCATGAATGCATCGATAAATTACAAATCTGATTTTTGCATGTGTTAGAAGTTGTCAATACGGAGGCTTTAAGCAAATTTTTAAGTGTTTGTGTGTATTGTTTCGTGAGATATAAGCATTTTTGTGAATGTCGGTTTTTGTGTGTATATTGCCATATATACAAAAACTGGTATTGTTGTTGATCAATGTTCGAGGTCCAACATCGTTTCAATCATTGAGAACAGTGAATGACGTATTATGTGCAACGTATTGAGAGGCATGTCAAAAATGTATTTTGTTGGAAAATGATTTGCACTGGGATCAAACTTTAGCAGATGCTGCTATTACTGCTCATCCATATAAAAAACGTGATCTATTTGTTTTCGATCAAATCCACCTGAATTGTGGATAAAATATCAAGATTATTAATTAGAAGATATTTGGTTTTGAGTACGTCAAGCAAATCATAAGCCAGTGATTGAATTTACGCCGAAAGTTTATAATGAAGCTTAAATTCATATTGAAGATCAATGCTTGGCGATGGTTAATAAAGCATTAGAACAATTGGGAATGCCGTTCCTTATCGATCAATGAATGATGTATTTAATTGAAAGAAATACAACGAATCAATTTAATTATCAATCTAATCGTACTGCCTAGGAACGTGAAGATCGCAACGAAAGTTAAAGAATTCGGTTAATACAGACCCGTGAAGTGCGACATTCGACTAATAATGGTGCAAGTTTGAAATCGAGCTGCAAACTAATCTAAAAATCTTCTATTTTTCCTGATAAGCTAACAAGAGAATCCTACGATGTTTATTCCCTTTAAGAGTATTCAAAAAGTTTAGGCTTGACAACGTCCGCTGGGCTCACTAGTGCTCTATAAAATTACCAAATCTATAGGTTACATCCTGCTTAATGGACTTTATTATACACTCCAGCACTCGAAGTGTAACCAAATTCAGACCGCTCGCGCAGCTGACGCACGGGCATCAGCTGTCTGTAAGTTAGCTAAATGACAGTTTAGAGTATTGTTTACAAGCGCACGAAAGCATTTTGCCGTGAGTAAACGCGAAAAAAAAATCAGTAACGGATTTCAAACGTAATAGTGTATTTACATTATATTTAGCTGGAAAATCACAACCAGCGATTGTTCGTGAGCTCAAACACCTTAAAGTAAATAAAGTTTTCGTTTATCGCACCATAACTCGTTACAATGATACTGGTAGCATCGCAAAACGTCATGGAGGTGGTCATCAAAAGACTGCAACGTCACGTGAGATGGTTCAAAAAGTGAAGAAGCGACTTGAGCGAAATCCCCGACGAAGTGCCAATAAAATGGCGAAAGAACTGAAAATATCTGACCGTAGCATCCGTCGCATACTGAAAAATGATCTCAAGGTCAAGCCTTACAAGATCCAAAAGGCACATGATCTCACACCGAAGCAGCAACAAGTCAGACTTGAGAGAGCGAAGGAGTTGCTTCGCTTGGCCGAAAGCGGTCAATTGCCGAACATTGTGTTTTCTGACGAGAAAATTTTTACAATTGAGCAATTCGTAAACTCTCAAAACGATAGGGTTTACTTGAGGGACCGTTCATACGAGAATTTGAGTCATCGATTGGCCACCAGGAGGCAGCAGCCGCCACAGATAATGGTTTGGGCCGCTGTAACCGCTGATGGGCGCTCTCCAATCGTTTTCATCGAGCCTGGCGTCAAGGTTAATGCGCAATATTATCGGGAAAGTATTCTGGAGGTTGCTTTGAAGCCGTGGGCAGACAAACATTTCGGTGGCAGACCATGGACGTTTCAACAGGACTCGGCACCGTCTCACAAAGCTCGAGTGAACCAAGAATGGCTGAAATGGCTAATGGTGAACCAAGAATGTCCCTCCGTTCGTCCGTCCGAATGAACGTCTAGATCTCAGAGACTAGAAAAGCTAGAAACCAGCTGGTGCGCATATTTCCTCAAAAGATGAAGTTTGTTGAATCATGTCAATATCTTTACCTGTTCCCTCCCAGTAGACTTTAGCGGTTTTTGGCAAGACTGTTTAATATTTTCATCTGAAATTTAACAGAGTTATGCATTTTGCTTCCACGCATCTGTGTGTCAAAAGTGAACAAAATCGGACAAATACAGAAAAGCTGCCCCCGCAATCGATTAACCGTCTTTTCTACAACACCCCTCAACATATCAACTTTAAACTTACCCCAAATAACTTCTTTGATGGAACTTTCATCATTAAATTTCATCACAATCGGTAAATATTTTCGGAACATATAGGTATAAATATGGAATATTTTGAATTCTGAATCTTCTTTAACTACCCAATGTTCAAAGTATTTAAGATTGTATATGTATATAATCGCATTTTTTAAAGCGTTATATTTTCATACAAAAACCAGTTTGCCTCTTAAATTACAATTTTATTAAAGCTCCAATTGCTTTTTGAACTTATATCTTATTGTGCCTACTAAAAGCCATTTCTTGTTACACTTCACAACAATCTAAAGTAAATTGTGTATTGTGTACTGTACACATACTGCCTCACTCATTTTTTCGCCCTCCAAAAAAACAAAATGGTTCACTTACATACCAAATAAACTGTCAACTTACTATATATATTTTTAAAAATCTTTTTTTGTTACGTTTCACAGCATTCCCAAACAGCTTATGGGTAGCAGTAGCGTTAAGCCGGAGGGGGTTTTTAACAAGTAAAACAAGAAAAGTTCATTTTTTAATTACCTTTAAATTGACACTGTTACTTTTTGCACTTCATTTGTTCACAACACTTCCCAGTCCCTTAGCTTAAAAAGCGCTCTTGGCTTTATGTGGAAGCAAGTCCATTAAAACATCCTGTTTTTAATGCCCTGCAGACTGACACTGCATTTATTTTTTTTAACATGAAACTCGCAACTTTTGTGTGTTTGTAATTTACGTAATTACAGCACATAAATTCATTCGACAGGTTTGCCTCAATGTTCAACTCATGTGCCCCTAATTTAGTCTGACACTTGAGCAAATTTTGTGTTCTTTGTTGGTCCTTCGTCACCTACATAACGCAGCTCATAAATTGATATAACTTTTTTGTTTGTTCGCAGAGAGACACAATTCTAGCGACTCACTCAATTTGCAGTAATCACACTTCATTCAACTCATTTTTGGTGTTCATAAAATCACACAAACAAAAAAAAGGACGAAAAGGACGAATCCGCAGAGGATCGCAAAAGGCAGCCGTTTGGTTTCGAAACTGTGTGCGGCTGCCTAGATTTCAGCTAGTGTTTTATTGCCTACTTTAGTGCGCTCACGCACACACGCACATAGACTCTCAAGTGAGCGCGCACAAAGAGAGAGACACACACATACACTTATAAAATTGCACACTTATGAGCGCACACACACACCGACACACATATGCACAGCAGCCGAGTGCAAAAACAAAACATTTGCCTTTCATTTGCGTCCCCTTTGCATAATAAAAATGTGTAGTTTACCTTTTTTTCCAACGACTTACAACAAAGAGCGTTGGAGGAGCAGGAGCAGGAGCAGCAGGAGGCAGTGCAGGGTATATGGCAGGCAACTTTGCTAGCCCTTTTTTCCGCCATTTGCTGTCGTTATTATTTGTTTGTTTGCTTGTTATTTCAACTGTGTGTGTGTATATATATGTATATGTTTGCATGTGTGTGGGGTGCGGCTTGTATGTGTGACATTTCTGCCATTGTTTAATTTTCCATTCAACATACGCTACTCTTTACTCCAACTAGACTGGCTCTGTTTGTGTTCAATTGTGTGTGTGTGTTGGTGTAGTATATTTCTTTTTCGGGCATTTTATGTGCCATTTTTTACTCTAGCGCTTCAGCTCTGAGGCTTAATAAAGTTTTTAGTGCCTAGACATGTTTTTGTTTAACGCATACACTTACACACCCACACTCACACTCCCACACTCTCACTTTCACACTCACACCCATACACTGGCTTTTAATTAATTTCGCCTACAGCCGGCAAAATGTTTTGATGTGTGCCATGTGTGTTTCTAATGGCATTGAGCATTAAACTCAAATGCGGGGCCTGCGGGCGGTCTTCCCTATAAAGTAAAAGTTTATGTAGTAGCTGGAAATTGTCGTAAGCTTAAACAGTGATTAAATTGTTATGGCTCCCATATATATGTTGTTCGTCTTGGAAATCTCAGCCAAAGTGTTGATAATTTTGAGTGTAGCTTATGTACAAGACAAAAGCCTAAAAGCAGGCTATAACTTTTTTAAAGCATAAATTCACTCATTAGTGCAATTTTAGACGCAAATCTCAAGTTACGAACTGCGCTTAATGGCGTATTAAAAGTTATACTTAATTTTTTTTTTTTATTTGCGCTAGATTACTGTGATGAATGTGGTTTGTTCTTTAACTCTGGAGATTTGTGAAGTATTTTAAAGCTCCATATATATATATATATATAATTCCCTGTTAGACCCCTTGGAGGAGGGGCATAGGGGATCTCTATTAATAACTGTTCGAACAGAACAGGGACCTTCAGTTTATAGCCGAATCCGAACGGCGGTGTCTTTAATTAATAGAGACTTTCATGGCAAATAGCGTCTTTGAGCTAGCGATGCCAGTGCTAGGCAAATGCACCAGTGCTACTGCGGGGAATCGAACCACCGACCTTCGGTTTTAGAGGCGAGTGCGCTACCACTTAAGCCACCACTTAAGCTTTATGGTATGGTTTATAGGCTCTGTGTTTCTGTTGGTACTTAATAGACTTAATATAAAATTATAATATTTTACTAGCGATCTTCAAAAGCAATATAGTCGCAGACCTACATCAAAAAGGGGTACAACGGCATTGTTTTCTTCTGAAGTCCTTAAATAATGTATATGAATATGGATCTGGTTTTTTAATAACTTGTGTTTTGTACTATAGCTAGATAAGTAGATAAGTTTTACATCAAAAAAATAGTTAAAACTTCTCTGAATACCTCTATTGTTTTAAATAAATGCATAAGTTTGTAAACGAGTGTGAATGAGAAAGTATTTATATTCTGGAAATGACATGAATATAGCTCACACTGGAAGTACAATAAATGAATGATTTGGGCGAATCACATTTTGGACTCTATTCATTCAGCTTAAACAATTTTCGGAATAAAGAGCATATTACTGCCTTCTTACTTCGAAAGAATTTTTCACGGAATGAATAAATGTGCTTCGTTGAGTCAAAAGAAATAAAATTTTAATTTTATGACAAATAATTACGAGTGATCAAAAAAGTCCTTTATATTAACCAGTCTGAAGTGCAGACTTCATATTGTATTTAACAAAGAAAAATCTTATTATTATCATATACATTCTGTATAGGGGAAAGGCTAGTAAGTTTGGACACCTGGTCGAAAGTGATATTTCAGCGATGAAATTACCAAAATTCCACCTTTCTTCGATGGCAAAAACGCAATAGGTGTGACAAAATATAAAAATGGTTTATAAAGAAATCGGGAAGTAAAAATTATTTGTTTTTAATTGCGCTCAAAGTGATCAAATGAAATTAAAAAATCAAATAATATATATGTGCTGCAACTGAAATTCAATGCACTTTCATAATCAAAAAAGGTTTTTTGAACATATATATATAAGTTCCTCTAACTCCGGGTGGAGCGTATGGCCAAACTCCCATTTGAACATACAGAGAATAGAATAATTTTTTTCAATGCATTCCAAAATGGCTTCAAAAATGTAAGTTGAGACACTTCTTAGCTTGAAAGTTGGGACACATCTATTTTTCCTTTTTTTTTTAACATCGCTATGACGTATCTTGATGATAGTGTACATTGGCTCACTGTTGGTGATCACAAGGACATCCGCATTCGAAATTATGTTTGGCCAGAATATGCGGCATATTTTTCGAAGACATTTGTTGACGAATACTTGGAGTTGTCACTTAATCCTGTCTGAGACCAACAGGTTTAAGAGTCATGCAGCTATACGGAATCACGCTGCAGTTGAAGATTTTAAGTTGACATGCTTAGTGTAAAATAAAGCTCCTCTATCTTTAGTAATGAAGCTTCCCATATAGCAGAGATCCTCTACGTTTTTGACTGTTGAAACCGATGTTTCGTTATGTCAGATGATGAGTGGGGACATGTTGATCATATGGATATAGGAAGGGTGTTCCCAAAAAGGGAAATTTAATATGTCTAACATGAGTCCTCTTTCTGGCTATTGTGACTGCAGCTTGATTATGATTACTTATCAGACAATGATAATAACAGCAGAGATTTAGTTCGATATCAGAACTAATATCTTTGAATTGCGTTTGGCATGATGTTGATGGGAAAGAGGGATTTCAAAATCGATGGTGTCTTCCTGGATTAACAAGACCATGGTTTTATTGTGAGAAGTGAAGTTTTCGCGAAGATTTTAAGATATATAGGTTCTTGTTATTCCAAATAGGAACAAAGAGCCTCAACTTATTTTTCGGTTTTAATGACCATTTTAGACTTAAGGTGAGCAGCGGATAAGGCTACTGCGCACGAGCGTAGGTCTTCCTCGAAGACCTAAAAATATATAGGTTCTTGTTATTCCAAATAGGAACAACGAGACTCGACCTTTTTTTACGGTTTTAATTAATATTTTAGACTTAAGAAGATCAGCGGATAAGGCTACTGCGTACGAGGGTTCTGGGTACTGGGGCTGCCAACGCTCCATAAAAAGAATATGGCAACAGCATTTGCTTGGCGCCAGAAAAGGGTTTACCGCCTTTGGTCGGTTAGCCGAGCCTTGTTCGCAAACACAGGGTGCAGCAAAATGAGATATGTTTTTCACTTGATTAGGTTAGGCTTCATCATTACCCCTCAATAAGTAGTAGTAGCTACAATTTCGGCCAGAAAGAGTTTCTTTTCTTTTTCACTTGCATTCATATTCGATGGGTACAAAAATGTTTTTTTGTGCAGTGATTTAGCCTTTAAAATACATTTTTATTTTGGGTAATAGTCATTGAAACTATTTTCGATTGTTTTTAATTCATTTTCTGCCATTTTCGGATTTATTTTTTCCTTGCTTTCCACAACTATTTATTTTTAGTAAAGAAAGATTTATCACTAAAAACTATAATTTTGACTTCACTGGAATGTTAAACTTTTTTTGGTTTTTGAAATTTTGAAAATTTTTGAAAGATTAATAAATTTCAAATGATTTGCTTACTGTGGATTATAGCTCTTTCTTTTCTGTTTCCAAAATACATTCAATGACGAGATATAGCTAAAAAAGATTTGGTGTCCCAACTTAGAAGCCTCTCCCCCTGAGGGATACACTTATTTATTACTTTAGAGGCTGCGTGAAAGCATTCAAAACAGCAAATATATCATTTCAATTTAAAAGCACTTTTATATTGTTTTGAGTAAATTAACGTGAAGTTTTACTTTGTGACTAGTGAGGGAGTAGTTCAATAAAACTAAGTTAGATTGCGAAATTTACTCTGAAAGCTCTTCAACCGACTATTTTCATTTAATTTTCAATGTCCTCTTAATTTAATTTTCCATACATACTTAAGAATAAAACCATTCAATAATGTTTAAATTGAAATTTTGTACTCTCGCTCTTTGGATTGTGTTGGAGTACTGTACAGTACTTTGAGTACAGTCACTTTGAGTACAGTCACTTTGATTACAGTGACATTGAGTACAGTCACTTTGAGTACAGTCACTTTGAGTGTAGTAACTTTGAGTATAGTCACTTTGAGTACAGTCACATTGAGTACAGTAACATTGAGTACAGTTACTTTGAGTACAGTAATTTTGAATACAGTAGCTTTGAGTGCAGTCACTTTGAGTTCAGTCACTTTGAGTACAGTCACTATGAGTATAGTCACTTTGAGTACAGTCACTTTGAGTACAGTAACTTTGAGTATAGTAACTTTGAGTACAGTCACATTGAGTACAGTCACATTGAGTGCAGTCACTTTGAGTTCAGTCACTTTGAGTACTGTCACTTTGAATTCAGTACCTTTGAGTACAGTAACTGTGAATACAGTAGCTTTGAGTGCAGTCACTTTGAGTTCAGTCACTTTGAGTACAGCCATTTTAAGTATAGTCATTTTGAGTACAGTCACTTTGAGTACATTCACTTTGAGTGCAGTCACTTTGAATGCAGTTCCTTTGAGTACAATACTTTCAGTACGAAGCCTCTAAGGATCCACGAAACAGAAAATAAATGCAGTCGTGCCACCATCACACATATGTTAAACATAATAGCACTTAAAACAAGTCCACTAAGTCTACCAAATACAACAAGTACACCAAGTACGCTGAGCACCCAAGATGTGATGAAAAAGCTGAGAAAATAGCAACAAAAAAAATGTCCCAAGTCATCTATTAATTAATTACTCAAAAATAAAGTGCCGCTAAAGTTAACGAAATTAAGTGTTGCTTGCTAAGACTGTATATTTTTTATGCTCTTTAAAGATATAACTTTTAGTTAAGCATTTTGCTTATGGCCTGAATTACGATCTCATTAAACTCAAACAGTGAAAACTTCCGGCTAATAGATCATTTCACGCCGTTTTTCTTATGTCTAGTTAAAATTGCGTTTAAAGGAAATTTCCAAGTTCTGGCCGAGTTCACAGAGTGCTGCAACTAATGGTCCTTGCGCACCACATTAGCAACACTTGCTGATGATTGACCCTTTTGTGCACAACTGTACTTTGATTTGATTTGGCTTGTTTAACATTTGTTTGGCCGGGTTTTTGTTTTTTTGTTTTGCTTCTTTTGTGCATTGTTTGTGTATTGTTTTGGGCTCTTATCATTTACGGGTTGTGGCAAAATTTATGCGCCATCAAATTAGTCTTTGAACCTGGCAGCCCAATTGAGCTGCCGTCTAATCCCACAAAGACCTTAAATCCCAACTTAACACCGCTGCTGTTGCCAGAGTACTGTGCTCATTCATTTTGCATGAATTGCCGGCAGCATTTGACTTTAAAATGCTTTCGACCTTTGTTAAAAGTTTGGCCCCCCACACAGAAAGGGTTGGGGCTGGGGCTGGTTGGCAACACACAAACTAACACAAAGTAAAAACTTTTAGCCAAAAATCAAAACTCTGCCCACTAAAGCTTAGACTTGCCGTATTATAATGAATGCGCCGAAAATTGTGGGCTAATGTGGCCAACTCAATGTTGGTAACAAGGAGTGTGTGTGTGTGTGTCTCTGAATAATTAACGCTTCGTTGCACAACACTGGCAAGTTGGCAAGTTTTTGACCACAGCGCAAGTTTTAAAGCTCATCATTGGCTACTATGACTCAATTTACATGTGGCCAAAATCTTCTAGTAACGATTTTCTAGGCCTATTTATGTGAACTCTGTTGGCCCCAGCTAGACGCATGTGTTGGTGTTGTTGTTGTTGGGCTTTTTTATAGGCGCCCATTGCGTGCCTTTGGTCAATTTATGGCTTTTTGGAAAATTTATTTCGGGTTTCTTGGCCCTTCATTTACAAAGTTTTGGCTAAAGGCTGCCAGCTGCCAACTGCGAACTGGCAAAGCATTTTGTGATTTCAGCAGAATTAGTCGAGATTTATGAACACCACAACAGTACAAGACCACTGCTCATTAAAGGATTTGTGCCGGCACAAAGCTGCATTTAAACGGAAATCGTTTCTAGTTGCCGTTGCCTTTAAATTCGTTCTCATCTTTGGCTATTAAGTAACAAACAAGGCGCAATAAAATTCCAGTCACACAACATATATCAAAAAAGGTGAAAAGAAAACGCCAAGGCGTGCCGATTTTAGCCAGTTTTGTGTCAACAAACCAACAACCATGCCAAGTCAAGTCATAAAGAAAAGCAGCCCATAACAATGGTCTCTTAATAAACCCATAAATTTGCTACCAAAAAATGGCAAATCGATTCTTTTTCCATTTTTCTTGGTTATTTCATTTTTTTTTTGCTGCTCTTTGGTTATTGTTATTATAAAAGCTGCTAGAGACAAACAGCAAATGCCACGCGCTAAAGTTTTGCTCCATTTTGAACCCAAACATTTTTTGGTAGTGGTAGCTGCCAAACCAAGTGTAAAACAAATGCATACTTCAAGGAGCTGCTGGTTTGCCGCAAATCCTTTTTGATAAAGTGTTTTCATTCTCTTGCCACTCAGCTCTCAGCTCACGCAGACTGACACAAAATCTTTCGCATTTTCCTCAAGTGTCGAGCATTATGGCCATTTTGTTGCCAGCCATCCTTGTCACTTCTATCTTTTCTTTTTCGAGTTCGAGTCCTGAATCTGAATCTGAGTCACTTTCTTGGCAGCAGTTCATTTTTAGTGCCGGATTTGCAATAATGCGCCAAGATTTATGCAACTGCTCAATATATAATTATTTGCTGACATCTTAATAGTTTTCAGCTCGTTGCACAAAACTTTGTTCCCCCCTCCGAAGTCAAAGACAAGTTATTATCTCTAATATATTTCACATTTTTTGTATATACTTCCGTCAGCATATTATTATATATACAAAAACGCGAACTGAATTATTCATAAATTGTTAGTAGCTGCTTTTAACAATGTATTTTAAATTTGCGAATACTTCATAAAAATTTTAGCGCATGCTTTTAGGCGTAATTGTTTGAATGTGTGGGTGTGCTTGTCAATTTGCGTGTGTCTGTGTGTGTGTACTTCTCAGTGCGTGTGTGTGTGTGTGTAGGTTTTTTTTCATCTTCTAAACAGCTGACATCTGTCTCAACTTTCAACAGCGCTTTCAATTAGAGATGGCAGCGTGACGCATTTTAAAGCAAGCAACACGAAGGAAAATTTACAATTAATTGTGACTTACTTTTAAATATTTTAAAAATGTGCTTTTTCGTAAAATAAGTATAAAAATATATTATTTGAATAATTTTTAAACCATTGTTTTTTTTTGTACTTTAATCCCAGTTTTTATCATGCAATCACATTAAAGAAAAACTCTAATTTAATTTTATTATATTGCTAAGTATATTTTTTAAATATTTAAATCTTTGTTGTATAATTGTAAAGGCTAAACTCTAAATATGTTTTCTAATGAGTAAATGATATATAAAATATTATATATTTTATATTGTATAATAATAGTAAAATCAGGGAATCGCAACAATCTTAATGAAAAAACATTAAGCGTCTTTTTAATGTAATTTTTTTTAATTGTATGAAAAACAATTTTTTTAAGACTGGAAACAGTTTGTTATTTAATACGGAATTTATTTTCATTATTTATTTTATGAAAAAAAAGTTCGAATTAAATGTGCTTCCATGACAGAGTATAGTTCATTTAACGCCTTTAACTTTTATTATAGCTTTAAAAATTAGCCAGTTCGCAAAAACAGAAATAAAATAATAAACTGGTTTAATTAAGTAAATAATGAAAATTAAACACTGCTCAGTGCCTGTTGATAATTGGCCATATATTCAACTAAAATATATATTATTGGTTCACCTTTATATAAAAATGGCGGACGTAAAGTCGGGCGCAGACGACTTTAGGATACCCTGTACCACTAGCTTGTAATAAAGTCCGATTTCTTCACAAAAACCAAAAACAGAAGAATTTTTAAGCAAACATTTTTTTTGACCGATCGTTCCTATGGGAGCTATATGATATAATCCACCGATTTCAATAAAATTTGACACATTGACACATGATTTTAAATACCTTAAAAAAGATATGAATGCCAAATTTATTTCAAATATCTTTACAAACAAACAAAACACATCGAATTTTGTATAAAAAACGTGTTTTTGGACCGATTGGTCCTATGGGAGCTATATGATATAGTCAACCGATTTCGATCAAATTTGGTACAGTGATTGGAAGCCATAAAAAACTTTCGAATACCAAATTTAGTTACGATATCTTCATAAACAAACGAATTATTCATCTAAAACGCTTTTTTTTTGTCGAGGTCGTCTCAAACACCCCCATGGGAGCTATATAATTTATCCCCGATATCAAAAAAATAAAATAAACTTGCCTCCTATGGAATAATATGGGATCTAATGTGAAAGTTTGGTAACTCTAGCTCTTACCATCTCTGAGATCTAGGCGTTCACACGGACAGATGGACGGACGGACAGACGGACAGACGGACATGGGTATATCGACTTCTCTATTCACCCTGATCATATTTTAGGTAACTTTGGGGTGTCTCCGACGTCTCCATACATACATTTTCGGCTTGCACAAACTTAATATACCCTTGGTACCATGCGGTACAGGGTATAAAAATGTGGCAACCCTAGGTATAAAAAATAAATGTTGGCCGATTCTCAGACCTACCCAAAAGGCACACAAAATTTCATGAGAATCGGTCCAGCCGTTTCGGTGGAGTTTGGTAAAAATAAAAATACAAATTTTAGGTGGGGCAACCCTGGGTATAAAAAAAAGATATTGGCCGATTCTCAGACCTACCCAATTGGGTATTTCATTGGAATCGGTGCAGCCATTTCGGAGGAGTATGGTTACTAACATTGTGACACGAGAATTTTATATAGAAGATGATTTTAGTATCTTTAATAAATATTTTAAATCTTATATAGTATTTACAATATTTATTAAAAATATTGACATAAAATATTGACTTTTTCAAACATCCCAACTCTAATGCTACACTCACGAAATTAATTTTCAAAGTCAACGTTTGCTCGTGTCACGAAAATCCAATCTTCTAACATCTCAACTCCCCTAGCTAGACAAAATTTTTAATGTCACACGTTTAAGGACTGAGTCCAACTTCCATAAATAATACAATTCATAGCAAGTCTGATATATGTTTTATACTTTCATATATCTGCGCCTTATCCTTGTCTGTGCGTGTGTGTGTAAAATTTCTTTTTCCGCTGTGACAATTTGTCGTATGAGCAACTTTTTGATATGCTCTCTCGCTTTGCATGCTGATAAACTTGCGTCAATAGGCGGCGGCATCCTACAGAAAACAACTTGCAGGCCGAAAGCCCAAACGAGCCACGTGGCAAGGACACTCTGGCAGAGCCAAAGCCAAAGACGTTGTCTCTGCTAAGACGTTGACGTTGCCATCACCTTGGGGCTTTTAAGTTTGTCGCTCGTTTATAGACTTTACACACTTTGCATTTACTTTTGGGGGCGCCGCTGATGCGGCTGATAATAAGACCACGCGGCGCATACGTAACGCCAGCCAGGTAGAACTGTCTCCTTGCTTTATTTTGTGCCTATCAACGATATAACAACAAGCAAAACGCAAAAAAAAAGCAAAGAAAAACAAAAAGTTGAAAAAAGTTTTTACAGCTCGATACACACACACAGATACACATATACAGAAAGAGGGAACCCCTCCCTCTGCCTTTGCATTTGGCTCAGCTTCATTTCCTTTTTGCTACTACCTCTAATTTTGCGACTGGGGATTTGTTTAGTAACTTCCTGTTACCCAACTGCTTTCGTTACTAACATTTTCCTCCACACCCCCGCAACCCCCCTCTCTCTCTCTCTCCGTTGGCCTCACACTCTTTTCTTGTTATTTTTGTTTTTGCTACAGCTTCTCCGGCCATTGTTTTCGATATGCTTATGCCAAAGCTTGTTCGATAACTTTTTGATTGTTTTTGCACAAAATTTGCGCAAAATTGCTCAAGTCCCACCAAACGGTTTGTACCTGCGGCTGCAATATTTTCAATTTGTATACCCTGCAGTTATTGGGATTGAGAGCATTGTAGATTTGTGTAATTTTTGTTACAGGCAGCAGGACACGTGATAGAAGAACATTTTTGATATTGACATTAAGTCTTTCCGTCTAAAAAGTCGAAAAGCATATTGGGACATCATGTTTTCACTGATTCCTATTGATATCTGTTTCTCAGCCTCTTATCTAAAGAACTCCACAAAATATCACTTTCTACCGTAATATCTATAAAAGAATCGCTTCATGTGAGTCCAGTAAACAGAAATATGTCGACACCATTTCCATTAACTAACTATCTCCAAATATCCCACAACTTCCTCAAAAAATGTATCTCAGCTGTGAACTAATTTTTGTCAGTGTATCCCAAAGTCGCACATCTCCACAACTAATTCCAATTTTTTTTTTTATATACCTCATACTCAGCTTGTTGGCTGGAATGTGTAATATTTGTTTTAATCTGATGTTTGCAACTCAAGTAAACTTGGTCGGAAGCAAACTTGGCCAGAAGCGCTCATATTTTGGCAACAATTTATAGACAACTCAAAATAATATTTATTTGTATTGGCTTACAAACTTTTAAAGTCGCATTTACCGTGCACTCCATTAAAATTCAAAAGGAGATGGGCGAAATTCTCATGAAAATTTGGCAAGTAACTTCATTAAGAATTCTAAAGGCATTTTAAATTGCCTTTGTCTCTTACTCTCTTTCTACATCATCTTTAATTCTTCCAGTGCGTTCTATTTTAGCAATAGAAGTTGTTGACAAGCATTTCCACCCTGCTCTCTGTCGTTCGCCTGCCAGCCAGTACGCAGCTTGGTCAATCAGACAGTCAGTCATTCAGTCAGTCACTCAGTTAGTCCGCCAGTCAGTGGGTTACTTAGTCAGTGTGTTAGTTTTCATGTTTGTGTGTTTGTTTGCAAGTTGCCTGCGGCCTGTCCTTGAGCTTGCATAGAGATATTCGGTTTATGGGTGGAAAACTGTGAATTTAATCAAGTTATTGACAGTGATAGCGAGATAAATTGAAAATGTATTTTGAAAAACGCGAGAAAACTAAACCATATATGAACTTTACTTCTACTACTTCTACGGAGTCTTCATATCCATATTCTCGGGAACACACATATGGAATGCTACTACTTCTGCGAATTCTGGACTGCTAAATGGAACATTAAGCCCTATGGACTACTCATGTATTAAAAGAGCCATTTTGAGGTTGCGGGCAATAAAACTCTTTGGAAAAAAGTTAGGAGATTCTAGAGATTTTCTGGAAATTACTGGACAAGAAGCTTAGCACTACCAGCTCGGAAAAGAGCAGTATTTTTAGCTGGAGTTAGAAAGCAATCTATCAGATCAGCGAAGTCAAAAAAAGAGAAGTGTGTCATTCGAAAACTTTCATTCATAGAATCGTTTCCGAAAAAAATTGCTGCCTCGTAATGAAAACTAATAAACTTTCATATAAATTTCAATGAAAAAATTATAGTTTAAGAAACTAAAAAAACACGCTTTTATTGCCAATCGAACTAAAAACTAGAAAATAATTTTTGATGACAAAGAGTTGAATATAACTGTAGTAGAAGATGAAACAATCAATCATAATGAATCTCCTCAAAACAAAATTATAATAAAATTTAAGTTATTAACACAATAATTCAATTCAGAGTAAAAAGCGTGGGGTGCTTGATATTTTTAAATATTACAATCATTTTATTGGCTACTATCTATGAGAGGATAGTTATGAACTATAGTAAAATGCACCCCACGCTTTTTACTCTGAATTGAATTATTGTGTTAATAACTTAAATTTTATTATAATTTTGTTTTGAGGAGATTCATTATGATTGATTGTTTCATCTTCTACTACAGTTATATTCAACTCTTTGTCCATCAAAAATTATTTTCTAGTTTTTAGTTCGATTGGCAATAAAAGCGTGTTTTTTTAGTTTTTTAAACTATAATTTATTTTTCATTTTTTAGTCTTTGTAGACTATAGGCTGGGCTCAGCTTACTGTTGTAATAAACACAAAGTAGGCGGCTATTTATGCGAAGATTATGAATGCAACTCAAAGTAGTGAAATATTTGCAGCTCTTGGTAACATGTTTGCAAGGTTTTGAGTAACTTCGAAAACATCTTGTGCGAACAATACCGCTTGACCACGAAAGCTATATTGCCCAAATACGCCACTTAATTTGATAATTTTTACAAATGGAATAATGCGTGATATTAGCCGTTGTTCGGCTTGTGATAATTCCGCAATGACCTTTGGAATGGTTCCTGGGTCCAAATTGTTCCAATAAGATTTAGACGGTGCAAAATTTTTCTTTGAATTCAAATAAGTCTTACACCGTTTACAAACGATCAAGCAATTTCTTTGTTTTAATTCGCTAGGCAAATTTGGTGCTGACTTAGTGTCTAGTCTACAATCCATTTAGAGATCTGATTTTGATAGCATCGTTTGGTGCAAACTTCACAGATCTTGTCACAAAACGTGTTAATTGACTGCATGAAGCCTGCTATACTAGCTCTACTCTATCTTTTTGACTTGTCATTTCGTTGCCGCGTTTGCTGCAAGCGAGCCGCTCGGTCTTCCTCTGACTGTGAGGCTCGATATTCAGCGCTATGTAGCCGCATGTGCTGTAATCGAGCCGCTCTGTCTTCGTCTGATTGTGAGGATCTATATTGTTTCATATATACTCGCCATTTATTTCTTCTCTCCGCCATTTCATCATTCGACAATCCTGAAAGTTTTTCTTTCAGTTTTTGTCTCTTTTTCGCCAATCTTCTCTTTCTTTGTGTTGTAGTTTCATGTTTCATGTTTCACACGTAAGTGCAAACCCGACCGGCTAGTAATGACTTTGATTGATGTAGAATTATTTTCTTATTTCAATTCAAAATCTTAAATTTTTTCCGAATTTTATTTTTGAGCTATTAAATTTATTTTTTTTTAATTGTCTAATATATTAAATAAACTCATGGCTTACTAAAATTTTTTTGCATTTATTAATCCTGGCGGTCCTATTAAGGATAATGGAAAACTATTATGAAATTATTGCATTGTCATCGATCCTTAATACGTATGCAAAAATTCAAATTAATCAGACTTCTGGAAATTGATGAAAATTATGTTCAAAGATTCCATTACATACATACATACATACATACCACCCAAGCTAATATAAGCGTGTTAAAAACAATGTTCTTTATTTAGAAATCTTAAGTCTCTCTCTCTCTTAAGTAAAGATACAAAAATAAACTTCAAAAACTATTTAAGGTATTGATAAAATCAACTCGCTTACCACAACTTTTTATTCCTTCATTAAAACGAACTCACAGTAGCCCAAGTTACTCTTTTTCAGATCCATATTTCAGGCAGTTAGTATTTACAAAGCCTCAATGTGGCCGATTCTACCAAATTCTAAAAGCCTATGTCAAACTGATCCTTAGCTTCAAAGTTAGGTTACTCCGATTGACCGCTGGGGGGAAACACAAATAGACTGCATAGTCATTAGTGGAACCGGAGGATGTTCCTTTAATAAACTGCATTACAAATCGAGGAAATGTCTTAGAGTTCTTACAATTAGAGGCTGTACCCTTACTACATCAGCTAAAACACCCAGATCCGCATTTGCCTAGAGAATATTGACTACATGTTGGGACCCCCTTGTTCCTGACCAAGCCTGGTATTTTCAACATCTCCCCTCAGATCGGGTCCACCCTACCTAAACCGTAGTTGTCAGATAGACAAAACTAAGGCGATCTTTTGTCAGTACTCCCCACCACGATTCACCATGATTATTCCTTCAACTACTACCACCTATTCCCCTTAGCATTTAAATTTTGTAACATTTTTCGGTATAGAATTTGAATAATATAAAGGTCATTCAGAACTATACGAACGAAATAAGTACATACTTTATGTATGTAATGATGCTGCAGATCTAGCAAAGGATATGACAATGCTTCTGCAGCCAAAGGATGAGATGCTAGCTGAGTACAGTTTCAATCAATATTTTGACATCAAACTCAGCACAAAAGAGGCTTGGACCTCTCTTGCGGCTGCTCACCCTATGAAACCACATTCAATAAAGTGGTACACAGACGGATCAGTCACTGATCAAGGAAGTGACCTGGGGTTAGTAGTACCCAGGACCAAATATTATGAACCTCTAGGCAGACACCCTAGCATTTTCTAAGCTGAAGTCTGTGCTATTGGTGTGATGTGCAGAATTCATTTCGCAAAAGAGCTACCATGAAAAGAATATTTCCATCCCGTCTGATAGATAAGCAGCAATAAAGGCATTAAGCAAAGCCAAGATCACATCAAAGCTGGTTAAAGAAGTAAGAACGTCATTGGATAATTTAGGATCCAAGAATAAGCTCACGATTAGATGGGTTCCAGGACACAACAATATTCCTGGAAATGAGCTGGCAGATAAGCTTGCAAGAACCGCTGCAGCAGCACCGCTAATCGGTCCTGAACCACACTGTGGGATTGCTAACCACGTGGTACAGGATCTACTAAGAATAGAGTAGAATAAAAAACGACTGCTTCACTGGGCGGATACCAGGGCTAAAACAGTAAAAAACCCTCCTCTCCAACTACAACCGTAAGAGGTTCAAAGTCATGATAACGCACGGGAAGAACACCGTGAGAATCATGACGGGGCTTCTGACGGAACTCTGTAGGCTCCGCAGGCTCCGCAGCCACCTAAACAAACTTGGCATAGTGGATAGTGGACCATGCCGCTTCTGTAGCATAGAGAAAGAAACTTTCTTCGCATATATAATGTGAATGTATGGCACTCGCCGGTACAAGAAACAAGCTCCTGGGCATGTACGTTATCCCACCGGAGATCGTTGTTACTATAAGTCCATACAAAATACTGCAATACAGACAGGCCTTAGGACTTTTGGGAGAGCTCTAAGTCATGAAGGGTGTACAAAAGATCCACCTGGGTAGCAGTGCACTTATACACCCAATAATAATAATAAATTGAATCGTTTTTTATTTAAAAAAAAAAAGGGAGCTCGCATCTCTAATAATTCATGCCCACAGAAACTACATTTCAACCTCTTTGCAACTACGCTTCTGTCTGCATTTAATGTCCAATACGCGGTGTTGAACAATTTTCTACTATGCTATATTCACGACATTCACAAAATGCGTATATCGCACGAATCAATACACCCAAAACATATTGCGAAACCTCCGTATTGACAACTTCTTACACACGCAAAAACATATTTGAAATTCTTCAACGCGTTCCTGAGAACACCCGTAACACGTAAAAAACTAACATTAGTTAATCTGACAATGTACACAATGCCACACAAAAAAAAAAAGTTGTCTAAAAATTAAAAAAAAAATGTAAGCGGTGGCAACCCCCTCCTACAAATTACTCAAAATTTGTGTGCCATAAACCTTCTACACACTATATTAGGCAATTAATCAAATTCGTCCAGCCGTTTCAGAGTTATGCGATCATAAACCTTCAGAATTTCATTTTTATATATTTAGATTTCTCATACTTTCTCTTATATTGAAAAGTATTTTAACCGACTGAACTTCTTAGATGCGTATTCTATAACAGATATGAATGTCTATCTAATAGATTCTGATTTAGAAGTAAGTCTAAATAAATATTATTTTATTGCAGCAAGTTAAGCAGTGTTAATAGATTCATATCTTTCGCTTGCTTTACTATTCACGAACTTGCAATTTGCAATTAACTGCCACGTATAAACTCAACATGAGCACAGACACTTGCCTTGTGGTAATTGTTACTTTTTTCATTATTATTTTTTTTTGCTGTACTTCTCTTTTGTGGCAACATACACACAATTATTACATTTACATGGACATGGGCATACATTACATACATTACATACATTACGCATACGCCATGCTGTCACTCCGACACATACACACGTCTTGCACACTAACACACTAACCATGCTACTCGTGCTACTCTCCAAACTCACTCGACAACAACAAGCAAGGCCAGTGGTTGCTTGGAGCTGCCGCTTGGCACTGAAGTGGCATGCCACAGTGGCTTGACACAATATTTGTTTAAATGGAAATGTCAGAGCGCTGAGCTGGCTGCAGTTTAACCGCAGTTTTAATAAACTAGTGTTGTGCAGTTGTTGTTGTTGTTGTTGTTGTTTATGCTGCCAAATTGATTTATGTTTTGTTTTAATTACTAATTTAAATTAGCTCACTCTCACTCTCCCTCTCTTTGCGTTGAGCAAGCAGTAAGCCGGCTTAAGGAACTAACCCACTTCCGGTCGTTGTGGCATGCACGTCACGTGCTGCGTTCTGTTTGCCCTTTTTTCCCAAACTAGTATATAAATAAATGTGCCTAGCATAAAGTGCGTAAATGTATAAATGTGTGTGGGTTTGTGGTAAACTTTCAAGCACAACTCAATTAACCTTATCGAGCTAACTTGATCTGGCTAATGACAAAGGGAAATAAATGCTGGCGGTCAAGGTATACACACACACACGCACACACTAATGAAGCTCAGTTTATTATTAAGTGTACCCACATAAATAATTCAATCAGAACAATTTCCAGTCCTCAACAAAAATCAATAATAATCGCATCAACTGAAGCCTTAGTCAACATTTTCGATAACATTTTTATACCCTGTACCGTATGGTCCAAGGGTATATTAAGTTTGTGCAAGCCGAAAATGTATGTAACATATAGAAGGAGACGTCGGAGACACCCCAAAGTTACCTAAAATATGATCAGGGTGAATAGAGAAGTCGATATACCCATGTCCGTCTGTCCGTCTGTCCGTCTGTCCGTCTGTCCGTCCGTCTGTCCGTCTGTCCGTCCGTCCGTCCGTGTGAACGCCTAGATCTCAGAGATGGTAAGAGCTAGAGTTACCAAACTTTCACATTAGATCCCATATTATTCCATAGGAGGCAAGTTTATTTTATTTTTTTGATATCGGGGATAAATTATATAGCTCCCATGGGGGTGTTTGAGACGACCTCGAAAAAAAAAGCGTTTTAGATGAATAATTCGTTTGTTTATGAAGATATCGTAACGAAATTTGGCAATCGAAAGTTTTTTATAGTTCCCAATCACTGTACCAAATTTGATCAAAATCGGTTGACTATATCATATAGCTCCCATAGGACCGATCGGCCAAAATAACTTTTTTAAAGAAAAATTGGCTATATTTCGTTTTTTAATAAAGATATCCTAACCAGATTTGGCGTTTGGAAATTTTTTAGACCAATTAAGCATTGTGCCAAATTTGAACAAAATCGGTTGACTATATCATATAGCTCCCATAGGTCCGATCTTCCAAAAAATCGATTTTTTAACAAAATTTGCTGTGTTTCGTTTGTTTGTTAAGATATTGGGACCAAATTTGACATTCGTGAGTATTTCATAGTTCCTAAGCACTGTACCAAATTTAATCCAAATCGTTTGACTAGATCATATAGCTCCCATAGGACCAATCGGTCCAAAAACACGTTTTTTATACAAAATTCGATGTGTTTTGTTTGTTTGTAAAGATATTTGAAATAACTTTGGCGTTCATATCTTTTTTAAGGTATTTAAGCACCGTGTCAAATTTTATTGAAATCGGTTGACTATATCATATAGCTCCCATAGGAACGATCGGTCAAAAAAAAATTTTTGCTTAAAAATTCTTCTGTTTTTGGTTTTTTGTGAAGAAATCGGACTTTATTACAAGCTAGTGGTACAGGGTATCCTAAAGTCGTCCGCGCCCGACTTTACGTCCGCCATTTTTAAAGTGGTTAGGTTGAAATATGTGACTTTTGGCAAATGTTGACAAATTTTTGAGGTAGACCAGAGAAGGACTCCTGACATGAAGTTGAAGTTTCAATAAGTAGCTGTGTCAATATTTGTATGTCCTGCACTTGCAAGTAAGGATTATATTAGGTTCGTGCGATTGTATGTAACATGACGAAGTAGACGCAGGGGATCCCCAAAGTTACCAACAATACCTTATTACCATCAACATTAAAATACAAAAATTAAGACTCTTTAAGAGTATTGTGGTGTACAAATAGAAAACCACCGTTTTCCCATAGGTGGCGCCAGCATTGCAAATCGATCGATAAGTACGAACAGACTCGATACATTGCCAGCTGAGGCATCGTTCAACAACTTCACTGAATCTCGCTTGTCTATTTTTACTCTGCTTTGTTTTATTCCTGTGCAAAAATGTCAAAATTTGAGCCGAACGAGGGTCATTTGCGGGAAGTGTTACTTTTGAGTCGAATGATTGTCGAAACTTATGGTAAAAGTTGTATAGTGAAAGAAATTGTCGGGCATGGTTTCAAAAGTTTAAAAATGACGAATATGACGTGCAAGAAGAGGATCGTCCCGGACTCATGAAAAAGTTAAAGGATACACAATTAGGGACTTTACTAGATGAAGATGGTTGTAGAACGAAACAGGAACTTGCAAATTTATTGGTCGTGACTCAGCAAGCCGTTTCTCATCGCCTAAAAAGTTTAGGAATGATTCAGAAACTGGAACATTGGGTGCCGTACGAGTTGAAGCCGAGTGACATCGAACGGCGCCTTTGTACGTGCGAACAACTCCTGCAACGGCAAAACAGAAAGAGTTTTTTGCATCGAAACCTGACCGCGATGAAAATTGGACACTATGACAACGCGAAGCGGAAAAAATCGTGGGGACTTCCCGGCGATGCAACAACTTCAACAGCGAAACCGAACATTAATGGCTCGAAGCTAATGCTCTGTATTTGGTGGGACCAGCTCGGCGTAGTGTACTACGTAGTGTACTCTTGCAGCCAGGCGAAACCAATACAGGAACCCTGTATCGGACGCAACTAGACGCATGAGTCGAGCGTTGAAGGAAAAACGCACGCAATGCTCGGAAAGACACGATAAGGTCATACTTCTACATAACAACACTCGGCCACATGTTTCCAAAGTAGTGAAAACATATCTGGAAACTTTAAAATGGGACATCTTACTCCACCCGCCGTACTCTCCTGACATCAACCCTTCTGATTTTTAATTATTCCGATTGATGACGCATGACCGGGACGAACAGCACTTTTGTTCTTTCGAAGAAGCCAAAAATTGGATCGATTCATGGTCAAAAGAAGAACAATTTTTCCGACGAGCAATTCAGAAGCTGCCAAAATATATAGGAAAAAGTTGTGGCTAACAATGGAAATTATTTTCAAGAATGTGTATGTAACGAGTTTCTTACAATAAAGCCTCAAATCATGAAAAAACGGCGGTTTTCTATTTGTACACCCAATATTTTTTAGATTTTCAGCTCTATTAAAAAAAAAATTAACATATGACAATATTAACTATCGCTTGGAAAAAAAATACCTCAACAATTCCAATATTTGATCAACAAATTTTGTTAAAGTAAATATATATCTTTCAACAACTACGCACAAACGATACAAGTTAGTTATTTTTAGTATATAAGACAGCTTTTTATATATAGGTATCTATATACCAAACTTGTCGCCTCCAACTTAGCTTTCCATTCTGGTGTGATTTTATTTTTTTTTCAGTGACAGCTTTTACATCCGTGTTTCTCCGGCAGCTCCCTCTCAATAAAGGTTCATTTCATTTAATGACTTAAAATTGATTTTTGCGTGTGTGTGTGTTCGTGTGTATCTGTGTGAGCGTATCTGCGTTAGTATATACAATGACGACACAATTTATATGACGCTTGATGGTTCAGATCTGTGGCATAAAATTGCAAAAACGTGCTTTACAGAATATACTGAATCCAGCACCAGAAGCACTTCTGAGCCTTGCCACAAGTTAAAGTTGTCATTGTTGTTGTTGTTGGCAATGTCGCGGCGTATTAATTTTTCAGCGATTACTTTACAGTCATACAACATGTAATAGATATGCCAGACAGGGTGACAACTCTGCAGCCGTCACAGACTCCTGCGGGGTGTGCGGGCATGTGTCAAGCCAATCACGTTGTTGTTTTTACGAGCTGCTCATTGAGTTTTTTGATTAACTTTTACAAAATGAAGCTGTAATGAAATTTAATCTTGTGGCATACTTTTGGCCTAATTAAAATTTCATCCAAGACACTCTAACAAGCTAACAAGTATGGCGCCCCATTGACAAAGTCATTTTGGCCATTCAATCAAATTCTTTGAAGCCACAACCAAACATACCAACATACAATTTGGTCAGCAAAGCATTCATTTAAGAATTCCATTACAATTATCGTAAAATAATGTTGCATATTTTAGGGCGCACTTTGAACAAAAGCTGAGCTGAGCTACTCGACAACCAGCCATAATTGTTTAATAAATATTTAAAATGCTTTTAATTTGGTAGTGTGCACATAGCATGGTTTGCATTAAACATGATGCAGTCCCACAATTTATGAAAATTTCAAAACATGCCAGAAAACAAAAAAAAAACAACAAAGAAATAATAACAAATCAAAAAATTCCGGCAGAATAAGCAGAATGTGCCCCGACTGTTAAATACTCTAGATGCTTTTGAATTAAATATGCTTAACTTTCGAAATTTGAACGCAATCGAAGTCTCGAAATCGTTTTAAGAAGCTTTTGAATTGTTGTAAAAGATTAAATAATTATTACTACATGAATAAATATGTTGTTTTTATAAAAATTTACAAAAGTCAACATTTTAGAGGTTGTTTCCTTTTGAAATTAGTATTTTAGTCAAATGGAGTAACAACTTAAAAGGGAACCCTACAGTGCTAAATCGATATATTGCAGGCTATGATATATAGGGTAAAACGGACCGAAATCAAAATTTCCAAAATTAACTAATAGAAGAAATAAACAAATTTTCTATTAGCTTTGGAAAGTCTTAAAAATTTGAGCAATCAAACTTTTTGTTTAATAGTGCTCAAAAAAAGAAGCCCCAAGCAGATAAATGAATGCACAGAAAGAGAGTTTACTGATAAGTTTGGAAATGAAATTCTGTAATTTCACACATTCACATTTTTTACGAGTCCAAAAATTGATATTATTATGAGCCGATCCTTTTTTAAAGCTAAATACAAGTAACTCCCCTACAACGCGGGTTTCCAGTATATTGGAGAGCCAACAAAAAAACATGGATTACTACTAGTTTATTTATGATTGGTTTTATCATTGCTTTGTTCCTGACGTAGAAAATTATTAACAAAAAAAAAAGGAACTTAGCATTTAAATATTTATTACTTTAAGATACTGATACATCCCAACAAGCCAGCGATTGATAACCTCCACATTTGTTGATGATACTGCGCTTCTTAGTCGCTCCAAATGCCTATTGCAAGCAACCTCAAATCTTTCTGTTAATCTGGAGGCCATAGAGAAATGGCTATCAGATTGGCGTATCGGAATAAATGAACAAAAATGCAAACAAGTAACGTTTACTCTAAACAGACGAACTTGCCCGCCTTTGGTACTAAACAACACGCAAATTCCACAAGCTGTTGAAGTAACTTATCTTGGCGTCCACCTCGTTAGGCGACTTACTTGGCGTAGGCCAAGAAAGTTCATTTAAAACTAAAAGCTAGCAGTCTCCATTAGACTATAAGGTCTTACTCTACAACTCAACTATAACGCCTATGGCTCTCAGCTATGGTGGAACGCAAGCAGCAGCATTATACAGCGAGCTCAATCCAAGATCTTGAGAACTATCACGGGGGCACCATGGTATATTCGAAACGAGCACTTCCACAAAGATCTTAATATTCTATACGTTAAAAATGAAATATCGCAGCAAAAAGCGAACTGCAACATTAAACTCTCGACGCACCCAAACTATATAGCAAGAAGCTTAACCAGAGTTAGTAGCCGAACCCGACTCAGGCGAAATGATCTTCCAACCCAGCAATAAATTCTCAGGGCCCTGCAAACCAAATTCAGTCACACCAGACTATTAGTTAAGTTATTATAATAAGATTTGAAAACTTATTGTTAGTCTCTATTCGAGAAGATTCAATAAATAAAGTAGATATGAAAAAAATGAAATTTAGTTTAGAGTACCGATAGAACATAATCTTCGAAAACTTTTTAAATTTAAAGTATTTAGATATATATATTTTTATTGTCAGATTATTGAAAAATTTGAAAAAACCGAAATAAAAATTTACTTTTAAGTACAGAGTATAAAAAGTACAAATCTTCTTATGACATAATTAGAGAATGCAGAGAGATATCATAAGTACTTAAATACTAACAACTGAAATTTACCAAACTGAAATTAATGATATATTGTCGACTATTGTGAAAATAGTCAACCATAAACATTAATTTTTCAATTAGTGTTTGATTTTTAAATATTTTTTGTTGTCAAATGAAGGTTTTTCCTTTTTACCTTTACAAATATTTATACTTTATTGTAAAAAATTATTATTGTAATATAAATAAATTTTAATTTGCTGTAATATCCTTGATAAAACTCTAAACAAACTTGTAAATATAATTATGTAAAAAATTTAATTTTGGATGAATAAATGAATTGAATTGAATTGAAAAAGTACAAATCATGTGGACAAGTTGTAACTTAAAAAATTCAAAACACATTCCGCTTAAAAATTTAATTATTTTATTTCTGCTTACAATTCACAACAGACAAATTTTGGTTGTGTCTTTATATAGTACATATTTATGATAGTTAGTTTTTGAGGTTGGTAGATTACATAGTCATTGTTGCACTGGTGAATAATTACTCTGTCTTAGTGCAAAGGAATGTTTGTTAGTATGTTTGGATATGTGTGTTGATATTTTCTATTTCCTTGGTGAAGCCTATGTAAATTTAAACTTCATCCAAATCATCATCCTCCGTTAAATCGATCTCGTTTCCACTCTGGAAACGGTCGGCTGCACAGTTGGCAGTGGTCTAAATTGCAAGTTGGGATCGCCCAGCAGCTTCCGAGCCAACCATAGGAATGGTTTATTCAAGTTATATTTATTTTTAACCGACAACTCAGTATATTAAGTTTTGTTCACCTTGGAAACATCCCAATATTCTATCAGCCATGGGGCGGCTTTTTAAGTCGGCTTTATTGCCGCATAGCACCACCGGAATATTTCCACAAATCTGTCGCAAAATACGAAGCCTTTCGGGTACGCTTCTATTAGCCGTGGGCGACTCCAGTTCGACCATAATTATGGCACACTAGCCGTGCTTGAAAAACGTGCCGAAGTGATGATGCCCTAACTTCCCCATGTCGCGTACAATAAAATTTATTGAGCCTCTGTTGGTTTTGAAAGTGATGGTATTAACGTCTCAAGCGGATGTAGGCATGTGAACCTCATTAAATTGTCCAGATACATGGCGCTTAACAAATGAAGTTTTGCCTGTGCTGCTGTCGCCGATTAAAATTTAATAATTATTAAACACTTGAATATGAATGGAACGCTCTTGTTACACATGTTGAAACTTCTTTGAGCTGTCTTCAAAAACCATTTACCACATGGAAACACAATAATTGTCCGATGACAATAAAATTGAAAAAGTTTTCGAAGATTATGTTATACCATTGTTCTATCGGTACTCTAAACTAAATTTCATTTTTTTCATATCTACTTTATTTATTGAATCTTCGCGAATAGAGACTAACAATAAGTTTTCAAATCTTATTCTTCTTTACAATTCATGCACTTAGTTTTTTTGCCAGGGCAACAATGAATAAGCTACATAAAAACATTTAAAAACTAAATACCATAAATATAACAAAAAAATATGTACTCTATAAATGACACTACCAAAATTTGCCTTTTAGTGCACTCGCTGCTTTAACATGTTGTGGATTGTAAGCAGCAATAAATTAATTACACTTAAAGCCTGCTTAAACAAGATGTGAATTATAAGCATCAACAGAAAAATTAATCCAAAAGCATATAATATAGTTTGTATGTTAGATTATATTGTATATATTATTTACAGTGCCAGATATGGTGTAAAGTATGGGACTCCGTTTATTTTGTAGAAGAATATACCAAACATGCGAACTAGATTGCTTTATGTTTATTATATCTACGGGTCTTTTTGTGGCCTTGCCTGTTCTTTTGTCTTGAAAATATTTTCAATTTTCTACCATAAAATTAAAATTTTTTACTTCTTTCACTTTTTTATTTAATGATTTATTTTTCTTAATTATTCCTAAACTACTAAATATTTTCGAACCAATTATGTTTACAATAATAATTAGTCCGTTTAATTAATTATGTTCCTTTTTTCTTTAAAGATCATATTATCAAATTTTTAGGCAAATATTAAAATGTTACCAAATCTTAATTTTCTCAAATTTTAAGTTGACTATTTTGAAAACAGTTTTTACTTTAAAAACTATTATTTTTATATATATATTAATTGTTTGTATTATACAGATAAAGTAGAACAAGAGTTGATGAAGGTACCAGAATAGGATAACGAGAGGGCTTCTACACATTGAAGATGCCAAGAAAGCTAAAAAGAAGATCTCACAATGACCGACTTAGAAGAGGATCTGTGGTCTTTTTTGCAATAAGAAACATTGATAATTACAGCTGCCTGGGTTAAATGGGCAAAAATGGCAATGCGTCAAAATAATTATATTTTTTAAATTGCACAATAAATAAAGTAAATAAGTAAATTGAAAAAAAGTCATCTCATTTCGAAAAAAATGAATATATTTTCGTATGGAATCTAGAAGGAATAAAAACTTTCAATATTTTTAGACTTCACTGATAATTTCCATCTCGTCTTTTTCTCTCTTTTTTCACCAGGATACCTCTTACTTTTTAGATGAAGTGTATTAACACTAACTAAATGTAAAGTTTAGTTTCAGACCAAAGTATATATACCTATATACATAAATATATATACATATGTAAATAATCGAAGCTTGCAGTATGAATTATTCATGTTCCTTATGGAAAGTCACACGCACACACTCTCACATGGATTTCAAACTATTTGCTATCCATGTGCGTGACATTTTTACTGGACAATGTTGTTTTAAGTAAAAATGGCGACCTACGACTTGGACAAGGCGAAGGTTGTGGGGAAGGCGTGGCTGGAGGCATAGTCGAACATTCTCAAGACTGGAATATGTCATGCCTGCATGTCGTTTATTATAAAAGCCTGTTGGCATTTTTGCTTTTTTTTTTCGACTTAATTTTTTTTTTTGCCCTCATATGCAGAATTTTTATTTAAATAAACGATGTTTAAAGGAAGTTTTAAGAATATATGAGTGGCTAAAACAAATAATAAATGACCTTGATCTAACATATTAACTATTTCTGAGGGTGCTAGTATACGACCTTGAAGACGTAATTTTTAGAAGTTATATAGTTTAATCACGTACGTAGGCTTTTTTTTTTTAGTTATTTTGTAAATGTCCATTGAGCTTATAGCATAATCCAATTATTTCTGTTGTTGGGTTTTATTAAGATAAAAAGTTGACAGCTTAAGAGTTTTGAGATCGTGATCATATTTAGTGTTGTAAAAGAAACAAAGATTTAAAAGGTTCAAGTATATATTAGATTATTGGCAGAACTTTTTATAATTTAGTAAAATAAGTTGGAATACCTTCATTTTCCTTTACCAATTAACTATTATAGAAAACGACACTATTTTTCGACATAGCTAGTATTCTTATAATAATTATAATACTATAAGTTCTCAATGAAGGGTACCCTGTAGCCTTATTGCCAAAAACAATAATCTGGCAAAGTGCCAGGCTCACTACGCAAGCAACAACAATCATCTGTTTAATGGTATTTCTTATTTTTTGGTAATCTATAAATATCATCTATCTATATATATCTATATATAAAAGAAACTTATGTTTTACGTGATACGTAGGTTCTCATGAACGCATCGATGAGTTTCAAATATGATTTTTGCATATGTTTTGGCAACATGTGTTCCATCAAATCCACCTGAATTGTGGATAAAATATCAAGATTATTTATCAGAAAATATTTTGTTTCGAGTATGTCAAGCAAAAAAAAAAGCATGATTTATTTCAGTTGGAAGAAATGCAACGAATCAAATTAATTATCAATCTAATCGTACTACCCAGGAACGTTAAATTCGCAATGAACGTAAAAGAATTCGGTTAAGACAGACCCGTGAACCGCGACATTCGACTAATAATGGTGAAGGTTTGAATCGAGCTACAAAGTAATCTAAAAATCTTATATTTTTTTCAGATAAGCTATCAGAGAATCTTACGATGTTTATTTACTTTAAGAGTATTCCAAAATTTGGGAAGGAGAACGTCTGCCGTGTTCACTCCTTTAGTATAATAAGTTTAAGTGCCTAACTAGTCCTTTACCAATGGTCACTATTATAGAAATCACCATTATTTTTCGACATGTTATTATATTAGTTATATATATTACAGTTATAATATAATAATACGATTAATTCGAAAATAATAATGAAACAATCATTGCGTTCTCATATCTGATGACTAGTTAACTCAACATTTTATGAACTTTCGTAGGCCCGTATAAAATTAAAAATAGTACTACAGGCAAGGCGATGCTCGACTTTGGGATACCTTGTAGTCATATTCCCGAAAACAATTACGTGCTGAAGTGCCAGACTTATAACGTAAGCAACAACACTCGTTTTTTACTGGTATTTCTTACTTTAGGTATTTTTTTATAAGCCGATGATTCATTTTTGGTCTACTCAAAAAACCACTTTTATTACTAATTTGCTTCCGCCCAAATCTAAAAAATAAAATATGCTTCTCTTCCGCAATATAAAAAAGTATCTAATCTGAAAATTTGTTTGCTTTGGCTCATATCATCTTTGAGATCGAATGGGTATACCGAGTAGTTTAGTCACCAACGCTTTGGCATTGTTTATGGAGTTGAATCTGTCCAAGGGAAAATATACTATATTGCGGGATTCGCTAATTCGGCGCAATGTCAATATTCTTCCTGGATACAACAAAATTGGATCGGCTAAACTGAATGCAGTACCACAACCAACGATAGTGACGGAAGTCTCAGCAGAGGTCAAACTTCAAGATCTCATGGATCATACTGCAAAACGCGTCATTGAAAGCTTTTCTGAAAACCAGATGGAGACTCTTTTAGAAAACCTCACATTATTTAGCAAATGGGGCTGCGATGGATCTTCTGGCCAAAGTGCTTACAAGCAAAGAATAGCCACAGATGATGAAGGTATTACAGAAGCAAACATGTTCATGGCGTCTGTTGTCCCCCTACGATTAAAAAGTGAAACACTCGAACATTGGAAAAATCCGCGCCCTTCATATGTTCTCTATTGTCGCCCGATATTGTTTAAATACACCAAATAATCTTCGGAATTAATCAGATCTACAGTAACCGACATTAGGAAGCAGATTGAAGATATAAGGCCTGCATTGATTCAAATCAAGGAAGGAACAACCATTGCTGTGAAATATGAATTTTATCTAACAATGGTAGACGGCAAGGTTCTTAACGAGCTGACAAACACTAAATCAACTTTGACATGTGTTTTTTGTAAAAAAACACAAAAGGATTTTCAAAATTTGGATAGTTCTTTTATTGAAGAGGAAAATCAGGAATTTGGTATTTCTCCATTGCATGCCAGAATTAGATGCAGAGTTTATTTTAAAACTTGCATATACTCTATCGCAAGTTCACGATTCATTTAAGGACAACACTCCAGATAAAGAAAAACAAAGTTTCAGGAAACAAAAAATACAAGAAGATTTTAATAAGAAACTTGGACTGAAAGTCGATTGCACCAAATATGGATATGGTAATACAACTGATGGAAACTCATCCCGCAAGTTCTTTGAAGAACACAAAACTACTTCAGAAATAACTGGAGTGGATGAAGATATTATTAAAAGATTGGGTACTATTTTAAATATTCTGAATTGTAAGGAAAAAATTAACGGCAGTAAATTTGGTGAATATGCGACTAAGACTGCAGAGCTGCTACTGTAAAAATATCCGGGAAAGAAACTAACTGCCACACTTCACAAAATTTTGGCACATGGCCAATCTATAATATTATAGAATATCATTGCCTACCCATTGGGGAGATGTCAGAAGAAGCCCAGGAATCAAGAAACAAGGATTATAAAAAATTCAGAGCCATAAATACATATATCAAGCGAAAACCAGAACCTTTGTAATATGTTGGCGGCCACATCAGATCCACTGGTTGCAACCCTTAGATATGTGCGATCCAACACAGAATTGCCAAGTAGTTATTCAAAAGAAATGTTAAGTCTTTTAGATATCCCCTCAAATATAAATTTGGATGATTATTTTACAAAATACTGCTGATATGTGAACAATTATATCATTAAAGTTTTCTTCATAGATAAAAAAATTCAACTTCAACAACATATTGCGCAGCTCTCAGACATCGTATCATCACATATGAGTACTTTTAAAGCCTAAAGATGTTTCTTTCAATTGCAATTTAATTCATAAAAATATCTCAATTTGTTTAGAAGATATGATTTTTGCAACGGATTTTCAGCTTCCGAGCCACTAAGCAACGTCTCCAACTTCTCCTTCTGAGCGTGAGTCGGGCAGAAATGCATTATTTTGTTATTGTAAGATGTTGTTGTTGTGCGCTAGTATATTTCTGCCTTTTACTCCCTTCGAAGAGCACACTAAATATATACCTAAATGCCTCACACAATATATACGATTTTTACGATTGGATTATTTTTGTGCAAAATAATAAACGGGTCGTTGCAAAGATACGTCAAAAAGAAGATTTATAATATCCGTATTCAATTGGGTGTCTTGCAAATGTAAACTTCCTAAGCATTCATACCGAAAGACGGATATAGAACGTGCATAGTTCAATAGCTAGCTGAAGACAGAGCCATGTAATTGGGGGAGTAGTATTGGGATCCACAGATTAGAAAAAGTAAACAATATTTTTTTCCATAAATTTCAATGGACTATTTTCAGTCAACTGTCTAATTTTCATCATGCTTATTGGCAATAACAAATAACAAAATTCTATGTAAATTTACCAATAAATTGCTCCTAAAAGAGCCTCAAAAAGCGATTGAAAAGATTCGTAAATTGCCAAGAACTACAACAGCAGTTAGTTGGAAAATAATAAATATTTCCCTTACAATTTCACTTCAATTTGCTGCTTCATTTGAAGGAAAGAAAATTCTATCAAATTGAAATTGTAATCATAAAGCTGCCTTTGTGCAATTGTGCACAAATTGACGATATGCTGAAAAGTTTATTCCGTTTGAAAGATTTTCGTTTTAGATTCTTTGTAAATAGTAGCAAATAATGCAACTTACTTGTTGGCTTAGTTTCTAGTAATCCTAGACATAAAACGATTATCCAAAAGTTATACATTATGCTGTAGTTGTTGTTGCTGTTGTTGCAGTTGTTGCAGTTGTTGCACAAACTTTTAAAAATTGCACACAAAATACGCACAAAAAACCTGGTCAACGTTAGGGCACAGGACTTAGGAAACTTGCGTTGCACTTGATTGCTATTAAAAATAATTGTTTTATATGCAAATTACTCTCGCTCACTTGATTATCTCGACACTTAAGCACGCTTTATGGCGCGCTTTTATTAAATTGGTAAAATCGGTGGCTTTAGCTTAACTTGCTTTGATTCGCGTTGCAATGGCAACAAATTTTTTATTTTATATTTTCAATTAGATTATGTTTGGCACCAATTTTCAAGCAAATTACGACGACGCAAAAAAACCTTGTTAAACGTGGCTTAAACTGATTAAAATTGCGCACAAATTCAATTTCAAAAGATTGCACAAAAAATTCGTACGCGATTGAGTTACATGTTGGTACAAATTTGACGTTGGGGTAGCGCGTAAAACACGCGCAGCGGTTCCGAGGGGGTTTCCGAGTATTTTTTTGAAAAAAAACAAACTTAGTTTCAGTAATTTCCGGAAATATACACACACACGCGCACACACACGGCTCACACACACAGCGGCGTGTGTTTTGCCGCAACTCGTAGCTGTATTTTACTTTCGCTTTTCTTTGTTGTTGTTGCCACTTTTACACAACACTACAAGTTAAGTGCTTCGTTTGGGGTTTGAATTTTGTTAGACTTGGACTTAGACTTGGCCACTTGGCTGATTGACTGCTGTTGCTCTAGCTGGTTGAAATGGAGTGCACGCGCGCACTTGTTGTGCCCGTCGCAAGCGTTTATCCTAGACTGAAGTGGCTGGCAGCATTGGAATATCGACGCAGCCTGCCGCGGCTCAACTCGGCTCACCCACACGCGCACACGAACGCTTCGTTTTGTAGTGGGTGGCAGCGCTTCCAGTGAAGTGCAGACCATAACGAAGCGCACGCTGAGCGCACGAAGCGCAAAAGCTTGAGAGAGCTTTTTGCGTCGCTCTTTTATCCGGCTATTTGTTGCGCTACGGCAACAGTTTTGGCCTGGTCGCTGGAAAGCTATGCGTCTGGAAGTCTCTATTGAAGCAACAGGCTGTCAAGTTGTTAGTCTTTTGGCGGCCCTAATTTAGAGTGCATTAGGCAGGCGCTGCTGCAGGACCTAGGACAATAAGCGGTTTAACATGGGTATTAGCACTGCCTCCCCACTAAGCCACTAATATTCGATTGTTATCTAAATAGCCGCAATTGCTAGCAGTCCATCTTGCTTGCATATTAATTATGTGGCAACGTTGTTGTTGTTGCAAATATGGCGGCTGCTGCACCACAAATCAGGCTTGAGGTTATTGTACGGTCGCGGGACTTGCAGGATGTGAGTTGTGGCGCATGCCACAAGTCGCGCATGATAAAGCACAGACATCAAAAACAACAACAATAGCAGCCTTGCCATATCATGTTCATTTTGCGGTTAATTTTGCGGCAAATAAGCCAAGCAAACATTTTACGAGGGCTGCAGGCAACAAACATTTGTAGTAAATGTTGGTTCCAATGATCAAGTTCACGTCCGCGAACCTAATTCTTTTTTACTAATGCACATTATGTACATGTTCAGCTAAATAATATAAATATGTACTATTCAGTTAAGATTTTTTCATGCTCTTGTCCGGTCCTTGCTGGTTTACTATATATCCTATTGCAACATTGTTACCACATTTCAGAAATAAAGTTTTAGTTTCAACTATTATCAAGACACATTTAGGAAGCTCACTGTGCTGATCAGATATACAAGAATACTCAATTATAGCTTAAACTAGGAAAATTTTGCATTTTTGCATTGCAAATGATGACAAACATCTAAAATTCGTTTTTAATGATTTTAAAGGTATTGGTCTCAAACAAAATTAGTACTTATTTACTTTTGCATTTCTGCATTATTGCAATGGATGTTCATGTTCTTAGTCGGGCACTTCTGCCAGAAAAATTTAATTTTTTTTTGTTGGTTTTTAGGAAATTACAAAAGAGTTATTTTTCAGAACTATGCTATCAGAACCTTTCTAATACTATGTACGAATTTTATCATATGATAGCCCAACCATGCAATTTTTTGACTTCATTAGATAATTTTGACTTGACATAGCCGACTTACTCGAGTCGAACGAGTCTGGCTATGAAAAATGGCGGACGTAAAGTCGGGCGCGGACGACTTTAGGATACCCTGTACCACTAGCTTGTAATAAAGTCCGATTTCTTCACAAAAAACCAAAAACAGAAGAATTTTTAAGCAAAAATTTTCTTTTTGACCGATCGTTCCTATGGGAGCTATATGATATAGTCAACCGATTTCAATAAAATTTGACACGGTGCTTAAATACCTTAAAAAAGATATGAATGCCAAAGTTATTTCAAATATCTTTACAAACAAACAAAACACATCGAATTTTGTATAAAAAACGTGTTTTTGGACCGATTGGTCCTATGGGAGCTATATGATCTAGTCAAACGATTTGGATTAAATTTGGTACAGTGCTTAGGAACTATAAAATACTCACGAATGTCAAATTTGGTCCCAATATCTTAACAAACAAACGAAACACAACAAATTTTGTTAAAAAATCGATGTTTTGGAAGATCGGACCTATGGGAGCTATATGATATAGTCCACCGATTTTGATCAAATTTGGTACAGTGATTGGGAACTATAAAAAACTTTCGATTGCCAAATTTCGTTACGATATCTTCATAAACAAACGAATTATTCATCTAAAACGCTTTTTTTTTGTCGAGGTCGTCTCAAACACCCCCATGGGAGCTATATAATTTATCCCCGATATCAAAAAAATAAAATAAACTTGCCTCCTATGGAATAATATGGGATCTAATGTGAAAGTTTGGTAGCTCTAGCTCTTACCATCTCTGAGATCTAGGCGTTCACACGGACGGACGGACGGACAGACGGACAGACGGACGGACGGACAGACGGACAGACGGACATGGGTATATCGACTTCTCTATTCACCCTGATCATATTTTAGGTAACTTTGGGGTGTCTCCGACGTCTCCTTCTATATGTTACATACATTTTCGGCTTGCACAAACTTAATATACCCTTGGACCATACGGTACAGGGTATAAAAACTATGCAAACTGAACCAACTCCGAAGTTTTGTTTACCGCTGTTCTAGGGAATTTTAGTTTCAAATGAAGGGGTGAATAGTTTGCTCGTGTAAGTCGTTCTTCCATTTTCGGAACGATATTAGTGAGATGCCTAAGCGTATTTGCGCAACCTCATTGAAAAAAATAATCTTTTATATAAAAAAAGTGTATGTCTGTTTGTACGAGGTTGGACGCCAAACCCTTTGTCCGATTTTAATGGGACTTTTTTTAAAATGTTCAGAAGCCTCCTAGGACGAGAATAGGCTATGTAAAAATATTACAAAATTCGCGGCTTTCGCGGACGGCGCGTTACGCAATATTTTTCTATCTGTGGTTTGTCTTGAGTGAACGTGAAAAAATAAAAAAAAAGACATCCTGTCGCCATTATAGGTTAACATTATTAGTGCACGAAAACTTTAATATCAGATACTGCTTACAATGCCGAAAAGAAAACTACCAAATCTCCATCAAACATGGTTAAAATGTAAAGATGGCGAGTGGTTGAAAATTTTATGATGAAATTAATCCACTCATCGATCAATCGGACGATGTTATCCAGTCGGAAAGATTCCAGATCTAGACGAGCGAGCGAAGCGAGCGTACCGGAGCGCAGCGTAGGCCGGCTAGTAATAAATAAAAATAGTTAGTTGTTTACAATGGATCTCTTATCATACGAGGTGTGTTCGAAAAGTAATGTAACTTAAGCAATTTCGCGGGCAACGTATTTTTGATTATCGATTTTTTTTGTTTTGTTGTGTTGGTACACTCTTCCTGAACATCTGTACCAATTCTCAAGTGAATGGCATTTTTTGTTTGGTTGTGAGAGGCGTAAAGCTTATAAGTGTTTTGCGTGCTCGACGATTTTTTCGGTCTTGGCTCTTCTGGCCGCTTCCATTGGGACGATTGGGCTTTGGTTTCGATATCATAACCATATACTCATGATTTGTCACCAGTTATGAGCCTTTTGAGTAAATCTGGGTCGACGTTGACGTCATTCAACAGCTCTTGAGCGATGCTCATGCGACGGTTCTTTTGGTCAAAATTTAGCAATTTCGGAACAAACTTTGCTGACACACGTCTCATGCCCAAAACGTTAGATTATAATTTCATGGCACGAGCCAAGCGATATACCGACATCCTCAGCAACTTCTCTGATAGTGGTTCGACGATTTTCTAAAACAATTTTCTACACTGATTGAATGTTTTCATCAGTTGTTGACGTGCTTGGGCGTCCAGAGCGAGGCTCGTCATTGGCATCTTCGCGGCCATTTTGGAAGAGTTTGTACTACTCAACATTTCAAGTGTTACGGAGCACTTAATTTTATTTTTTTTTATTATTTTCCGTTGATCCATATTTTTGGATAGCGAAAAATCGTCGAGTACGCAAAACACTTATCGATAATCGAAAATACGTTTCGCGCGAAATTGCTTAAGTTACATTACTTTTTGAACACACCTCGTATTTTTAAAAATTGTAGAATTAAATGATTGCAATAGAAAAAAAGATTTACTTTTTTAGACTTTTCTATTCCAAATCATTATCTTAAGCCTCCATTGCAACTCGAAAACATGGCAACATTATTGGACAAAACATCTTTCGAACAAAAAACTTTAGATATTACACAATATCGGAATATAGTTACTTTATTAAGAGCTATTGGGCGGCATAGTAAAGGATGACTTCTACGAGTATTTCGAAGAAGACATTTCCCTCAGCAAAAGTTCCCAACAGAGAAAGAGAGAGAGATGTTGTGGAAGGTCCGCCAATATCATACGCTCATTTACATAATTGTCTAAGAGCCAAGATCCTAATGACAGATCCGGCTAAACTATGCTATCAGCTACAGCCTATATTGGCAACTTTATATAAGACAAGTGGTACTTTTAAAAAAAAGCGAATACCCAGTTTAAATAATTAGTTAACCATTTGCACATCTGGGATCAAGTGAGGTCGTGGAGGTCATTTAAAAAACTTAATCTCAGTTCCCATTATAATACTTATACACAATATAAAAAACTATTTCATATGACAGACTAGCTGACTGAAAGCTAAAGGGCAGAAGTTCTTTAGGGAATTTCATAAATAGAGAAAATGGTGGGTTACTTTTTTTGTGGATAGTGCTTATTATTTCATTAAATCAAATTGTAAAAACTGCATCGAATCCTGGCAAGCAGGTGACGGAGGCGCCTCACTATATGTACCTATATTATAAAATATCCTTAACCAACAGTCTTTTTGTGAAACCATCCCCCAAAAACTATGCCACTCCAAAGTTCTCTCTTTAAATTTTAAATCAATCTATATTTTTTTTTACTCCGCCCTATGCTCCGACTAGGAGCGATAAGTTGTGCTACTGGAGGGCTATAGTATTAGTCTTAACTTTTGCAATTGTCAACTAGATGTACAATTTTATCAAAGAAAAAAAATATATATTTTTTTACTAAGTTTATGTAAAACTTTTAACTCTCTCACAAAAATGTTTGAAGTTTTTTCAGAACTGAATATATTATTAAGAAAATTCGAATAAAATGCATACATTCTTAAACCGGTTCGTCTCTAAACACAAATATCATAATCTTTTATACTTCGATTCAATACTCGGTTCTAACAAAAAAAAAAGCCAAATAAGACAAACTAAAGCGAAAATAATAGAAATCAAAATCACTACAAATCGAACCAAATTTTTTGTCTCAACTTTGAAGGTCCACAACTTCCGAATTAGACAATTAAAAAATAAGTTATATTCAAAATCACTTGAACTTCGAAAAATTGTATCGTTTTAACTTTCAATGGCCATAACCTCTCTTGTCTGTATCCAGATGTCCGTCCATGAACCAGTTCATTTCAAATCCATTTTGCAGCCCTGCATTAAACGCACAAAAAATATTTACTAATAATGCTGTTAATGCCGTTCCGACTGTCGCCGCCTTTGAAATGAAGCGTAACATTGTTGATGTGTCTGTCACATATCCTCCCTCCGACACTACGCCCTCTTGAATTATTGACGCCCTCGGAGAGCGCATTGCCCTATTACTCAAACCCAACCTCAAGCCCAAACTCAAACACGAACTGAAACTCAAACTCAAACTAATACACATGTTGACAGGCGTCATCGTTGTTTGGCGCAGATTTAGCTGCGGCTTAGAAGACTTTGTCGTAATCGTTCACGCCCATCGCACACACACACTCAGACAAACACACACACACACGCACACATAGACGGAAACAAAAAGTGTTGACAATGCGTATCAATTAGTCATTAAGAGTTTTAGACACTTACCAATACACGCACACTCACACACAGACACACATAACTGCCGTTTAACGAAAAATGTCAAATACAGTTAAGTAAGCTATAATTGAGCATTTAATAGGCGAACTTGAGACGTTTATTCTGTAAACGTTTTGTGCTCGGTAATTATATAATTTTTAAAATTAATTTGTTGTGGTCTTTTGCAAGCAGTTTTATAATGAGCCCAAACAATCAATAATAAAATCTAGCCTAAGGTCTGGCTGTCATAGTTACGCTTACCTTTTGCCAAATTACCCTTCTAAGGCTATGAAAGCTCATTATTAATTATTTTCTGTAGTAAATAATTAAAATATACGAATTAATCATAATAAGCAATGGTCTACTATTTATATGGACGTTAGCAAGGATTCTGGGGACAGCGTGATAAATAATAATAACAATTAAAATGGACCAAAACATAATTTTGGGTGCCCTATTAAAGTTGTACCCAATTTTTGTTTAATTGAGCTTAAGTAAGTGGATTTTAATATTTAAAGGGAATCATTTGGCGTTACCAGAAAAATCCTTTGAATCCTAAGATTTACTAACCCTACGCTCCAACTGAATTTAAAGGAATATATATAACCTATATAGCCTTCTATTATATAAAAAAGTTGTTTTTTTCTCATATTTTTGATAAATTTTTATAAATTAACTTATAAGATGAGCGAAGCCCAGAAACATGCTCGCAACGTTATAGAAAGGTCGATATTGGGTAAATCCGCGCAGAAGTTATTCTTTATAGATGGACCTAACGGAACCGGTAAGACTTTTCTCTACAAAGCGTTGGTTCATATGTGCGAGGCCTTGAATAGAAAAATCGCAAATATTGCCTGGACTGGAATCGCTGCAATACTTCTTCCATACGGGCGAACGGCTCCCAAGACTTTTAATTTGCCATTACACATTGGTTATGAATTGGAGTAGAAAAATGAAGCAAAAACTACAGGATGTAGACGCTATACTGAGTATGATAGACCACACGTTCCGCGATATATTCGCAGGCGAAGAGCCGTTCGCCGGGAAGATTGTTGTGTTGGGTGGAGATTTTAGGCAAGTGTTGCCTGTAGTGAAGAAAGACGGAAAGCGCCAAATACTAGACGCGTGTTTGAAGACATCGCCTTTGTGGGATAAATTCACCAACTAAAACTGAAAAAAAAATATGAGAGCTCAAGGAGACTCTGTAGAATATGCCATTTGGCTGTTAGATGTAGGTGACTATAAAATAGAAGAATTAGATATACCAGAGGACATGCTCTGTGAAGATGTATCCCTTCGATATTAATGTTGAAGAAATGGCAACGAGAGCAATTTAAGCCGCAAGAAATGATGAAGTGAAAAAACAAATCTGTCTATTCTTGATAGAGAATACACATCCGGAGGATGTTGTAAAGTCTCATTCGATTGATACAGTCGACTCTGTGGGAAATGTTGAAGCTGATCAAGAGAGTGCATCTCTACAATATCCACCCGAATATTGGAATTTCCTAACACCGTCTGGCCTACCACCAGCGGACCTACAGCTAAAGACAGGGTGCATAGTAATGTTGCTCAAATGGACTATGCAATGGGACTAGATAAGTAATACGAAGAATTACAAAGAACATATTGATATGTGAAATTCTGATTGGCGACAAAGCCGAAGAAGTGGTTCTCATACCGAGAATAACACTTGACACTAGGCGACATTGATATGCCGTATGTGCTCAAACGGCTGCAATTCCCTGTGAGGTTGGCGTTTGCCATGACCATAAACAAATCGTAGGGTCAGAGTTTCGATAGAGTAGAATAAATAGTGAATAAAGAAGTCACGATATTTGCACATGGGCAGTTGTATAAAGAAATTTTGCAGATTGAGTTCGGTGGAGAAAAAGTTGTCCCCAATTTCATCGTAGCCAAAAATAAAATTCAAAACAACCAAAGCAAGAACTACGAATACCTGGCACTGATAACTGATATCAACGTTATAGATCTGCAAACGGGAAGGATGTCATTATGGTTCTGAGTCCGTACAACGTGGAGCAAAAAGGCGATACTGTATACGAGAAAGTGAATAGAACATCCTTAACTCATGTTTAAATAGATTTATTTCTAAGTAACACTAAAAATTGTATACAAAGGAGAATAAAAAATATTTTTTTTCAATGGAGCTGAATTTAATATCAAGTGGGCCCCCTGAGCTGCTTGCGGCGATGGAGAGTGGGGGTTGGTGAGCGTAGCGAGCAGGGGGCGAAGTCACACAACTGATGTATTTATGGCTCCATTATAATAATCAATAATTTTTTATTTCCCCACACAAAAGCTATGGATGTAAAATTTATATTGAGGCTAATAAAGGCATTTTTTCTTGGTAGAACGTGCTATATCAGAAGAAAAATAAATTTGATCTTTCTGCATGTACAAAAAGTTTAAATACGAAGTTTGGTTGTACTAGTTCTTATTTTTTTATAAATTTATGGCTTTACGGAATGAAACATGATAAAAAAGTCGAACTCGAAGGTCTCAATTCTACAAAAAACATTTTGAGATGTGTACATTAGCTGCCCATCAATTTATTTCCTTCCGACCATAATAGACATCTCCTGCATTTTTTTTTTCATTTGTTACTTAGATGTTGATAATTCATTACCCTTACCTTAAGGTACTGGGGATAAATAGTTACAATATTTGAAAATCTAACAATATATATTGCCATTATTGCTTTTTGTAAAATTATTGTTTTCTTTTATTAAATAAATGATTGTTTATATTACTCTAAGCCGAGAAAAAATTTAAATTAAGAAAAATAAATAATATTAATTAAATAAATTTTTTGTAAGAATTCTTTACCAAAAATTGGCATCTCAAAACAGATCCTTTATAAATTCGTTCAATTTAAACCCAAAACGAAGTATTTGAATGTTCCAGCCTACATAACGCATACGCAATGTAGGCCCTTAAAAAAATAATTTCACTAATTAAGCTTTTAATTTCCTCATTCGCTGCTTTCATTAGTGTTGCCAATGTCCTTGGCGCTATTTAGTAAAAATAGCAGAGAAATAAAGTCAGCCCACATTTTGCACTTTTATCTTTTAATTTTTTGTTGTTTTTTATTTTCTGTATTTTGTTTTTCTATTTTTTTTTTTTGTTAAATTATACTAACACCCATGTCCATAAAACAACAACAGACGCACGTAGTCATTAAGTTTTATGCTTAATGTTATTAAAGTCACACAGATACACACATATACACACACTTAGACCAACAGATACGTACATACATGCACACTCTCTCAGTATATATGCATGCGGTCAGTACAGCGACTTTGTATATCCTGTATCCTGTGTATGCTCATTTAATTTTCTCTGGGTCCACTTTTAATTACAAACAATCAAATCAGTTTGTTTTTTCGTCGTTGTTTTCCCGGCCTCGTTGTTTTTGTTGTTGTTGTCCACAAAATCAAGCAACGATAACGCGCCGGCCCTGAGCCCCTCTAGCAACAACAACAACAATAGCAGCAATAACAACAACACATCAGCCACTGTGACAAGTGACCACCAATGATGGTTCCCTGGCTGGACGGATGGCTGACTGCCTTCCTCTAGCTATGTCTGTCGCTCTGGTACAACTGGCTTGGATTGCATTTGGTACACAGAGAGAAAAAGTATTTTTACATGTTCAATAGATAAAGCGATTTTGAATTAAAACTTTTTAAATCTCTTTTATGCAAGAAGTTAATAAATTGAATCGGTCATTTCAAAAACCTCATAAGTCCCTAAATTAGAATTTTTCAGGAATCAATAAAAACTGTTTCGTACACAAACAAATGAGTTTTAACGGAATTTTTTTTATGGTTAATTTAGTATTTGAGTGATAGAAAATTTAAATTCTGAATAACCTTAACAGTTTATTAATGAAAATAATGAAAGAAACCCTTAAAACTATTAGTGGTATAAATTTTAACAAAAACAACTATTAAGGTTATTTAAATTTAAATTTTTTATTCAATTTTAAGCGTCAAACTTAGTCATAAGCCACTGACTAATGTTGTTTTTGGAATGAACGTATTTTTCACGGTATTATTTGAAGAGGAAGGATTGTAACTTATGAGGTTTTTGAAATGACCGATTCAATTCTATTCAGTATTTATAAATGTTAAAACCACGAAAATTAAGTGATATCGACGAATATCTCAAATCTTAAGTTTTCGAACGCATTAAGAGTTTACACGCTTCATACATTAAATTAAATGATTTGCAATATTTTGAAGCTTATATTTTTTTTATTTATGAATAGATTTAAATTATTCATTAAGATCAATTTGTGTCTGAGATCACTTTTTTTTGCTAATTTTTCTCTTTCGACCAATATTATTATTTATATTACTTTGACCGGCAACGTGTTCCCCTCTCAAAGCCCCTGAGATAAATCCTTAATAATAATTTTTCCGATCAACAACTCTCGTTTTATTTTTTTAAGCTTGCACCAAAAAAGTTTCATTCTGAACTTAATTTCTCTCTGTGTAGACCCACAACACAAACAGTTACTGTACACATAAACATAAGAGAGGAATGTGGTTGAGAGAGGGAGAGAGAAAACGGCACCAAGCGATATGTAAGCAAGAGAGGCTTATGTAAGTGAGAGAGCCAAGCATGCATATATTTTTGCTGTAACTGTCCTTTTACAGTGTGTGCTTTATATGATTGTATTGTGTACAGTGCTAACTAAAATAATAGGTGCACCTTAAGGAGATTTGTTTTTTAACTCAGAAATATGTATTTAGAGTAATTCAGGCTTTTATGAAAATTAATGCGATTTAAATGAGGCTCTATGCTCTACTTAGGAGTCCAAAATTTGTAGTAGTAGTTATGCGATTTAAAATTAATCAATTGTATACAATTTAGGGACTTTATATTAAAAAATTAAATAAATAAAACAATTCAATTATTAAAAATACATAAACGAATTTCTTCCTTTCACTTTTTATTAATAAATGAATACAAAAAAATACGAATATTTTTTCAACTAAACTCATATCATTTTTTTCAAAGTAATTTGACACTCTAAAAAATAGTTTTTTCGGTAGAGCTGGCTGTGGAAGAACTATTAAATCGGTATTTTTTGTGCAAATAAAAATTCCTGTAAGATTTGTAAGAAAACTCATTAAAGCGAGGTGAAAAAAAAATTTAGAATTTATTTCCGTTAGGGATCCTTTCTAAAAGACTTAAGGGACACAACCAGTGTGACAGCCTAAAAAAAGGCCATTTTTGGCCTGAATCCATCTATTTAAAATTTTGAGGGTATATTTATACATGTTTTGAGAATACACAGTAAAATTTTTGAAATAAAATATTGAATATTTTTAAAATGATAGGCGATCTCCGGCGGCGCCAAAAAAAAAAGGTCCTCCACTGCTGGAGTGATTTCAGCCTTCTCCGTTGATAAAAACTAAAAAAAAAAACGTTAAACTAAAACATATTGTCTGTACGATGAACATCGGGCGAACAAAAAAATCGAAAATTGACAAAATGGCGACATGTTGAAAAAAAAAGTTAAATTTTTCCCAAAATTTTGGTCGTTTTTGGCCTGCCAAAATTCGATTTACTATCGAACTATATAGAGGAGATGCAAAAAAAATTTGATAGCGATCGGATCATTTGTCTTCGAGTAATCACTCCAGCAAATTCGAAAAATGCTGTTTCGAGAAAACGCGTTTAAGGGGCACCTTTTAAATGGATGTAACTCAAAAACTATTTAAGATATCGATTTAAAATTTTAGTATGTTATTTTTAAAGGTATAACCTATATAAATATGGAAAAAAAAATTATTTTTTGAAAATTTCACACTAGGTGTGCCCCTTAAATTCCGAAAATCGTTAAAAGATGAGTGAAAAATAAATATAAAAATAAATTGCAAAAAACATATATCTATGTCACACAATTTTTGTACAATATACATAGGTTAGGTTAGGTTACGCTGGCCGGCCACAACAGAGTGCAGCCTAGCATAGACCTTTTGGTCCTTAGCTGTGCCAGACAATATACATAGATTCTGTAAATAAAATTTCCAAATACATATTCACGAATTTAGAATTTTTCCAGCCGGCTTTTAATTTTGGAAATAATTTTCGTTATGTTATTTTGTACTTAAAAGCAAACTATCCTTTCCAGATATGAAAAGAATTCAATATTTTTCAAAAACCAAAATAAGATCTTAAATAAGACCAAAGTCACACTTTTAAATTTAGTTCTGCACCTATTTCAAGATGGGCCCTATGCTCCACTAAGAGTACTAGGACATAAGAGGAAGACGAATTTTAAGTTTGAAAACTGGAATTATTTTAATATATTTTCGATATAAATTAAACATAATTAAATAACATTTTGATTTCATATAGAAAAATATTTTATAATTCTGATTGTAATAAAGGCTTGAGCTACTTTCTTTCTGATTTTATGACCAAAAGTCATCTGTTCCGGAAATATTTTTTATTGATACCCTATACTTTAAAGTACAAAGGGTATACTAGAATTGTGCAATACGAGTATATAATGGATAGAAGGAGGCGCAGCAGACCCCAAGTCTTTATACCAAAATGGTTATCACAACCTCGGGTAACGATTGAGCCATATCCGTCCATCAGTCCGTTCGAATGAACGCCTAGGTCTCGGAGACTAGAGGAGACTAGAAAAGGACTAGAAATATATATAATATTTCCAGAGAAGACGAAGTTTGCTGCGTCAGTTTTTGACTCCACCTAATTATGGTTACAAGTGACCTGAAATCACAATTTTTTATAAGCTGATTCAATTGGCTCTAATGAACAAATCCACATCCAAATTTGATCGATGCGTATCCCACACCTTCCTCAATTGATTTACCGTGTTTTCCCCCTCATCATATCAACTTGAAACTTACCCCACTTATTTTAAAAGGTTTTTTTGACGTAACGTTCGAGTTTCATTACAATCAGTAAAAATTTACGGAACTTATAGGTATAAGTATCGAATTTCAACAAAAAAAATGTATTCCAATTGGAAAGTTCTTAGTAGTAATTTGCTGAAAAAATTTGAGAGAAAAGGTACAGGGTTTTCCACTGTCGGGCACCGCCTCGACCGTCCCACATTTTTAAGTATTGTATATTATCTTATTTTCAGTAAAAAGAGTGTACTCTCTACTAAGGACAATCTAGTCTATATGTAACTCCCACAGGAATCAACCTGGCGGCGAACGTTTTTGGAAATTTTTTTTTTAGTTATTATTTTAAGATTTATTTTTTAAGTCGTTTTTGTTTCTGCTTATAGTTGGATCTGACTCGTTTCCTTCTACAAACTTTATGCACTCTTGTAGCATTGCGATTACAAATGTTTGTCAAAATGTTCTCAAGGAACTTTGGCTTAAAGTTTTGGAAAGCTTAAAGTTTTGAAACCTCTCTAGCTCATGATAACAGTCACTCTAAACTATAATATCAAAAGCTTAAAGAAAAAAAGCCATTTTATTTTAATTTGAAAGCTACCTTATTTACCTGCCCTTGACTGTATTTTGTGCAGATATATTTGTGTTTATTTAGTAAGGGCTGTCATCACACAGCTGACCAAAACAAAAGTTGACACTATGCTAAATGAGTACATGGCAGTGCGATGTGCTCCTGGCATTGTGCTTTATGATCCTACTCAAGAGTTGGTTGACATATTTTGTCAGCCCAAGTAAGTATATTTTATTAAGACATTAATACGTATCAGTGTATGCGTGTGTGTATCTGTGTGTGTATTTGAGTTGTGTGTGACTGACTGTGACTGTGTGTGTGATAATTTGCTAAAAGTGCCGACAAGCCACAACAATCTAATCTACTTAATTTCCTATACAAGCAATCGATAAGGCAACCAAAGCCAAGTGAGCTAAGCACACAGGGCGTATGATGAATGTCTAGCACATAAATCTGTATCCTCTAATACATAGCGTTTATCTACGAACCATTCGACATTTTTTGTGCTCACTGTCAACATAATGTAAATATGTTTTTTCCTGTTACATTTCCGCTTGCATAAATTTGCATATGGCGTGTTTTTGTAGAGAGCGTAGAGAGATCCCCCACAGAGGAATTGAAAAAAAAAACGAATATATAGACAGAAATTTGTTTCGATTGTGATTTCATTATGCAAATGTAAACAGTCCGCTCGCAGAGTGCGTAATTCATGCATTTATATTCCAATCAATTAAAATACAACTTTAAATAATGTTCAAAAAATATCAAAAGCGTGAGTTAGTCAAGCGAAAAATCGGTGAATTTTTTTAGTTTTAAAATGGCCAGCTAAGTGGAGACAGACGGCAGTCTGGCAACCCTGTAAGTGAGACTCGAAGAATTTAAGAAATAAACAGCCTGCGTGGGTGCTTAACGCTTTTTATGCACTTTTCTTGTTAGCCATGAAATATTAAAGCGTTAACAAAAATTAGAAATTTTAGAAACGATGTTCGAATGTGGCATACTCTATACTTTTTGTAGGCATAATGTGTGATCAGAATCAAGTTGCTTTCTTTGATAACAGTTTTGGTGGGTAAAATTTTGAAAAATACTCTTTCTCTTATAGAGCTACATATGCTTCATATAGATTAACATATGTAGAGTAATTCTGACGACGCTGCTTATTCCAAAACAATAAATTTTCAAGCTATAAAATGTATGGGTTATAGATTAAGGACTATTTTTTCTAATAATGTCTATATTTTCTTTTTTGTAAGGCTCACATTAGTCAAAATTTGATGGCTTGATACTGATAATTTGCAAAATAATCAAAATATATCAATAGAAATTGAAACCATTTAATTTTTGGTAAAATTTTCTATCTCTTTACTAGGCATGCTCGATACCGGAAAAAATATCGAAGTATTGAGTGTTCCAAAAACATTTGATATCGATCCGATTCGATTCGATCGATATTCGAAATCGAGTTTTTACTTTTTTTAAGAAGAATTAAACAAAATGGAAAACGATAAAGAAACAAAAATGTACTAAAGTTCATAATAAACAATAAAACGAAGAAGATTACTATTTCTTATTTACACTTAATGGTTCATTTTACTAATGTGTTAACTCTATTATTTTTTAAAAGTGGCTACTTTCTAGAAAATAAATTGTAATGTAAAACGAACTTTTACTCGATACTGATACTAAGCAAATTGGTATCGAAAGGGCCATTAATGAAGAACCGATATATCGATATCGAATATTTAGTATCAACTCTATATGCTCTATATTCAAAATATCGGATCGGTTCGCGCATTCCTACTCTTTACACAGAAAAACTGGCAAATAGACTACAAATGTCAAATTGATACATATTTCAAAATTAAGTTTATTCTTATTAAATGATTATTCATTTTTATGAAAACATGTTATTGTTTAAATTATATCAATTTATTCTAAACAAATTATGGTTTCAAAGGAAACTGGCTATTATATTTATATTTTTTTATTATTATTTAGTAATAAAATATGAAGAAAAATGGCGGACGTAAAGTCGGGCGCGGACGACTTTAGGATACCCTCTACCACTAGCTTGTAATAAAATCCGATTTCTTCACAAAAAACCAAAAACAGAAGAATTTTTTAGCAACAATTTTGTTTTTGATCGATCATTCCTATGGTAGCTATATGATATAGTCAACCGATTTCAATAAAATTTGACACAGCGCTTTAATACCTTAAAAAAGACATGAATGCCAAATTTAATTCAAATATCTTTACAAACAAACAAAACACATCGAATTTTGTATAAAAAACGTGTTTTTGGACCGGTTGGTCCTATGGCAGCTATATGATCTAGTCAAACGATTTGGATTAAATTTAGTACAGTGCTTAGGAACTATAAAATACTCACGAATGTCAAATTTGGTCCCAATATCTTAACAAACAAACGAAACACAACAAATTTTGTTAAAAAATCGATTTTTTGGAAGATCGGACCTATGGGAGCTATATGATATAGTCAAGCGATTGTGTTCAAATTTGGCACATTGCTTAAGTGCTCTAAAAAATTTCCAAACGCCAAATCTGGTTACATCTTTATTAAAAAAAGAAATATAGCAAATTTTTCTTTAAAAAAGTTATTTTGGCCGATCGGTCCTATGGAAGCTATATGATATAGTCAACTCCATTTCGATCAAATTTGGTACAGTGTTAGGGAACTATAAAAAACTTTCAAATACCAAATTTGGTTACGAGATTTCATAAACAAACGAATTATTCATCTAAAACTTTTTTTTTTTGTCTAGGTCGTCTCAAACACCCCCATGGGAGCTATATAATTTATCCCCGATATCAAAAAAATAAAATAAACTTTGTCTCCTATGGTTTCTCGATTATTATTTCTAGATTATTTAAAGAAAAATTTACTAAAATTTCAAATTAGTATTTTTCGACTTATCAAGTTAGTTACTAGGTTTTCTATCCGATAGTAACCACTCCAAATTGTATTGCAAAATTCTTACTATTTATCGAGCTATCGATAAATGAAAGTTAAGTTTATCATTTTAAGGCTTTTCTTTGACAAGAAATATTTTCCAATTGATTGTTTTAAGTGGGAGATCACTTTTGAATTTAAAATTAAAAACAAAAATGATAAAAATAAAATCTTAATAAAAAAAATTTAATTTTTTTTAATTTTTTTTTATTTATTTATAAATTAGAATTTAATTCTAAAATATAAAGAAAGAAGCCAGAGCAACAAGGCCTTCAGGCTGAATTTTTTTTAATTTAATATTTTATCTGTCATTGCTTCAATATCTTTATTCGTTTACGAAATACAGCTTGTAAAAAAGACCAAAGAAACCTAATTTTCAGGTATCGTTCACTCAATAAATAATAGGAATTTTTCAATTAAAAATTTTACGTGGTTACTAATGATTAGTAGCTCTACCAAATATGTAAAAATCACCAAAATCGGAGAGAGTGGGCGAAAAAGTTGCCCGCTTCACTTATTTTCGGCGATATATGTATTGTTAAAGAAAAGTCCGACTAAATAATCGATGTATCGAAATGAAAAATTTTTTTAAATTAATGAATGAAAGTGCTTTTATCATATATAATATCGTATTCCGCTTCTCTTATTTTATCCGCATTATGTAGTATTAAAAAATTATTCGAAATAATATATTTTATTAAAAAAAAAAAAAACATTTTTGTATATTTAATGCTTGGCTAGTGCTTCTTCGGCTTTAATAACAGCTTCCTACACTTTTTTATATCTTTGAAAATTTTTAAGTGTTTTTGGGGTTAATTCTCTTTTATTCCATAGGAATTGCTCTTTTGTTTTGATTGCTTAAATGTTATTTGGTGCTTCATAAATACTTTTTAAATTAAGAATTAATAATATTGAATTAAGAAGATTAGGGCTAGAGCTTTTAGAAAATGACAAAATTGGGCCACTTAATAGAGTGGTTTAAACACAGGATTCCCACTGGAGATTAGTTCTTTATGTTATTTAAAATATCTTATCGTGATTTGTATGTTTATTTTATATTATAGACGCCCAAATTCTTTATTTTTCGCATAATAGATCTCACAATTAATATAATTATCTTTGGACTTTTTATACCCTGTACCGTATGGTACCAAGGGTATATAAAGTATGTGCAAGCCGAAAATGTATGTAACATATAGAAGGAGACGTCGGAGACACCCCAAAGTTACCTAAAATATGATCAGGGTGAATAGAGAGTCGATATACCCATGTCCGTCTGTCCGTCCGTCCGTGTGAACGCCTAGATCTCAGAGATGGTAAGAGCTGGAGCTACCAAACTATCACATTAGATCGCATATTATTCCATAGGAGGCAAGTTTATTTTATTTTTGATATCGGGGTTAAATTATATTGCTCCCATAGGGGTGTTTGAGACGACCTCGATAAAAAAAAGATTTTTAGATGAATAATTCGTTTGTTTATGAAGATATCGTAACCAAATTTGGTATTCGAAAGTTTTTATAGTTCCCAATCACTGTACCATATTTGATCGAAATCGGTTGACTATATCATATAGCTCCCATAGGAACGATCGGTCAAACAAAAATGTTGCTTAAAAATTCTTCTGTTTTTGGTTCTTTGTGAAGAAATCGGACTTTATTACAAGCTGGTACAGTGATCCTACAGTCGTCCGCGCCCGACTTTACGTCCGCCATCTTTTTTTTTTGTTTCTTTTATTTAGCAATCTATCCAGAGATAATAGATAAATGATTATGACATAATAATAATTGGCTGAAATTCAAGAAAATCAGGTTATATTTTTAGAATAAGTAATATAAAATAAATAACTTATTTTTGTTTAAAATTAGCTCTTTGGCTGTCCTTCATTTCTAGAAATTTAAAAAAAAATAAAAATATTTATCTGCAAAAAAACTTAAAAAATATTTGTTCTTTTTTTACTTATTCGTATTTTCTATTCGTAATTTTTATCAAATAAAATTTTTTGTATATTTGTAATTAAATAAATAGGTTGAGTTTTGACTGACTTATTGTTTTTTTAAATTATATGTTAAATCTTTCATAAACTGAAAAAATTTATGGTTATTACTACTAAGTTTTCCTATAACGTCCGGCATTTTCAAAAATTTATTTCAATACGCCATATTTGTAACCTATAGCGGAACAGGGTATAAATATGAAATATGAATTTCTTCTGATGAAAACTTCAGAAAATATAGGAATATAATTATAATATAATCAATTTTTGAGCAGCTGCCATAAAATTGGACACATAATGACCTAATAAATAATCAAGTCAAGCAATTATTATAAAAGGACTACAATACATCAAGCAACGAATGTAGAAGCATGTGAGCCCAATAAAAAATAATGTGTTGATTTTTAACAACATCCATTTTATCATAATAAGAAATTATTCTTGCAATTAAGAGCTGAATTGACTGCATGCTTGAAAAAGTTATGCTGACATTGTCGAATTCGACGCCGAAACCATTGAAAGTTGTACTTAATGACGTCACACGTCAGTTAAAATTATTATTGCACAAAATATAAAGATAAAGAGGATTTAATCAGTATCGAATATCACTTGGCCTGGTAAAGCGTTTTACGCAAATCTACTAGAATAAGTTAAAGTTAAAGTCTAGATTTCATGTTTCATAAGATGCAGCAGTTCCTTTAGACAAATGACTGCAGCTAAAGGTGCACCTGACTCGCGACCTACAATTTGTAAAAAAAACAAGCACCTTGCACAAATCTGAAATACCCTTGAACCTTTTCAGGTAAAGTGTATAAAGATCGAAAGAAAAACAAATTTTACTCTTCGATGCGAAAATATTTGGCCAAAATGCAAGTTAAGCCTACGTTAAACAAAAGCTCAGCCGTTGCCTGATTTAGTCGAGCGCACTGGCAACAGCAGTGCTCCAACAACAACAATAACAAAAATTGGTAACAAAAACAAGGCAAGCTCATTTACACGGGAAATAGCCTAAGTGCAAAAACCATTTAAATGCAAATTAACCACAAAGTGAAAACATGTGAACAAAGCTGCCTTCCAAAGCACACACACACACACACTACAGGCATGTGGCTGCCACGTGCTTACATATACATACACATACATGTGTATCCTGCCATAGGCTTTTGCCTCACTTTGGTTTTTGGCTCTGGCATGCGCCATTTTGAGCTATTTTAAATGTAAAATAGTTTAGAGCACCTACTACCACAAACAAAATGGCCGCCTGTGCATAGGTATATAGGTGTGTGTGTGTGCGTGTGCATGTGTGCTGCCTTCGACTTGATTTGAATAAATTCATATGCATAAATGGCCGCTGTTTACAGTGATTATCCTTGAGGCATATGCATTCCGTTGATGAGGTCAACAGCATTGAAACAAACCTATTCACAACACGCACTCCATCCAAGCAGTGCCTCCAACTATGCTCAAGATTTCAACCACCGATAAGTTGCAACATAGTAACAACCCACCACATATGCCCGAATTTTCTCACTGTACATAAAAGGCCCACTAAAAGAAGGCAACACTTGACATGAGTGCAGTTAACAATTCAGACAAAGCTCCTCCAACCGTTCACTCAGAGTCAGTCTGCTAATGAAGTTACACGTGGTCCAAATATAGGTGTTGACCTAGCCCGAGGTGTTGGTATTTCGGTGGCCCAATCCAAACACACAGTTGACCAACTGACGAGCCTAACAAAGTTGGAGCTGCCTAGCCAGCCGTACCCGACAATATGTCAAGTCAGTCAACTCCAGCGGATCATTCAGTTGTAGCGGTGTGAAAAATACGTTTATATGAGCTCTATTTTGCGATTTTGGGCAATAGTGAAGGTTTTTTTGAATTTTTTAATATAATTCAAAATTGTAACTTACCATTTTGACAATGTGGTTCTAGGACGCATTCAGCTTAAGTATTGGGGAGCTGCAAAGAAAATTAAAATTAAATCAATTTAGCCACAAATAAAAATGGTTTTAAAATAAATGACTAGAGATTTTCAAATGTGTGATTTATCTTTAAATTGTAAGGCTTAAAGTATATATAAACAAGAATGCAACACTGCCTCTCTCGAGGGCCATTAATAGTCTCCTAATGAGTTTAATTTTATTTGGTTTCCATATAATGGGTGATTCATTAAGACCTTTTTTTTTAATGATTTGGCGAATGCAAATTTCAAAGGAATGATGGGATCTTTATTTATGATTTCGAAAGGCCATTTTATGGTATTAATTTTTAAAAAATAATCTCGTTCAAATGTTGGCCGCAACTGCGTTTTAAATGGTCCATCCTGAAAGTCCAATTTTCCATGACTCGTTCAAGCATTTCCACTGGTATTTGGCCAATAACACGTGTAATATTGGCTTTCAAGGCCTCAATCGTTGCTGGTTTGTCCACGTAAACTTTTGACTTTACGTAACCCCAAAGAAAAAAGTCGAGCGGTGTGATATCGCATGATCTTGGCGGCCAAGGTACGGGTCCCGTACGTGAAATTAATCGCTCACCAAATTGACCTCGCAATAGAGCCATTGTTTCATTGGCAATGTGGACCGGAGCGCCATTCTGTTGGAACCAAATGTCGTCGAGATCACGGGCAACAATTTAAGGCAGCAAAAAGTCCGTTAACATGGTCCGATAGCGTGCTCTATTGATGGTAACGTTCGCACATTGCTCATTTTTAAAAAAATACGGACAAATGATTCCAACTGCCCACAGACCGTACCAAACCGTTGTTTTTTTGGATGTAATGGCAGCTGGTAAACCTCTTCGGGTTGATCTTTTCCCCAAATACGGCAATTTTGCTTATTCACGAAGCCGTTGAGCCAAAAGTGGGCTTCATCACTGAACAAAATTTTGGTCGAAAACAACGGATCTTCATCGATCTTACCAAGAGCCCATTCACTAAAACGGCGACGTGCAGGAAGGTCATTCGGCTTCAATTCTTGCCTGAGTTGAATTTTTTTAAATTCGCCAGGTGGTTGAATACGACAGGCCAAGTTGTTGCGATCTGCGCCGAATCGATTCCTCGCGGTCATCGTGAACACTGTCAGCTACCGCCGCTATATTCTCTTCACTTCTGGGTTTCAAATTTGGTGATGGTGTTACGAATTGTGGGTTCGGTGGATCGATTATGTTGACCATAAGTCGATCTCAGCGCACGAAAAACATTCTTTGCAGAACGCTGATTTTCGTAGTACAATTGTACAATTTATAAACGTTGTTCGGGTGTAAGTCTTTGCATGATGATTTGCCAATGAATACTGAATAACTTTGCCTTTGATAGCTGTCATCGATCACGCGTGATCCACAAGAAAATTTTGGTCCAAATATACATTTATATTTTCAAACTTGATTTATTGATTGATTTGGGCGCCCAAAAGAGTCTGTTACGGACGAAAAACTCAAAAAAGTCCACAAAATAATTATGGGTGATCGTAAAATGAAGTTGTTCGAGATAGCTGAGACTCTAAAGATGTCAAAGGAACGTCTTGGACACATCATGCATGAATATTTGGACATGTGCAAGCATTGCGCGAGCTCACAGTCGATCAAAAGCAACAACGAGTTGATGATGTGGAGCAATGGTTAGCGATTTTCAACCTTAATAAAAACGAGATTTTACGTCAATATTTCACAATGGATGAAACATGGCTCCATCACTACACTCCAGAGTCCAAGCGACAGTCAGCCGAGTGGAATGCACGCGATGAACCGACTCCAAAGCTTGGAAAGTCTAGGTATTTTGGGGAGCACACAGTAAAATTTTCATCGATAACCACGAAAAGGGTAAGACCATAATTAGCGAAAGGAGCGTTTGAAGGACGAAATCGCTATTTTAAGAAGAAAAAAAAGTGCTGTTTCATCAAGACAATGCACCGTGTCACAAATCAATGAAAACGATAGCAAAATTGTATGAATTTGGCTTCGAATAGCTTCCGCATCCAACGCATTCGATTTGGCCCCCAGCGACTTTTTCCTATTCTCAGACCTCAAGAGAATGATTGCTGGAAAGAGATTTAGCTTAAATGAAGGCCCATTTTGAGGCTAGTGAGAAATAGTATTATAACAATGGTATCAAAAAGTTGAAAGATCGTTATAATCGGTGTATCACCCTCGAAGGAAACTACGTTTAATAAAAAAATTTAATATTGCCAAAAAAATGTTTTTTTATATGTTAGCTATAGTAATTTATAATTTTAACGTGCCTAAAAATGTAATTTCTATTTCCAAAAGCTAACTGAAAAATCTGATAATGTTGGCTTCCATGCTTGATAACAACTTGCCGTGTACATAATTTTAAGGTTATTTGGAGATTGTTTAAAAGTATTAGTTTTCTTCATGACGATCATTTTAATGCATTTAATTAATTTTTCCAACATTTCTAGAATATTTACCATTTTTTTTCCATATTGGCAAATTTTCTCTCTTTCTTTCAAACAACGCATCAAATAAACCCGCATTTTAGACTCAAGCTATCTAAATAACTTTCCTTTTTTATTTGTTTTAGAACACATATCAACACTAATAATAAGGTTGGCTAATTCCATGGGCCGTCTTTAAAGAAAACTCTTGAAAAATCGACTCTTAATGAAAATAATTGGATCAACATTAGATAATTTTAAGAACACGTAGTTTATGTATAACGAATTTTGTATGTAGCAATCCAATAAGCTGGCTATACACCTTCACACTATTATGTAAATGATCTATAAATGTTATGTAAATCTTATGTAAATGTTTTATAAATGTTATGTTAATGTTATGTAAATATCATGTAAATGTCATGTAAATGTTATGAAAATGATATGTAAAATAATATGAATGTTATGTACATTTATGGAAATGTTATGTAAATGCTATGTAAATATTTATGTAATGTTACTAGAATAATGTGCCTACAGCCTGCGCACCGCTATATAGCATCCCTAAGCTATTGGGTCGTTCACTAAGTAATTTCGTTTTTTTTAGTGCAATTAAAATACGATTTTTTTATTGTGTAAAACATTTTATGAAATTATATATTCTCCATTTTGATCCAATATATTTTGCCTTCTTTCGGGCAAGAGATTGATTCCACGTTCATAAAATTTTTGATCCTTGCAGGCAAAAAACTGGCCCTAGTGTTTTTCATGTCTGATTTGAGGTGAACGTTCTCCCAGCCAAAACATTTTGCAGAGACCGGAACAAGTAATAGTCCGAAAGTGCTAAGAATGTGGTGGGTGTGGTAGCACATCCCATTCAAGCTGCAAATTCTTTTGGCGACTCATCAAACTGGTTCGAGGTCTCTCATTATCCTGGTGGAACACTACACCTTTTCTATTGATCCATTCTGGCCTCTTCTGTTTGAGTGCATCACTCAATTTGTCCAGCTGATCACAATACCCTTCAGAATTAATCGTAGTATTGTCAGGCAAAAGCTCAAAATAAACAATCCTTTTGAAATCCCACCAAACAGACAACATAACATTTTTTTCATGACTATCGGCCTGCGAAGTGTTTATCCTTTTTAAACCACGATCTCCTGCGCTGGATCACTTCTTTGACGTTTGATAGGCAAATCACAGTCGTTAATGCGACGAAGCAAATTTCGTTCTGTAAGAACATGAGGAACCCATATGTGAAGCTTCGAAATTAATCCTAGACGTTTCATGTGCTTGTGAACAATCGCGTTAGACAAATTTAATCTTACAGCAATCTCACGAGTTGTTATTCGACGATTTGCATCGACCAACGACTTTATTTTATCCACATCGGCTTTAAGAGGCCTTCCAGGCGTGGTGCATCCTCAAGATCGAAATTGCCGGAACGAAATTTTGCAAACCAGTTATGACATTGACGTTCGGTCAACACATCTTCTCCGTATATATCGCATCATTTTCACCTTGCATAAACTGATTTTTACCCTTTCGATAATAGACAAGTAAAATATGCCAAAAATGTTGTTTTCGATCTTCCATCTTCGATAGGGCACCAAACAAAAACTATTCCAAAAAATTTTACATTTTTTACAAAAAAGCCTTACTATATCAGTTTTTTAAATATATAAAGGTAAATCGGTTAAATGAGAAGTTGGCTGCGAAAGAATTTAATCGGTAAGATCAGCTGTTGGCATCAAAAGAAATTACTTAGTGAACGACCCAATAGATTAAAATTTTAGGTGTGTGATTTTTAAGTTTTATATACCTAAATATGTTCTTTAGATCAAGGTTTATGATAATACTTTTCTTGACACAACTACAACACACTTAAAATTTTAATTCGTAGCTTTGCAAAATATTCATGTCTCAAGGTTATAACATCTAATTCTTTAAATTTTAGTGGCTTTCTTTAATCAAAGCACATATTATATAAATTAAACAAATTGTTATCAAATCACGAGAGGTTTTTGGTCCCACCAAAATCAAAACTCATTCGATGGAAGGCTTTATAATTTTAATACGCCTAACAGTCTTTTTTAATAAACGTTCCAACGACATCAAAATCGGTTATTTTAAAAAATTGCTTATATAGATTATACAACCCATAAAACTTTATTTTCGGTCGGACTTTATTGTTTTTGGCAGTCGTTTGAACAAGATTGATCGCGATAGTGTCTTTGAAGTTTCACTTATATCTTTTGATCCCTCCAGACAGTTTAACTCTTTTATATCGAACATTACTAATAAGATACAACCTGCAAAGATTTCAACTCCCTGAAAACTACCTTTGCAACAATTCGTGGCATAAACTAGCCCGCAATTCTGTCCAGGCGCGTTCATGTGTGCGCTGTTCACCCGGGCGCCAATAACCGACAATTGCATACCAGTTGAACAGGCGCAGTGACCAGACAAAGGCAGTAGACGCCACCAATGCCCCCTTCGCCCATCAACACCAAATAACCAAATAGTCCTCATGGCCAAATGCAGTGTCATGTTCATGTATGAGTGCGCCATGTGATACCCTTTGATTATATCGAAGCACTGAGGTGGCCCATACTGGTGTTTGTGAATTGTTTGTGTGTGTATTTGTGTGGCCGTAGGTGTGTGTATGTATGTGTGTCTTATTTATGTGCACTAAACAAACTGTCGAGCACGCACTGCTTGGCTAGCAGGCATAGACACTTTGTCTTTGTATTGGTAACAAACAACAAACAGAGAAGTTCTTAAAAAGGAAAACCAGCGTACAACTGTAAATTGAACAGCCATGTGGCAGCCACAATTATTTCCCTACCCAATCCTGCCCCTACTACCACAAAGATTAATCAAACAGAGGAGAACTACGGTATCAATCGTTAAGAGTTCGTTCGGCTTGGGTGAAATAAGGAAAAGTTTGCTAAATGCCAGACATGACTGAAAGAGAACCACACCTTGGAGCAATCAGAACACTGCCAAATAAATTGAATCCGTATGCTCTTTTCCATAAAAGGAAGTTGTCTTTGTCAAATCGTAAAGATGTTAGGATTCTTAGACTTTTCTTAAAGGAACGACAAGATTTCGTCGTAAATTGGGCTCACATGTGTTTTTAGATTAAAATTTAATGATTCAGCTTATTCGTTAAAGAATTTTAATATAAGCTAAGAAGACTTAAATTAATGCAATAGCTTGGTATTATATTATATATATATATATATTATTATTATGGCTAAGTATCGGGGAGATTGGGTTGAGATTACCTTCGTCCAGAATGATCGCAAGAAAGTACAGAAGCTAGCCTGTGTTTGTATGACATGAGCTACTGGAGGTTCCTATAGACATAATACCACTCCATATCATAATAAAACTTCAGATGAAATCAACACTGCTTAACATAGAATGGCAGCCGAAGGAATTGGCAAAGGGCACATAACTAGTGTAAGAGACTCTGACGAATAATTCAGCTACCAAGAGATGAGATGACTACGGAGTACAACTTCAAAAAGAAATTTAGCACTAGTATGAGTAGCAAAAGCAAAAGGACCACCTTAGTGGTATACGAACGGATCTTTAACAAAAGATAGTCGCGGGACCAAGAACGCGAATGTCAAAATTACTGGGAAGTATACCAGCAATAAGTAGGTGTGTGGACATAAACCTATCAAGGAAGTTAAAGGTCAGCGAAATCGCTTTCTGTCAGAAGCCAGCCCTCTATAAATGCTGTGACTAGCTCAAAACTAAATTCAAAATTGGCCCAACGTGTTCTCTAGATGGATCCGGGGACATATCAACATTCCTGGGAACTAAACTGACAATATGGCAAGAAAAGGTGCTGCGAGACAATTTATAGGGTCTAAACCCTTTTGTGGTATTGGCAGACACACCATTAGCAGCTGCTACGAAAAGACAAGAGATCCAGACGTCACTCAAACTGGTTTAGTACGACTGGTGTACGATAGTCTAAGCCGCTTCTCGGCTCCTATAAGCCATATCCCATGATATGGTTCAAGAAAACCTGCCACCTGCGAAAGAATTCCTTTAGGGTTACTTCACACTGCAGGCTGGGGAAACACCTGAGCATGATGGACATCGTCGATTCTAGAACTTATAGGTGTTGTGAAATGAGTGAGGAATCCTCCTATCACATACTTACAAAGTGTGACCTTTTTGTCAAAAGAAGGGCATCCCTCTTCGACGATTACAGAATATCGATGCGCGATGCAACAGGACTAGAAATTAATCTTCTTAATTGGACGAAGGAGCTACAGAGCTATTAGGGAGCAACATAGACCCTAAGGATCGGAATGCATTTTGCACGTCTTCGTAATTGAACTGGCCAAGGAGCTCCAGAGCTATTAGGGAGCAAAGTAGATCCTAAGGATCGCAATGCCGTTTTTCCCTTGCAATTATTATTATTATTAGCTATCTTTAAGTATCTATTGGATTCAGCAAAACAAAAAAGTGTAAAGGGAGGTACTACACTCCCTTGATTGGTCTGTAGAGAAAAGTTTACTTTGGGCCACAATTTTGCCCTACAATTACTCGATTGGAACAGGGAAGCTGCCTTTCCTTTTAATTCAACAAAATCCCTGTTCCAACTCAAGCATTCGGTTTCTCCATTCCAGTCACTTGCGTTTTCATTGCATTCTATGCAGACGACGATTGCATGATGAAGGCCGACGACAATGTGCAACCTCTTTTGTTGACTCTCCTCCAGCCTGTGATAAAAGCAAGAAACCAAAGCTCAACGCCAAGAAAAGCTGCAATATGTGCCACATCACACAGGTTGCAAATCCATGCTGAGACTAAGCTAAGGTAGAACATCTGGGCCGGACTGCAGGCTGAACTTTAAGGCGCATATTTAAGCCAAGCTGGCCGGTAGGGTGCAGACAGGCAGCGCCTTTTAAAATGGCAACTCTGCGAAAAAAGTAGCCTAGTAAGAAACCAGCGAGTTCCTTTAGTCTGGCTGGCACTTTAAGCAGAAACTCGAACTTGAAAACAGGTTACAGGAAAATACCTGTATTCAAAAATCGTTTATTGCAATTCGCACTCTCTTCCTAGATTTAGACATTCTAGACTCCAACTAATAGCTGCTATATACATTGTGGTATAAGACACTCACATTCCGCCTTGCCTAGCTCTGCCATCAAAAAAGATTGCCCAAATTTATAATGGCCTTGACCCTTACGTAACTTACTGCTGACCAAATACTCAATTTTTCATTGGCAAAACATTTGACATTTACGAGAAATATGCCTGCGGCCAAACAATTCCAGCTCTGTACGACTGTGATCTATTCCACATCATGATTGTGCTCACAGTTCATTTGATATTAATATAGACACGGAATTGTAATGGTTGCAACAAGAAGCAGCCAACCAGCTGTTACATATGTTTTCATTTGTATGACGAGGAGCTGGTCCAAGCAGCGCGCTGCTGGAGCACAAGGACGAGTAACAGCACATAGCACACATACTCGTATACGAAAAAAAACTTACTCGACGACAGCAACGGGAACAGCTATGACATCAACATCGACATCCACATTGACTACCCTCATCAAAAAGTTTTCTCGGACTCGTTCGACTTGCCGCTTGGTAACTTGATTGTTTGTATGTTTGCTCCACGTTATTGACGGGCCACTTTGAGAATGTGTGTGTGTGTACAAGGTCCTTTGTGTGCGTGTGTGTGTTTGCGTGTGTGTGGGTGTGTGTTGACAGTAATAATTAAAATGTGTGGTTGGTCATACACACACATACAACCACACATAAAGAGTCAACCACAAAAGCAAACGTCAACTTTGATAGCACACACAATCACACACCAAGCACACACTCATATAGTATACACACACACATAGGCACATCAGCACGCACAATTTAATATCATAACAATAGTAAAAATGAAAGTTTTCCAACATTTTCTCAATATAAAATGCTATGTAGATGCCTTAAATTTTTGCGGTTTCTGCAAACTTAAATTGTGGTTTTTTACTATTTGGTATTATTCAATTATTGGACAAATTTACTAAATTCAACGAAAAATGGGCTTCATCGGAGAATAAAATTGTTTTGTTTCAATATTTTAACAATTTTGCAAGCTTTAAAGTGATACGCAGAATCAATGCTAAATGCAAAGATGGTGCCTGCAACTTCGCCAGATGGCGCCAGCAGTAACAACAGCTATACTCTTTTGTTGCCACAACTTAAAAGATGAAAAAAGCCAAAGAGACTTGGACCTCTCTTGCGGCAGTGAAACCACATACAATAAAGTGGTACATAGACGCATCACTCACTGATCAAGGAAGTGGCCTGGGGGTTCTCGGACTCAGGACCAAATATTACGAACCTCTAGGCAGACACACCAGCATTTTCCAATCTAAAGTCTGTGCTATTGCAAGATGTGCAGCATTCAATCTGTAAAGGAAGTATCATGACATCCATCCTGTCTGACACTCAGGCAGCAATAAAGGCATTAAGCAAAGCCAAGATCACATCAAGGCTGGTTAAAGAAGCGAGAACGTCACTGCATTTTTTAGGATCCAGGAATAAGCTCACGATTAGATGGTTTTCAGGACACAACAATATTCCTGGAAATTAACTAGCAGATAAACTTGCAAGAACCGGTGCAGCAACACCGCTAATCGGTCCAGAACCACACTGTGGGATTGGTAGCCACGTGTTACGGGATCTGTTGAGAATAGAGGAGAATAAAAAACGACTGCTTTACTGGGCGCAGTTACCAGGGCTTTAACAGTCAAAAGCCCTCCACTCCAACTACAATCGTAAGAGATACAAAGGCATGGTAACGCACGGGAAGAGTACCGTGAGAATCCTGACGGGACTCAGGGGCTCCACAGCCACTTAAACAAAATTGACATAGTGGATAGTAGCTGATGTCGCTTCTGTAACACGGAGGAAAAAACTTCTTCGTGAATGTATGACACGCGCCGGTAAAAGAAACAAGCTTCTGGGCATGTACGTTACCCCTCCGGAGATCCTTGCTACTATAAGTCCAAACAAAACACTGCAATACATGCAGGCCTTAGAAATTTTGGGAGAGCTCTAAGCCATGAATGAGGTACAATGGATCCACCTGGGTCGCAGTGCATTTATACATCCAATAATAATATCATAACTTATTTTGGAAGCAAAAAATGATGTCGGGTAGACAAATCGGTTCCTTTAGTTTTAAAAAAATAAGAAACTAGCCCTAAGAAGAGCGGTAGAGGTGGCCAGTGGCCTATTGTTACCCCTTCCCGCTCGCTGTTGCCTATAGCCACATTGGATTAATAATAAGTTAGTATATAAGGTTGTCAAAAAAGTCTTGCGGTATTTCCGCAAGCTTGTCTTTGCAAGCGCGTAGTTCTAGTTGTATTCGTCGCATCGGTTCACGCTAGAGCTTTTTGGAAAGCTCTTTTCACGTGCTAACACGTGTTTGATTAATTGTTGTTTGCTTTTAGTCGTTCGTGAGTTATAGCGTCGCATATTTTACAGTACTACTACGATAAAGGCAAAAATGCATCTCATGCTGCCAATAAAATTTGTGCAGTTTATGGACCCGATACAGTTTCCATTTCCACCGCACAACGATGGTTTCAACGTTTTCGTTCTGGTGCAGAGGTGACCGAAGATGCGCCACGGTCCGGAAGGCCTGTTGTCGAAAATTGCGATAAAATCGCTGAATTGATCGAAAGAGACCGGCATAGTAGCAGCCGTAGCATCGGCCAAGAGCTGGGCATGAGTCATCAAACCGTTATAAACCATTTGAAGAAGCTTGGATTGAAAAAGAAGCTCGATGTATGGGTGCCACACGACTTGACTCAAAAAAACATTTTTGACCGTATGGATGCATGCGAATCGCTTCTGAATCGCAACAAAATCGACCCGTTTTTGAAGCGGATGGTGACTGGCGATGAAAAGTGGGTCACTTACGACAACGTGAAGCGTAAACGGTCGTGGTCGAAAAGCGGGGAAGCTGCCCAGACGGTGGCCAAGCCTGGATTGACGGCCAGGAAGGTTCTTCTGTGTGTTTGGTGGGATTGGCAGGGAATCATCCACTATGAGCTGCTCCCCTATGGCCAAACGCTCAATTCGGACCTGTACTGCCAACAACTGGACCGCTTGAATGCAGCACTCATGCAGAAGAGGCCATCTTTGATCAACAGAGGCCGAATTGTCTTCCATCAGGACAACGCCAGGCCACACACATCTTTGGTGACGCGCCAGAAGCTCCGGGAGCTCGGATGGGAGGTTCTTTTGCATCCACCGTATAGTCCGGATCTCGCTCCAAGTGATTACCACCTATTTCTGTCCATGACGAACGCGCTTGGTAATCGGAAGTTGTCCACAAGAGAGTCCTGTAAAAATTGGCTCTCCGGCCAAACTAGGATATACTTAGACCTTGAATTTTGTTTTCTGTGGCTATAGTAAAATAATTCTGAGGTCAAATATTTTTTAAGTCATCCCATTATTTGACTGTTTTAAATACTGCATACGTCAGTACTTAAAAACTCTTGTTTCAAGGAAACATTATGCCATTTTGTAAAAAAAAAATGTTTATCAAACTACATTTTAACTTAAAGTCAAACTTTTTTTTTTATTTAACAGACTCAAGCTAATTTATCAAACGTCAAACTTGGCCAAAAAAAAACCCCCAAGCCTAACTGAATATGCTGAAGGCTATTAGCCCTGCATCCATAAAGCCAAATGAAGCGAATGCTACCAAATTAGTTACAACAACACCATTAACAAATACAAGCAGTGAACTGAAGTTCAAGGTGCAAAAAGTCATTGAAAATCAAATGCCAGAGCCAAAAGCGATTTAAAAAAAAAAAAACTATGACAACGTATCGAAGCGAACCAAACCAAACCTGAACCGAACCGAACGGAGCAGAACAAAAATCATTTGTAGTAATTGAAATGCTGTCGAACAAAGCGAGACCCAAAGAGAGAGAGAAAAAAGTAAAAAGAATGCAATTCTCTAATATAAAACATAGAGCTCAAAAGCAGGCAATGTGAAAATGTTGTAGATATAGTATATATGTGTATATGTACATATAGGAAAAGATTGCCGGGAGCTAGGGCACAATATGCTCTTGAAACCGACTTTGTGCCAGGCTAAAATCATTTTTAGCTATACAAACTGACTTCCGCTGCGGCTGCCAGACGCAAAAGCACATATACACTTATACCACACATGTGGGTAGTTCTTTAACAAATCGAGTTCATTTTTTACTTAAAAAATTTAATTCGCCGAAAATGGTTTTTTGTCAAAACACAATATAGCGAAAGTGACATTGTTTAAAATTGTATAAACTAAAAATTTGTCAAAATAGATTTAATTCTTTACGTATTTTACATTGTATGCTTAAATTTATAAAACTAAAGCTACAGAAAAGGAATTTATTTTTCTCTTAAGTTTTCTTTTCAAGACCGCGAAATATGACAAGATTTTAATCCCTGCCATTATAGACCAATAACAGTCGCAAACTCCAATTTTTTAAATTGCACATATAAAATGCAGCTAAGCGTAAAGCAGAGCATATAGCAGCGAACTGCTTGCTTTTTCGACTGCTTGCTTTGATACCAGGCACATAGGCAGCTTGGTATAAAGGTGACGCTTATGATAAAGCTTTTTGTTCGACGGCTAGAATAACTATTTATCGTAGAAAAACGATCGATAACTTTTTTTTTCTAAAAGGGTTCCTCACATAGAGATGGACACTGCGACCAAAAGGCTCTTTTGTACCATACCCTTAAGTTAAAGCAAAAGACTTTCCGCTTTCCGCATGAATAGCAGTAGCTCTTTTGTTGGTATTGAATTGAGATGGAAGGGACTAATCCATTCCTTTCCCATGCGACAGGATCTGTTCCAAATCAGCGCTGGGCAGTCAGAGAGAATATGTCTGGTGGTTTCATTGTCTTCAAGACAGAGCCTGCACTTTGAAGAGCCCGATAGGCCAATTTTCTGTAGATGGTATCTAACAGTGTGGTGGCCAGATAGGTAAGCTACCTAGGAGTTTTAGGTCCGCTCTGCCAAGACCTTTTGTCTTGATCGCATCCAGAGGTTTGACAAGCACTTTTGCTTGACGAAGCCCCGGAAGGGAGAACCTGCATGTGTACTCCTGCGGCCCATTTGCTTTATCATGGTTTTGATTGTGGAGGAACCAACACCACAAAACGGCGCAGGAGATGTAGTCAGGGTGGAGGCAACCTGTCGTGCTAAATCGTCAGCGATCGTGTTACCATCCACTCCCGAGTGTCCCGGCACCCAGCATAGCAGGACTTTGTTCCGGGCGGACAGGGTTTGGTGGTTGTTATGTTAGTTCCAGGATGACAATGCCCTAATAGCAGCTTGGCTATCTGAAAAAATGCATATGTTTGCTCACCTAGTTCCCTTGAGAAGGATACTAAGTACGCAGCTCTTTATGGCATGAATCTCCGCTTGAAAGACGCTGGGCCAGATGCCCATTGCGGTAGAGATTCTGGTGTTGGGTCCAACGATTCCAACACCTACACCCTGCTCAGTTTTGGACCCATCCATGAACCATTGTTACCACCGGGGGTTTCCACAGCGGCTGCCGTCAGCCCAAGTCTCCCGACTTTGGAGAAGAGATCTAATTTCCTTGTTATGAAAAAATTCAGTGATTATAAGATCTTATCTAGAGCAGATTGATACGTCAGGAAGGGAATATAAAAGTGCGGCATGACCAGTGTCACTTGCTAAGAGTTCAGATGTGATGTGGATACGTATAAAAATATAATACGTATATTTATATATAAAACTAGTGGGCCCGGCAGACGTTGTCCTGCTCAAACTTTTTGAATACTCTTAAAGTGTATAAACATCGTAAGATTCTCTAGTTAGCTTATATAGACAATCATAAGATTTTTGGATTAGTTGACTTACATGACTCTCTAAAACGACGTATGGACGAACTTAAGTATTCTTTACAGAGCTCACATCTCTAATTAAATTAATGCCCGACAGAAACTACATTTCAACCCCTTTGCGACTACGCTTTCGTCCTATACTCAGTGTTGAACGATTTTCTACTATGCTATATTCACGATATTCACAAAAATGCGAATATCTCACGAACCAATACACACAAATACATTGCAATAGGCTTAAAACCTCCGTATTGACAACCTCTAACACACGCAAAAATTAGATTTGAAAATCTTCAACGCGTTCATGAGAACATCCGTAATACGCAAAACATTAACATTGGTTACTCATTAACATTAGTACACTATGTCACACAAAAAAATAAAAAAAAAATTGTCGAAAATTAAAACAAAATGTTAGGGGTGGGAACCCTTATCTCTTAGGGGTATGAAAAATGGATGTTGGCCGATTCTCAGACCTGCCCAATAGGCACACACAATGTCATGAGATTCGGTACAGCCAAATTTAAGAAAAAAATGTTAGGGGTAGCAGCCCTGGGTATTAAAAATAGATGTTGGTCGATTCTCAGACCTACCCAATAAGCACACAAAATTTCATAAGAATCGGTCTAGCCGTCGGAGGAGTATGTTCATGCAAATACCAATATTCACGAAAATGTGTATACCTCACGAACCAATTCACATAAACACATTGCAATAGGCTTAAAACCTCCGATTCGAAATTCATTGACTCATTCATAAGAACACCCATAACACGTAAAACATAAGTTTCATCTTATATATAAAATTCTCGTGTCACAATGTTAGTTACCATACTCCTCCGAAACGGCTGGACCGATTCTCATGAAATTTTGTGTTTTTCTATCATAAATAAAGTCCGATCTGTTTTACAATTTCCTGCTTTCCAATTCTACACTCACAACTACTCACTTATACTATCACTCTAAGAGTCGGCGAATCCAAATCTGCTAAACTTTTTCTTAGTATTGGGTTAAGTGAGGCCAAGCAGTGCAAGCAGTTTACTAACGCCCAATTGGAAAAGCAAGAAGAAATGTTTTCAATGCCAGGACAATACGATTTTTAACATTTATAAATTGCTTTTAATCAAAATTTAGCGATGTTAACTTTTTCAGCTAAAGAATACAAATAAACCATTGCCATTCAAACATATCAAAAGTTTACACAGTAGGCGACACTCAGCTAAGATAAGTTTTTATAATTTGCCTTTTCTAGTAGGCCTTCAGTTTTTATTCAGTATCATTTTTATTTTAGTATGCAAAACATTTAGTTTATTGAGAAAAACAGAAAAAATTATTTTAGTATTATAAAAAAGCAGAATGTCGTAAGAAATTTCTAGAAAACAGCACGTGACTTATTATTAACTCGAACTTCTGCCTTACAGGGCTCCCGAAGAATACAAGCCCGGATCTTTGCCGTATCCAGAACAAGATGAACGTAAACAATTTTGTAAATACCATTACAAAGGTGTGCTCATTATATTGATACCCTTACTATTCGCACCAATTTTACTGGGCCGGGAGGTTTTAGTGAGTCCACAAAATTTTTACTAAATAATTTGCAATTAATTAATATTATTTCCTAGGCCTATCGTTATATATATATAACAGTATGTGTATATTTATATTTAGTTTTCAATGTCATGGCGCTAGGATCTACGGCATTTCTTTATATTGTTTTTATGCCGCCAATGGGAGTTGCTGTAAGTTCTTTTATTTGCTAAATTTTAAGAATTATTTGATATATTTGAGCATTTTTTCTTAGGCCTCTAAGACGCTGTGCTTTTCCCATTATACCGATCTGATTTTTTTATTATATGGTTCGCTTTGGCTGGGTATTATGATGGACGGCTCAAAATTAAGCGACCGTTTAGGGGAAAAATTTTTACGCATGTTTGGGCACAAGTTAATGCGGTAAGGCCTCTAGAAAATATATAAATTCCAGGCATTATAATTTCAGTATTTATTTTTTTTTTAAAGCATACAACTGGTTCTGATGATAATTACTGCAATTTTGTCCTTCTTCGTAGATAGCACATTTATAACAGCCTTTATGATGAAAATTGCACAAGCTATCATGCGAGAACTGAACGAGGTGAGTATTTTAGTATTTAAGTATATTTAAATAAATAATTATACTATACATAATGCTTTTATAAACAATAGAGTGGAATGGTTAATATATATTCAGATGAAGAAACCTATGAGCGTGGAGCGTAAGCCATTTTTGTTGAAAACTGTTTTTGTTCACCTAAAAAATTCTAATTTTTATAGAAAACCCTATCCATCACGTCCTGCAATTGGAATATATCTAACTATATGTTTTGCAGCCACACTTGGTGCAATGCCATCTCCGTTTCAGGAGCCAAATCATGTCCTGGCTGACGTTTTTTAAACAGTAAGTACTTTGAAGTAGTTTGTATAACCTTATATAAAGTGTATCTCGCACATGATAGACCAGCCAAATTTTTTTAATTATACATATTTCACACAAAAAAGTCTTTTCTAAGCTGTTCGATATCAAAATTACTTTTAATTATTTTTAATTATTATTTTTTTTTGTTTTCTAGCTACTTGCCGAATACAGCTGCCCCAACCGCAATGAGCTTTCTTATTTTATTTGCGGCGCCCATGGTACTCGGCTTAATACTGCTTTTTTTTTGGATCAATATAGTTTTTTTGGGTATGGCCGGTGGAAAAGTTAAACGAGATTTAGCCGAAGGAGCAGAAACAAATCTCGAGACATTCAAAGAAGTCCTTCAAACCAAGCATGACCTACCGGGTACTTGGACCAAACACACAAAGCTAGCATTTTTAATGCTAATTATTTCAATGCTTATTATGACTCTACGACGTCCTATGATTTTTCCCGGCTGGTACGAGCTGGTAAAGAGGACTCCTTCGGGTGCATCTGTGGTCGCCATTGCCATGGCTACAATATGTTTTGCAATACCCGCAAACTATTTTTTTTGTCGCTACTATACCTGTACTAGTAAGTACTTACGAACTAGGTAGGCACTACGCCATTTTACTAATTTGTATTCTCGTAGAGCCACCAAAAAAAGGCCCTGCGCCATCGTTGCTGGGCTGGAAGATAGTTAATGCGAATACGCCTTGGAACTTACTCTTTTTACTGGGAGCTTCTATGGCTGCAGTTTTTTGTGGTGTACACTCCAAATTTTATATCTTGGTGAGGGATACCTTAGTACGCATGGAGCTAAGCAAAACCGGAGGCTTGGTTATGGGATCACTCCTGGGCACCGTCCTAAGCATGCTCTCTCCGGGTACCACTTTGGCAAGATTAGCCCTACCACAGATATTTGCTGCTGTAGGTTAAAGTCACATAAGCCAACTTTCCTTAGCTAACTTGTAATTTTTAGGGCTATAAATCTGCTGGAGCCGGTGCCATAGCTGTTCCATTTGCTGCCGCTCTACACAATCAGTTTATGCTACCATGTAGCACTGCGGCAAATACCATTGTTGCTGGTTGGGGCAATGTGAGACCATTCCAATTTGTATGTATATAGAAGTATATCATATTTTTCATATAATATCATAACTTTTTCCACAGTTAATAGGTGGTTTATTGCCAACAATATTCATGTTTGCGATTAATCTTTTATTTACTTTGCTGCTGGGTCCGGCCGCCTTTGAAGGGTATAACAGTTCTAAAAATTCAGAGTTTAATTTTACCACACCCATACCCGCATAAGTCAAACTTATAACTGGGGTAAGATTGCAGAATGTGTAAAAATTAAAATGTTATATCGCATGAAATTTACAATAGATCTTGCTTGTATAAGTCTTCATGATAAATAGTAGTAAAAAATAAATCAACTCGTTACTTATTGAACTCACTCTTTGGTATTGATATATGGTTGCATCTTGCTGAAGAGTAGGGTGTCTAGAATTTAAAACTGTTTACTATGGTAATTTTTATGTCAGTTCGTGTTCTGTTACACAATTTTTATATGAGGATAAACCTTTGGATTCTTGTTCTTTAAAAGTAAAAAATGGCGTACGTAAAGTTCGGCACGGACGACTTTGAGATACCCTGTACCTGTAGCTTGCATAAAAATCTGGTTACTTCCTAAAAAACCAAAAACAAGAATTTTTAAGCAAACATTTTTTTTTTGACCAATCTTTCCTATGGGCGCTATATGATATAGTCAACTGATTGTAATAAAATTTGATACAGTGAGACATACATAGAACTTGCGAGTGCCAATTTTGAGCTACGATATCTTCATAAACAAACGAATTATAACAAAATTGGTCCAAAAATCGATTTTTTAGAAGATCGGTATTTAAAATCTGTCATACGAGACAATCAGCTTATTTTATCGGGTTTTTCAATAGGGACGCTACAAAAATAGACCGATAGGGACAGCAAACTACGCCATATTTTTTTTCGCTCTCTTGACATTTCTCTTCAGTAAGGTTTGCCATGTCATCACGGAAAGATAAACGATCCAACAAAGAGTCGAAATTATTAAAATTTATTACCGAAATTCGGAGTAAACAATAGGTCAACTCAACTTTAAGAGCGCTACGTCTAATTTATGGTCCTCATATTTGTCCTGTCAGATCAACAATTGAGCGTCTAGTGGAAAAATTTGAGCCCACAGGCACAGTACAAAATGTTCGCGTGCCAGTGAGACAAAAAAGTGCCCGAAGTGCCGAGAATATTGCTGCCGTTAGCGCATCAATTGAGGAAGACCCAAATCAGTCTCTCACACGTCGTTCTCAAGCGTTGGACATCTCTGTGACGTCGTTGTGGCGAATTTTGCTAAAAGATCTTAGGCCTACATCCTTACAAGATCAAATTGACACAAGAACTGAATCCGCTTGACCACCAGAAGCGTCGTATGTTCGTGAATTGGGCTGAGCAACAACTTGAAAATGATCCGGATTTTCATTGAAAAATAATCTTCAGCGATGAAGCTCATTTCTGGCTGAATGGCTTCGTCAATCAAGAAGCAAAATATGCGATATTGGTCGTAGGCAGCAATCCATTGGATCCCGAAAAAATTGCGGTTTGGTGTGGTTTATTGGCCGACGGCGTCATTGGGCCGTGATGATCAAGACCGGCACGTTACTGTGAATGGGAATCACTACCGCTCAATGATAACCGAATATTTTTGGCCCGAATTGGATGATATGGACTTGGTCAATATGTTGTTTCTACAGGACGGCGCCACAAGCCACACAGCGAATGTCAAAATCGATTTATTGAAAACCAAGTTTGGTGAACGTGTTATCTAACAAAATGGCCCAGTCAATTGACCGCCTTGGACGTGCGGTTAGACTATTTCCTGTGGGGCTACGTCAAGTCTATGGTCTATACCAAAGTGCCAGCGACGATTGATGAACTTCGTACGAATATCGAACGTGAAATTGCAGCAGTATCGGCCGATTTATGGTTGAAAACTGTCGAAAATTGGGTTCAGCGTTTGGAATTCTGCAAGCGTGCCCGTGGTGGCCAAGCAATAGAAATCGAGTTAAATACATAATGGCATCAAATGTACTTTCACAGGAATAAAGAATTTCATTGATATATCCAAAAGCGTTTTTGTTTTATTTATAAAATACTTTTGTAGCGCTCTTATTGAAAAACCCTCTATAAGTAAAAATAAAAAAATGGCTGGCTTGATTGTGCTTCAGTGAGTCCAATCAATACACTGCAAAACTATTTGCTAAAGATTATTATACATTATTATACAAATCGATCTGGAAGGTCCAGAATATGATATCTATTTAGACGTCTAACATCAATACTATTATCAATCATTTATAAAACAAGTTTTTGGTTTTTAAAATTATGCATTAAAAAATTTGCTGTAAAATTTAAACTTTTGATTTGATTTGATTTTTGACTAAAGATGGCTTTGGGCATTTTGTAAATCAATTAAAATGCAGTATATAAAATCAGTAACTTACCTTTAATTAAAGCCATTTATATACATATGTATGGACATATAATTTTTTGTTCTTACGACTCGAAAACGAAACGAAGCGCATTAAACGATACCACGTACTTGCATACAATTTATTACACAAACACATAAAAAACATATAAAAACATATATATATATATATTGAACTTAACACGTATGTTAGATTATATACGAGATATATATAACAGCTTTGCCGCCGGCATTTGATTAAATAAAAATCAAAGCAGCTTGCACTATGCACGTGTAATTACATATATCACCAACACACACTTGCACTCACACACACGCACTGCATATATACTTAGACGCGCACGAAACCGAAACCGCCCACGCACTTCGACTTAACACGAAAGACTAAACGCATCGAATGAGTAATGAGTGCAACGAGCATGCGCATAAATAAAAAAGCTCAGCCAAATTCTTGAGAGAAAGCAGAATGGCAAAAAATTACACAAACAACTTGAGTGCATTTGGAGAGAAGTTAAATATGACAGCTGCGCAGCTGCAACTGCGTTGAGTGATATTTAAATGAGCTAAGCTTAGGCAATTAAAGCATTAAAAGCAGTTAAGTCATTTAGTTTGGTTCTGAACCATTTTGCATTTGGGCAGCGGCTGTTTATTTATTTATTTATTTATTTAAGGAGAACAACTAAGCACAGTTGACATTAAATATTATAGAAAAAAAGTAAATTTATTTAGAAAAGAAAAATAGAAGGTATAACTAATCCGCGTATCTAGCCCGATGGGTGAACTTTTTAATGATATGCACCTTCTCACATCAAGAACGGGCCAGACACTTGGATTTACATGGTAAACGTTGAAAAAAGGAAGCAAGATAAAAATTAAACATATCAAAAATGACAATAAATAAAATAAAAAAAAATAAAATATAAGAAAAAAGTGCCAAGGGATCACCGTTGACCAAAAGAAACATTCATAATATAGGATTGGTCAAAGATGCTCGTAGTGGCAAATCAAGATAACTGAGGATAGAAGAAGTGATAGATTGAATAGACTGTTCGAAAGAGAGGAAATTATAGAAGTTATTATAATTAGAGCATAAGACACGGAAAGGATCGTGTAAAGCATAATTAGATCTACAAAATTGTAAGGCTAAAGGTTGAAAATTACTCTAGAAGGAATGAAAAAGTAACTTTGCTAAGAAGTACATTACAATCGATAAGACCGAGTAACAGCTTATGCAAGAATAACACGCCATGGCATGTTCTGCGATGATTTAAAGAAGGCAATTTTATAAGGCGAAGTCTATCAGAATATGGCGGCAGTCGGATGTTTGGGTCCCAGCTTAAGCCACGAAGTGCAAAAAGGAGAAATTGCTTTTGTACGGACTCAATCATGTCTTGATAAATATGGTATTGAGGACTCCAAACGCAAGAACAATATTCTAAAATAGGACGGACGAGAGAGCTATAAAGTGTTTTGGTTGTGTAAGGGTCGTTAAACTCTTTAGACCAACGCTTAATAAAAGCAAGAACACCTCTAGCTTTATTGACGATGTTGCAAATATGATTGTTGAATTTAAGGTTATGGTCGAACAAAACACCAAGGTCGGCCACACACTCGATGCGGTCTAGGGTAGAGGAATTTAAGGAGTAAGTAGCCAAATAAGGATCAGAACGATGAAATGTCATAACATTACATTTTGACTTGTTCAGAAAGAGTTGGTTGAAATTGCATCAAGATTGCATGTTATCAAAATCATGCTGAAGAAGTAAATGCTTATTTTTATCGGAATAGAACAGACAAAGTTTGACATCGTCCGCATACATAAGAATGCAAGAAGATTTATTAGTGGATTAATAGGTGAGTGATATTTAAATGAGCTAGAATTAGGTAACTAAAACTTTAAAAAATGTGGTACAGTGAGGCGGTGCCTGACACTAGAATACTCTCTACTTTTTCTCTGGAATACATTTTTTCTGCATATTCCTACTAAGAACTTTCCAATTGGATTTTTTTTTTTTTTGGTGAAATTCGATATTTATACCTATAAGTTCCGTAAATTTTTACCGATTGTAATGAAACTCGAAAGTTACGTCTAATTAAAGTATATGGGGTAAGTTTCAATTTGATATGTTGAGGGTGTGGGAGAAAACACGGTAAATCGATTGCGGGGGTCCGCATCGATCAAATTTGGATGTGGTTTTGTTCATTAGAGCCATATGAATCAGCTTACCAAAAATTTGTATTCGAGATCACTTGTAACCATAATTAGGTAGAGTCAAATATTAAAGCAGTTGATATATTTTTGACTATAGATTTTGCTGCATTTGTTCGATTTTGTTAATTTTTGACACATAGATGCGTGAACCCATAACGCATCACGTTGTGTGTCTATATAGGGATTTTTCTGAAGAGCACTTAAGTGCAAATTTACAACTGTCAAGTTGGGAATGGGACGAGGTTATGTTGCTTGTAATTGTATTGTAAACAGTTTTTGTGGCAACGCCAAAGTTACAAACTGAACAACTGTATTTAGGTGACTTTTATAAAACTTGGCTCGAGGTAAAATTGACGGTCCAGTCATTTAAAAATTACAATAGTGAGGTCTTCGCCAAATGTTTAAAGGAAAGAGAAAAAAATCTCACGACGAATGCAGTTGTTCTGGATGCAATATACCTTGACCCGAGAATTCACACGGTTTTACTGGAAAATCCAATTCAACTTATGTTTGGGAAAAACCAATTAACACAGCTTACGCGATAAATATTTGAAATAAATAATAATAAAAATGTAAGTTTTTCTTAAAAACACAATTATTTTTTTTACGCATTTATATTTTTTATATTATAAGGATTATGCAACGGAAGCAGAAACAGTTTCATAATCTTTATTTTAAATATTATACAAAAAATTACGGTCCCTGATTTGAACCAGTGTTGCCGGTTTAGCCTATTTTAGGCTTGATCTACCATCTTTGAAAATGGAATAGCTTATAAAAATTGTTAACAGCCTATAGCCATAAATCTGGCATATATTTAAGGCCATATAGCATATTGTACATTACGAGTGCTATCGATAACCATTTGTATAGAACAGCTGGCCAGCTATCGATAAGTTCATTTGTAGAGTTACCATAAGTTTTCGAACATCCACTTAATTAATTTATTTTTTTCTTTTTGCCAACATATTTCTGAGAGACAAATATTTGTAATTTATTTACAAATTTTGTAAAATTTATTTTATATACATATTTTAAGCCATCCATTAATAAAATTATCTTCGAATTTACTTGTGGAACACAACAACATAAAACTTTTCGAAGTTCTATTATGTCTAAATCCAGAATACCTTACTTTTATTACATTCGTTTTGGTTTTGCATATACACACAATTTTAATAGACTTTTTTGTAATAAAAATATTTAATGTAAATTAAACTTAATTCGCTCAAGTAAGCACATCTAAATTTTCATCAATTAATTTTAATTTAATTTGGTTTTTAAAACGTTCATCATTTTCGAATTATCTGTCATTTCAAAACCTATAGTTTTTTGGTATGTTTTCTTTAATTTGGATATAGCGTGTTTTTCATCATTTATTTTTAAATTTTAGCCTATTTTAGCCTATTTTTATCCAGAATCTAGCTTTTTCCGGAGCTCAACACCTGGCAACACTGATTTGAACAGACAACAGATGCTTACTATATATTTACTTATTGGCGCCATCTATTGTTGGTAGCGCCCTCTACATGTCAATTGTCCATACACGGGCAGCACTGTTAGGTCTCAAAGTAAGTTTAATATGGGGACTAATTAACAATCTTCTCAATTCGCACTTTTTTTTTTGGTATAATTTTTAATGCGTGATAAATTACAAAGAGTTTTAAAAACAGATCGAGTAAGCATTTAAAAATTTATTACAAAACTATTTCCTTTTATTCACTCATTTTATCGAATAAATATATATTGTCTAAATGCGATAAATAGAAGATTTAATTAGAGCCAGATGAAACTGTGAGCAGTTTTATGACGATGGCCATAGTAACTGCAATGTCCAACTAAAGATTAATTTAAATTTAGCAAAGATATTTTGTTTTATTTTAAGAGCATTCAGTTTTAGAAATGACTTTTGTTTATAAATCCTGCAACTAAGCAATTTTAAATGGATAATTCTTGGCTATTCAAATTAATTGAAATTTCCATCCAAAGATGGTAATTAAAATAGGAAGTATTTGCTGTAAAAAAAATTTGCACAGTAAATACTACAAGAAACTATTAAGAGCAGTTAGTGTAAAAATCTTATAAGCCAATTTTTCCCATAGTCGCGTATTACTCGACAAATGTCTCGAATGACCTTTAATCCTGAGCTCGGAATAAGGAGAAAATGGTAGCCTTAAACATACAAGGCTCGTAAGAATTCTTTAAACTGATGTTGTATGGGACTTAAGACTCCTTACGCCCTTTCCATAAGCTTTATTTAGTGTACACCGTAGGCCATATTTTGTATTTTTTAGTCATGTTAAAATACCAGTTCACTATGCTTTTTTTTGCATCTTTTTTGGCAAAAACCTCCAAATATTAAGAAATTTACACCAAATTTTTTTTTAAGCCCCCAAGACGATGTACCAAGTTCGCCCTGTTTGGCACCATATTTCTTATAGCTGTCATGCAGCCGATCTGTCCAATTTTCACCAACTTTTTGATTGAAATTGATTTTGTTATCATCTAATTGAAGTATTAATTAAAGTATCAGTAAAAAGTTGAAATCTTCACCTAATAAGCTTTTTGGTTTGTCAAAAAACTCCCCATTTCTATAATGCTGCTGCTATATGTGGGCGTCTATATGTGTGTGTGAAAGTGTGCATGTGTGAGTTTTCAGACGACATGTCGAGCATGTGTTGAAAACGTGTTTAACACGGGCAAACGGCATCGCTTGTATGTATTGTATGCCATTTGCCGTGCACTGCACTGCGCTGCGCTGCTTTCCACTGTTACAACAACAATAACTACAACAAATACAGCGAATGCCAAACAACTACAACAACAACTACCACTATGGCAATGACTTTATGCCCCAAAATCAGCAACAATTCGCCCGCGTTCAAGTGTAAGGATCGCGTGAAGTCGTGCATGGTTGGGTGACTGGTTGGCTGACTACTCCTCCTTGGCAGCATCGACGCGCATCTCGAATGACATTAATGCGACTAGCACACACACACACACGCAGATTGTAGTCACACACAGATACACACAGACAGCTGCAAAAATGCAAGCTTAAGGCATCAGCTGCAACAGCTTTGAATGCAACGTATTGTGGCAGACAAGTGTTACACTATTTAATATTAAAGGCCTTGCATGATACATGGCGTATACGCAATATAAATAATACCAAAAATAATTGCTGTATTTATATGATTGGCATTGCATGTGTTGCTTCACTTAGTACATAACTAAACGATATAACTTACATAGACAAGCAGAGTTACCAACGTGTGCAATTAGAGACATGCGAACTTAACCTGGCCAAGACACAGCTGTAAGCTAGATAAAACGAAGGTAAAAATTTACCTAATTTTTCTCTAACCAATATTTTGATTTATTGATATTAAATAAGTTCGACATGTTGAAACACGTTTTTGCTTTTATATTCGTAATAAAAAATTCATTTAAATAAATTATTTCCTGAGTGAAATTTATAGGATGGGCGTGGGACTGACTGTCACAAGTTGATTGCTGCTTAAATATATATTATTAATTTTGTGGTCTTTAATTTTTAAAAGTCAAGCCTTTTTGACGCTACCATATATAATTAACTTTGTAGAGTATGCGAACAACATGAGGCCTGGAAAATAATAAATAAACATGAAATTTAAATTTCTTTCTTTCAAAAGTTTAAAAATTTCAAAATAATGTTGACATTCTCAAAATTTCTTTTTCATTTCCATTACGCTCCAATAATGACAAAAGTTGCTGTCAAACATATATTCTAAGGAACATATTTAGGAATACTGCTACATGACTTTAATAAAAATTTAAATATCTCCAGTTTTAGTAAAGCGTATATAATATGGATCTGATTGTTAGATTACTCATTATCTATATCTGTAACATTCATATCATTTCGCAAAAATTAAATTAATTCTAGATCGGCTACAAACTCACTTTCCAGACTCTTCAATCTGCAGCGGGCATGCCCAACTCTCCGATTGGATCGAAGCCAAACCTCCGAGGGGCTGCCAGAATATCTTTCACTATATTCGATGTGACAAAGTCAAATAGGCAATTGGCTCATTTGAACCTTTCAAGGCACCTGGTGGGGACGGTATTTTTCCAGCACTTCTCCAGAAATGTCTGGATTTCATCCTAAGCCCACTGATTTGTTTGTTTAGAGCAAGCTTTGACTGGGGATACATACGTCACTCTTGGGGAAGAGTACGGGTTGTCTTAATCCCTAAATCTGGCAACAGGCCAATAGACAAGCCTAAGTCATACAGACCAATCAGTCTAACCTCATTCCTTCTGAAAACAGTAGAGAGACTTCGATCTGCACATCAGAATCAAACTGCATGCCGCGAACCCGCTGCACCAATGCAGTTTGCCTATTCCAAAATGAGGTCAACAGAGGTTGCCTTACACCACCAAGTCAGGAAGATTGAAAAAGCTTTCGACTCCACGAACATAGCTTTGTGCGCATTCCTGGGTGTCGAGGGAGCTTTCGACAATACTGACTTTGGTTCTATCTCTAGAGCGCTGGACATTTTCATCAAAAAGTCAGCCATGCAGTGTCTACATCGAATCCAGATCACATCTGGAATCTTGCAAGAGGCACTGGTCATGCCGCACTTTTAAATTCCCTTCCTGACGTAGCGATCTGCTCTATATCAGATCTTATGATCCCGGAACTATTTCATAATAAGAAATTTATATCTCGGGAGACTTGGGCTGATGGCAGCCCCTGTGGAAACCTCCGGTGGCAACAATGGTTCACGAATGGGTCCAAAACTGAGCAGGGTGTAGGTATTGGAATCGTTGGACCCAACACCAGAATCTCTACCGCAATGGGGATTTTGCCCAGCGTCTTTCAAGCGGAGATTCTTGCCTTAGTGATCTGTGCCCTTAGTATCCTTCTCAAAGGAACTTGGGAAGCGAACATATGCATTTATTCAGATAGCCAAGCTGCTATTAGGGCATTATCATCCTGGAGCATCTCCTCCAGTATGGTTAAAGAATGCCATAACTACCTCTAGGCCCTATCCGCCCGGAACCAAGTCATGCTGTGTTGGGTGCTTGGACACTCGGGAGTGGATGGTTACACGATCGCTGACGATATTTAGCACGACAGGGTGCCTCCACCCTAACTTTTAGATACCATCTACAGAAAATTGGCCTAACGGACTCTACAGAGTGCAGGCTCTGTCTAGATATTCTGTGGGACTGTCCTGTTTTTGGACCCATAATTTGACAGATGTTTGGACTTCTTCGTTTGAAATAAAATGCTGCCCACTTGGTGCGAGATCCGGAGAGTAGGGTGGGTGATCGAAAATTTCCCATTTGAATTTTTCCAATAAAGTTCTCGTTTTTTGAGCAGAATGAGGCCGTGCATTATCATGAAAGAGAAAGATTTTTTTGGATAATTTTCCTGGACGTTTTCGTCTGATGGCATTTTTAAGCTTATTTAAAACTTCGCAGTAACGATCCGCATTGATTGTTGTACTAGGTTCCAAAAATCAACCAACAAAACACCTAACGCAATTCACAATTGGACACGTTTTGCAATGGTAGCTCCATGGTTGTTGTGTTTATACTGCTGAAAAAACTATTTTCGGTCACCAATACCAGTGCCGCTCTTATCGATAGACTCAACACTGATGTTGTGTTCAGTGCGAGGCCGCTAGATGGTGCACAAGAGAAACGCCAGACCAGGGAAACTTCCTTTTTGAATACCCCTCGTATTTTTTTATGTTCCTGAAATATATGGATCCAAGGCATTGTGAATACGTAAATACGCTAATCTATATATATAAAATAAACTTATGTTTTTCGTGTTACGGATGTTCTCATAAACTCGTCGATGAATTTCAAATCTGATTTTTGCGTGCATTAAAGGTTGTCAATATGGAGGTGTTAAACCTAATGCGATGTGTTTGTGTGTATTGGTTTGTGAGATATACGTATTTTTGTGAATATCGGTTTTTGAGTGTATATTGCCATATACAGATGCTGCTATTACTGCTAATCCATATCAAATACGTGTACAATTTGCGACTATGTTGTCAACAATCTTTTCCATCAAATCTACCTGAATTGTTTATAAAATATGATGATTATTTATACGTCAAGCAGAACGTAATGCAGTGATGGAATTTACGCCGGAAGTTTACAGTGAAGCTTAAATTCATATTGAAGATCTATGCTTGGCGATGGCTAATAAAGCATTAGGAATTTTGGGAATGCCGTCTCCTAATCGATCATGCCATGATGTATGTCAATTGGAGGAAATGCAACGAATCATTTTTATTATCAATCTAATCGTACTGCCCAGGAACGTGAAGATCGCATTGAACGTGAAAGAATTCGGTTAAGACAGACCCGTGAAGCGCGACATTCGACTAATAATGGTGCAAGTTTGAATCGAGCTGCAAACTAATCTAAAAATCCTTTATTTTTCCAGATAAGCTAACTAGAGAAACTGACGATGTTTATTCACTTTAAGAGTATTCAAAAAGTTTGGGCAGGAGAACGTCTGCCGGGTTCAATAGTATAGAATAAATTATGAAAAATTTTAGAATTTTCTTTGTTGCAAATAGTTAATTAGGTTAAATTTTTTGTTTTGAATGTAACCCCATACATTTTTATAGAATTTACTTTATTTATGGAAAATATACATATATATTATATATATTCTCCTTAGCACCATGCGCCATCTAGCGGCGGCTGACAAAATACTCAGAAAACCGACTTATAAAAAATGTTTTTTGACGATTCTTAACAAATTTACCGCTTCTAAGAAAAAATATATTTCACTGTGAGCACTTGTCAACTCTAGTAACAAGATACAAATATATTTGAAAAATAATTCTAACTTTATTTGGTTTTTAAGTTGCACGGAAGCACGAAGGGCATAGTAACATCAATTTGCATTTGCTCCTTACATTCCTTACAAATTCTTCATTATTTACACTTTGACTCCGCTTTTGATGCTGATAGCAGCCAATAAAATTTAATACACATATTTACTTTGTCAATTATTTCACTTATTTAATTTTAATTAAATAAATTGAATTGACTGTAAACGAAATCAAAAAAGCTTCCATACAAGAGCACTCGTTTACTAACTATATTATACAGTATGTAAATAAATTGGTTTATGTATATATAATATATATATATATATAAAGAGTAATTTAACTGCATAAATTGTGCATGGCCAAAAAGTCAATAAAATAATTTTCAAACACAGACAAAAAGTCTTTTTAATGCGAATGACTTAATTGACACTTTATATTTTGGAATTATTAATACTTTGATGCTATTAAATATATTTTCTTTCATAAATCCAGTATAAGTAATTAAACTGTTTAAATAAAATGAATTATTCAGTTTTCAAGTGCATTTTTATATGCTACTTTGTAGCTGATTTTATTATATTTAAAGCTATGAAGTCAATAAATGCGAGTTTGAAGATATGGGCCACTTCTTAGGTCGAACTCCAGGATGCATATGTTGGGAGGATGCATTTTGCCGCCTCACAACATTGTTCCTAAATTGCTAATAGGGCAATATATAAACTGCTTGGTGAGAGTAGCGGTGAAAGCGCTCTTAATCTCACCAACACTAGCTAAAGTATAGCGGCTTTAAGCTTGGCGCTAAGTGTGTAGGTTAATGGTATTAGTTTATAGATGTAAGTGGAGAGTAGTTGATAGGGATGGTGTTACGTACGGCGGACTCTTTATTTCCTTTTAGAATAGTTATGTATATAAGCAGAGCGCCATTTACAACTAATTAGTATTGGTTTTGGCGGGAATTCCAAGATTTGGCCTCGATCGAGTTCCTATATGAGGCGGATCAACAGCCAAATCTGGACAGTCAGTGAGAGTTTGAGCTACGAGGAAGATCTCGAGAGAGAAAGATATAAAGTTCAGTGCCGCAGCTTAAAGGCGTTTTCGATTCAAAAAATAGAACAGTCGCAAAGGACAATTATAAGAGATTATTTATTAGTAGCCCGGGTGCGACCGCGTCGGAGTTTTATACCTTCCGGGAACGAGCCACGCGGAGTATCTCTGCTACCAGGACTTATATCTGGGTGAGCGTATCGCCGTAAAAGGGCGTATTCCCATATAATTTGTTTATTTAGAAATTGTTAGCTTTAAGTGAAACTTTGTTTCTCCCAAAATATTGTTTACTAAAAATATTATTTTTTGTAAAATAGAGATCGTGAGGGATCGACCAAACTGTATTGTAATAATTGTCCGCAAAAGGCGGATAATATAATTTTAATACTTAAAGTAAATTGTGTTTTATTTAAAATATCGAAAGAAAGCAAATATAAATTTTGTTGTGATATTTACCTTAGGGAAAGCCAAGCTATCCTAGCCGTTGTTCTGGAGAAAACCAGAGTTCGTTACAATGTGATAAAGCTGCAAAGAATGGTAACCACTTCAATTTGTATTCTTATATTCCGATTATTTTTAGAGTTATCAATAACAGAATATTGGATTTTTTTTTTAGATAATTATTTGACAAGGTATATGGAAGACTTTCAAGTGCACCCAAAAACTCCACCGTGTAAAGGTTTAAGATTTAAAGACGAACCGAAAGTATCCCTTTTTACGTTTTTATTTTATTGCTATATTATATGCTTTAAAAGCTTATTTATAATGCAATTAATTATGGTTCAAAAAGTGTAACAAATATCTAAAAAAAATTTTTAAAATAATATAGAATCGGCCTGAATAACTTGGTAAGCCCTAAAATTGAAAAATTAAAAAGTTTTGTAAATTTTTGGTATCCGGTTTTAGTTGTAAAATAGTTGTAAAATGACACGCTAAAACCAAAAGGTAAAGTTAAAAAATTTTTCATGAAACTGGTTTCAACCTATTTTTCAAAAATATAAAAAAAAAAGTGCCTGCAAATATCTTTGTTTTGTATTAAACAGATGTCGATAATTTTTTAATTGTCTTTTGAATTACCCATAATATATATTTGGAATATATTTTTTCAAACTTACGCTTTCTTATTTATGCATTCATAAGAAAAAATTAAAAATCATAATTTGTTGACCAATTTTCGTGTCCATCAAATACTTTCGGTCCATCAAAGGAAACTTTTTAGGCGGTAGGGCTATTGAAAATATGGCTACCCTTATATCACACAAATCTTTGTTTTAATGCAAGATAGAATTTTGAATTTGAATACTTCGGAGTTAATCAATTTTTTTTTTGTTCTGTTACAATTTTTTTTAATTTTAGAAATTTTTTAATTACTCAAAGGTAATTTGCCGCTTTTTTTAAAAATACAATGCAATAATGCAATTTTTTCGTATAAATTCACTGCAAAAAAAATAAAACATACGTAACTCATAATTATGGAAGTTTCGATAATTTTAGTGATGGCACCTCTCACGGTCGCCATTGTATACAGTATCTTTAAAAATGGACTAATAATTATATATCCTAGAAATGGACAAACTTGATATGAATGTTTGTTTTGGCATTATGGCAGATTTTTAATGCAATCAGGACCGCGTCTCAAATATTCAATAATTTTACCCTTGCTTTAAAATGTTAAAGAATATTTCAAAAATTTGAAGGACTTAAAATTCTATACAATAAGTGTGGTAATAATCAATATATTCCTCAAAAAATACTCGCTCTTCAGATAATCGACAGCACTTTGCCGTGAAAATGTCATAAGCAATCGACTTTAGGCGTTACGTTCTGAACAATTTATGATAAGATGGGCTTTACATATTAAAGGTAATAAATTAAGTTACTGGATACAAAGGATTGAGCTTTTGACGACAGTTTTATGAAATTATATTGGATGAGCAAGTAGATTTTCGCCCTTTGACAGAAGATGGCGCCACCAGCAGTTTATGTTAAAATTTGCACACTGGAAGCATAATATCGTAAGTTTGTTTATCTGGTTTTAGTATAGCCTTGTAGCATTAGTACCTATGTTTTATTCAAAAATAAAAGCAATACTTTAATTCCTCATACAAGAACGTCATTAATATTTTGCTTATGGCTTTGAAATGTTGTCTTGATAGCTCAAATAAAACCTACGTCGTCCTGTTCATTTTTGTGACTACTACAGAGTCTTTAAGCTCCCTACTTGTTGCGTACAAGTAGTAATTTTTGTGATTTTTTTTTTGGTTAACCCTTTAACAAAAAATAATGGCAATTTGATTAAGCAAATAGCATTATAATTGTCATTGTATGCACGCCCATAAAAGTATGCTACGTTTTATGTAAATGCTGCACTTGTGTAAATAAAATTTCAATTGCCTCAACTGTCGTTTTACTAACTCGTTATTGTTGTTGTTGTTTGTGTTGTTGCTGTTGTGGCACTTACTACTTTTTTTATACTATTTTTTAAGTTACGTGCACCATTCAACAGCTGCAACTGCTGCTCATCTAAATGCTCCTGGTGGGTGCTGCAACTGCCGATGTGGATGCCGATGCCACTAAAATGTATGTGCGAATGCTTGAGTGCACTCAAACACTTTTGCTGGCTCAACGATTTCAATAACGCAGCGTAACGTGCTTTTACCATTCGGTCAGATAGACAATTGATGCTCTGCATGGCTTAGCATTCATGTTAAACGCTCTATGAACTGACCTGATCTGCTCCTGATGGCATTGCTGCATCCAAGGGAAACAAACTGCTGCCAACGTGCCAAACGTGACTTGCCACTTCACATATGTATGAGTATCTGTGTATATGTGTGTGAATAGTTGAGTGTATTTAAGTGTGTGAGTGTATGTGAGTATGTGTGAGTGTGTGGCAGCGATAAGTGCACACAATCAATTCGATATTCAAATTACTTTAAATCGCATTTGTTCGATGCGCATGCAGGTGTTGCTCAACTGCACCATAGCAAAAAAAGAGCGCAATCTTTTGTGGCACATGCTCGAATATGGGATACCCTGTAGTCACTTTTTCCAAAAAATCAATATGTGGGTTTTATAAAAAAAAGAATTATATGGATAGGTAGCAATTTCGCGTCATTGCCCAACTTTTTATTCTAGCATGATTCGGCGTGCCTTTACGGACATACGAGGTGTGTTCAAAAAGTAAGGCAACTTAAGCAATTTCGCGGGCAACGTATTTTCGATTATCGATTTTTTTTTTGATTTGTTGTGTTCGTACACTCTTCCCGAACATCTGTACCAAATTTCAAGGGAATGGCATTTTTTGTTTGAATGTGAGAGGCGTAAAGGTTATAAGTGTTTTGCGTGCTCGGCGCTTTTTTTGTTCGGCCTTGGCTCTTCTGTCCGCTTCCATTGGGACAATTTCGATATCATAACCATATACCCATGATTCGTCACCAGTTATGATGCTCATACGACGGTTCTTTTGGTCAAAATTTAGCAATTTCGGAACAAACTTCGCTGACACACGTCTCATGCCCAAAGCGTTAGAAAAAATTTCATGGCACGAGCCAAGCGATATACTGACATCCTCAGCAACTACTCTGATAGTGATTTGACGATTTTCCAAAACAATTTTCTTCACTGCTTGAACGATTTCATCAGTTGTTGACGTGCTTGGTCGTCCAGAGCGAGGCTCGTCATTGGCATCTTCCCGGCCATATTGGAAGAGTTTGTACCTCTTGTAAACATTTTTTTTAATCAGAACAGTTTCACCGTATGCTACTGTCAACATTTCAAGTGTTACGAAGCACTTAATTTTAATTTAATTTAATTTAGGTGATATAGTTATAAAAAAACGATATCTCAGAAGAGTTAACCCAATGTCAATCCAAGGAGAGACTTCAAATCTTTCTTTTTGATATACGAATATACAAAATCCAAGATAGGGAACTATCATCATAAGCATTTCTCTTAATCTCCCACTGTAGCATTGGGCCTAAGATAGGGAATGCTGACTCATTGTCATCTATTTAACAGTAAGAAGAAGTCCAATGAGCTTTGCTTGTAGGCATTGCATCCATGCTACCCGAATTATGTAGTAGTTGACGTAATAAGAAGAAGGAGTAAACATTTTTTCAACGGTGATACCACGAAGGTCCAGTGATGTTCTAATGAAGCTATCAACTAATAGCTAGAGTGGAAAACATAAGAAAAGCCTATGATAACACAGGTCAACATGGTTCAGTTGTTGGAAAACTAAGAGTCATTTCCGGAAGTAATTTGGTGCGTAGAATCCGTCAGAAGCATGTTATTTTTTGGGTACATAAACCTCAAATATCTCAAAATTCTGACGTGATGGGCCAGTTCTGACGCCGGATTCGGATTCTACACACTCAAATAATCTTCGGAAATGACTCTTAGCCTTTCCAACAACTGAACCATGTTGACCTGTGTTATCTCAAAGGACTTATTGCAAATGCTAATGACGTCGAAGGGACATATCTGCGTAACTTCGAAAAGCCATAACTCTTGCGAAAAAAAATCGTAATTGATCTCTCGAACCCTTAATTATTAAATATCTCAAAATCTTGGACGTGATGGGCCAGTTCTGACGCCGGATTCGGATTCTACGCACCAAATTACTTCAGAAATAACCCTTAGCTTTCCAACAACTCACATGACCCCTGTATTTGTAGACCTGTGTAATGAAGCCTTCGTTACTTACTACCGGAGTATTTATTTAGAGCCGTTGGTGAAGAAATGGAATTTTAGAATTACTTATGGAGCAGACTGGCATTTTCTGTTAGGGGGAAGCGCGTTAGGAGTAGGGATTGCGTTAAAAGTATCACACCCAACTGAGCAGTTTTAGAATTTGGTCTTGGGAGTGAGTTCTTCACTTCGAAGTACAGCTACATATATCAAAGCTCGTTAAAGACGTTCAACCATTGCCTTGGGGAGGCAAAAGAGTTTGAGAAGAGATATGCACAAGGCTTCTTCTGCGGAGTCTTAATTCAAGAAGTATGCCCAACCAGGTGTGGATCTAGAATGTGGTGTTGGGAGGGATTCTTTAATTCTGAGTATATATCAGAGCTGGCAAGGGGCTTTCAAGCCATTTTTCCAAATTTTGTTTTTTGGTGGGGAAAGATAACACCCTTTATAAAACATATTTCTTTTTAAAAATTTTCGAAAAACAAAGTATTTATAATTAGTATTAAGTATACGCAATCGAGATATACTTAAAAGTATAAAAACATATTTCTTTCAAAAATTACAAAAAAAAAATATGAGACTTCTAAATGAAATTACGTATACGCAATCGAGCCATATCATTATTAAGTCCATCTAGATTCAGCTTTTGCAGTATTGCAAAATTTTATTATGCTAGCCTGGCAGACGCTGAGATTTGTCTATTCCCATGAAATGAGGCAGGGATGGATAAACTGACGCAATGTCAAACAGACTGACAAACTTGACTCACTAACTAAGCTAACTATTTGGATAAAAAAATTGCCACAAAATTTATAAAAATCTATAATACCCTTGACCTTTAGCTTGCAGTGTATAAAGGTAAAAAAAAAAAGCTGAAATGAGCAACAGACAGAGGGAAAGGGAAAGGCAAATAAAGAGAGCGAGGGTGAGTGAGAGTAAATGAGAGAGACGAGTTCTGACCGTCACGTACGCTGCACTTAAATTCAAACGATGAGTTATTTACCGCTTATCTAATGTGCGTCAAAATTGAATAGAAGAAACACACACACACACACATATATATACAGATACATTTACACACATGTACGCACACAACCACAGACAGACACATAAACTGTCACAGACAGTTGGCATTTTGGTATTCAATTAAATTTATGGCTGGCCAGATCCTTCGACTGTCTTTTTTAATGCCTTTTACCCATACACTGAGCGTTAAAGGCAAAGAGTTCTAAGACTTGTTATAACAAAAAATTATTGTTAATTTAATTAAACATTATGTTCATGTTATGTACTAAAAAAACTATTAAAATTTAAAAAAAAAATGAAGTAAGTTTACTTAAATTTTTTAATTCTTTTAGAAGACCAATTTAACACGAAAGTATCTAGCTAAAAAACAAAAAATTTCCCCTCGAAAGTTTTAAAAATGGAATAATGTGCGTCTGCAAGATGTGAAAAATTTTTTTATACGTCACAAAGACGTATCGTTATTGTTTGCGTAAGTTTTGCGAAAATAGTAAAGAATACGACGCAATGATCCCTGGTTTACAAAAAGATATAAATTAAATAAATTTTAAAGCAAACCAAGTAAATTAAAAATTAAGACTTTTGAAGATCACATGCCGTAGAGCTGAACTCGTAGGTGTATTTGAGTGAGTTGAAGACATAACTTCATTGCACGAGTGTCAAAAGGTATATTCTTGATGTCATCTATATATATTTTTGAATCATGCACAATGACTTATTTTTAGAATACTAACTAAAAATAAAATCCAGTCAATCTTGGTGCATTCCGTACTTCCAATATTAACAATATGCCCATTGAATCTAATATCCACACAATCAGCAATAGATGCATTTTTTTAACAGGTAACTTTCTAAGACCCTTACTAATTCTTCCGACTCTTCACTCAGATACCTAATTAAACCTAATAAACGAGTCTTTAAATATCCAAGCACAATCGACAAAATAATAAGTCTCTGCAAGCTTCTTAATCTTCCCTATCTCCCATCTAAAACCGTCAAAATAAAATTGTTTAGATGGCAAAATATAACCGAGTCCATTGACCTATCTCTTACAGTCTACAATAAACCTAATACCTCCTTAGTAATCTACCATCAACTCTTTCTGAACTATAAAAACACCAACAATGGATTCAGTTTTGTTTACACTGATGGATCTAGAAAAGATAACATTACTGCGTATTCCATCACCTCTGACACCGAAATTTTCTAACTTGGTCTTCTTCCCCTTAACTCCTCAGTTTTCGCAGCAGAAATAATAGCTATCTACGAAGCTATGAAAATAGTTTCAAATAAACGTGGCAATTTTATTATCTGCTCCGACTCACTCTCAGCAATCAAAGCAATAGTTAACGAAAACAATAGCAACTTTTACGCAGTTTTAAACAGAAACCTGATTATAAACAAATTCCCTAAATATAAAGTACTTTGGATTCCTAGCCATATTGGTATCTCTGGCAACGAACTAGCTAATAGATCAGCGAAATCAGCAATTCGTTTTCCACTCATTTATACTCCTAACCCTTCTTTTAACAACATCTCATTTCTTAAAAAATATTCGGTTAATTATCATAATACTCTTTTGCAACAGACTTCAAACTGGTATAGATTGATAAACGACAACCATGGTCATACAAAATTTACTAACGCTCACTATATGGATTCAACAATAAGCAACACCTGTCCACTATGCAACATCTCCCCCATAAACATTACCCATATAATAGCTTCATGCCCAGCCTTATCCCATCACCGTTTTTCTACTTCGCAAACCAGAACTCCCTCTCAGTTATCGGTAATCTCAATCAAAACAACTCAAAACTATTATTAAATTTTATAAAATTGTAACATTTAATTGTTAGTTTTTATTTTTAAATATAAGCTAGCTTTATATAAATAAATAAATAAAATCCAGTCAATATACTGAATTAAAAATTTAAATAATAAAATTCAGTCAATGCGTCTCAAAAACAAGTACAATATTGTTGAAAATGTGTCTAGCTACAAATGAGGAAATTAATAACCTATTATTAATAAAGATTAGTAATAAATTTAAAAACTTTTAAATTTGCTGCAAAACCCTCCAACTTATTTCAACTACTGTTTTATGCAGTTGTGAATTATAAGCTGTTTAATGTGGAAAATTTACTTTTGGTTTCAAATTGAAAAAACTTTTATTAATCGTTAATTCAATTTCTTCATATTTATATTAAGTATTTAAATATCTCCTCGCTATATTTTACTTAATTTTTAATTAATTGTTTATTGTTTTTATACCCTGTACCGTATGGTACAAAGGGTATATTAAGTTTGTGCAAGAAAATGTATGTAACATATGGAAGGAGTCGTCGGAGACACCTCAAAGTTACCTAAAATATGATTAGGTGAATAGAGAGTCGATATACCCATGTCCGTCTGTCCGTTTGAACGCCTAGATCTCAGAGATGGTAAGAGCTAGAGTAACCAAATTTTCACATTAAATCCCTTATTATTCCATAGAGACAAGTTTATTTTATTTTTTGATATCGGGTATAAATTATATAGCTTCCATATGGGTGTTTGAGACGACCTCGACAAAAAAATGTTTTAGATGGATAATTCGTTTGTTCATGAAGATATCGTAACCAAATTTGGTATTTAAAAGTTTTTTATGGTTTCCAAGTACTGTATTAAATTTCATCAAAATCGGTTGGCTATATCATATAGCTCCCATAGGACCGATCGTCCAAAATAACTTTTCTAAATCAAAATTCGCCATATTTTGTTTTTTAATAAAGATATCGTAACTAGATTTGAAGTTTAGAAATTTTTTGGAGCACTTGAGCAATGTGCCAAATTGGAAAAAAATCGGTTGACTATATCATATAGCTCCCATAGGGCCGATCTTCCAAAAAATCGATTTTTTAACAAATTTTGTTGTGTCTCGTTTTTTTGTTGAGATATTGGGACCAAATTTGATATTCGTTGAGTTTTTTATTACAAGCACTATATACCATATAGCTCCAATAGGACCAATCTGTTCAAAAACACGTTTTTTATACAAAATCCGATGTGTTTCGTTTGTTTTTAAAGATTTTTGAACTAAATTCAGCATGCAGATCTTTTTTAAAGTATTTGATCACTGTGTCAAATTTTATTGAAATCGGTTGACTATATCATATAGCTTCAATAAGAACGATTGGTCAAAAAATTTTTTTTGCTAAAAATTCTTCTGTTTTTGGTTTTTGGTGAAGGAACTGGATTTTATTGCAAGCTACTGGTACAGGGTATCCCAAAATCGGCAGCTCCGACTTTACTTACGCCATTTTTTATTTATATTTCTTTCAAAAACTTAAACATTCTGGTGATATTAACAGGGACGGGGTGCCTAAGGATATCAGTGGGAGGGATTACTATTGAAAAATTTCATAAAAAGAAGGCAAAAGTATAGAAACAGTCAAAATGTGTACTTCTAAATAAAAATAATTGAAAAATTACAAGAATTTAATTTAATGCAAGCTACTACAGAGGGTTTTTAATTAAAGCGAATATATGGGAAATAATTCAGCAGCACATACAGATGATAATTATTTTGGGCAAAAAATCATATTTAACGATTAGAAGAACATGTGAGATAAATTGCTGTGCCAGATAGCAAAATTGCTGTACATGGGATAAGACTACAACAGATATATTTACAAAAAGCTACTTATTTTGAGCTGAGCTTCCACCAAAACTCAGATCTAGATCTTGTATAATGTCCAAAATAAGCCTGCTCCTACTATTTTGGAACACACTGTACAACGAACTAATTTTCTACTCCAGCGAATTCTATTTACGTTACTGTACCTGTATTTATATCAATTAGCAAAATATTTAGCTAAATTGTTTTCTGTTATGTTTATTTAATTTTGATACCGTATATTAGTAAATATAACAAATAACATTAAAATTTACGTATAATTTTTACAACAAACTGCAGTATTTCAAATACGGTACATTGCAAACATTGAATTTAAATTTAGAACTTGTACAATAAAAATGCTTTCAATTATTTTTAAATTGTAATGAGAACAAATAGACTAAAAACATAAGTTAATTATTTCACTATTTTAAATAAAAACAATATACTAATAGTATTGAAGTGTAGATGAATATGAAATCTCTCATTTTACGAGTATATGTCGCTATGTGCCTAATAGTTATCGATTTATTGAGCCATGAAGACCGCCAAGAAACATGAGGCTCCACTGGCTTGTCATTTTAATATATTGGGTTGCCCAAAAAGTAATTGCGGATTTTTCATATAGTCGGCGTTTATAATTTTTTTAACAGCTTGTTATTGGTGGACAACCCTTATCATTTAGGGGTATACAAAATATATGTTGGCCGATTTTCAGACCTACCTAATAGGCACACAAAATTTCATGAGAATCGGTCCAGCCGTTTCGGAGGAGTAAGGTAACTAACATTGTGATACGAGATTTTGATGTATAAGATTATAATAAGGGCTTTGCAAAGTCGAGATAACACAACCTCGCCTTGATCATATTAAATGAAAACACCAAAATTTTATAAGTAAAATTAAATTGAATACAATTTTTTTTTTTTAAATTTTGGTACTCGCTCTGTGGTTTCCTAACCGTGAAGGAGTACACTCTAGTTGCTATGAGACTTATTTGTGGTTGTTGCCCACAGTATCCTCCTTAAAGGTACTTAAAGGTTTCTAATTATTACATATTTATAGCTAGCTATCAGCGTATTGTCTTCGCGAAGAATTTTCTTTAAGCTGGTTAGGTCATGCATAAACAAAATCCAACTCCTGTCCTCCCATAAGAGTGTCACACTCTGTTGGGTACCTGCACAATGGCCAATCTTTAGCTGGTCAACAATAAAAACTATGGTCAACAAATGGGCTTTAGGTGCACCTAGAAGATATTGGTTCTCTTTATCGAAAAGAGCTAAATTTCTTGTCCTAAGCTCGGAAGCCAAAAGAACTGTAGATCTTGGTAGAGTGGACCTACGGTTCAGGCAGATTGTCTTTGGTCCTAGGAAGGGGTAAGGTACAATAAAACATCAGGTCGCAGTACCCAGTTTCTTTTATGACAAAGACAATAGTGCTACCACACGATAGTTTCGATTTCGATAGTTAAAACTATCCATACTATCGATAGCATCGAAGTAAAGCACACTAAATAGGCCATATGTTTTAAATAAGTACCATAGAGCAAGTGTGGAAAATTCGAATACTTTTAAAAGGAGTATATCAAAATTTTTAAAAGAAACGTTTTATTCATGACATTGTAAAAAGAGATCGTTTTAAAATTACATCATAAAAAACCAAAAACTATCCATTAAACCAATAAAAAGCATAAAAAAATGATCTTTCAAGTAGCTTGTTTTTGTGGCACAAGATCAAAATGTCATTTCTAGGTTTAAGTCGGGTCTTAATGTGCAAAATTGTTAAGTCATTTCTACTGAACATCCATCCTCTAACTTTCAGTAGAAGTTTCAGGAGTATATAAGCATTTGTTGACTAAGTTTGGATTTTAAGACAGTCGGATCCTTGGCAGTAAAATTTTGCAATTGTTTATACTTAACTTTCAAAAGCTCAATGGATTTGCATTTTGGCTTAAATTTTTACTGGCCAAATAATGTAGAATGTCTAATACTGCTGAAACCTAATTTTTAGAGATATTTTTTCTGTTTTTTGCTACACGAATTTTATGGAATTCGATATTTCGGAAGTCAAAGTCATTCGCCGTCTTTGGCAGTTATTAAGGCTAATGCGGCATGTCAAATTTGGTTCAAATATCTCTGCAAAGAAATGAAACAGAACGAATTTTGTTCAAAAACCGTTTTTTGAACGATTGATCCTATGGGAGCTATATGATATAAAAATAAAATCTACACATCACGAACAATAACATAAAATAGCTAACTTTTTAAGTGTCAAAGACTTTTTGTGAAAGAAATAGCGATATTTGTAGAAAAAGTCACCAAAATGATATGTTTTTTGGGCTTTCGGGCACACAGTTTCGGCAATATTTTTCTTTTCACATTACCGATTCTTATGATTGGGGGCATTCAGGTAAGGTACTCAATTCTACTTTTAAGGAAAAAAAGGTTCAAAAAATTCAAATTAGTACAGATTTTATGGCATTATATGTGCAACCGTTTTTTGAAAATGGTCCTTTTTTACTTAAATAGGCCTAGGAATAAAACAAGCTATGAGAGGATAATAATAAAAAAAGGGATTTTGAATGCTGAAACATTGCCCTAACATAAAATATAGTCTTATCTCTGGAGATTTTTCATAGTCGACTTGTGTAATTTTTTATAGTCCCCATCGGATATGGTGACGCTAAAGGCATCGGATGGTCAAAAAAGTTCGCCGTGTTCCTACTGATTTTGAATTCTATTTGACCAGTTCAATCATTTTTATCAAAAAGGTTTTTTCATACAAAAGAATGCAATCGATATATCGAACAAAACCAGCGATAGTATCTATAAAATGAAACAATCGTTACTATTGAAAGCGCCATCGATAATATCCCACCTCTACCTGATACATTTAGTGAAGATTTTTGTCTCAAAAACAAAAAATTCACAACTATTTCTTCAAGTGTAACAATCAGTTTAGCCGAAGGGGGTGGGGGGCACAGTGTCTGTAGTAAAGTTCATTTCGGCGTAAAAGGATGAAAATCGATTAGATTCAAATCTTTTAATAAGTTTCATTTCCGTTTTGTGCTGCCTTTCGTGTGCTGTCTATAAAAATGTGACTGTGATTGTATCTGTGTATGTAAGAGTGTGCTCGTGTGCTTGTGTGTGTATTTGGCCTGGCCCTTATGTAGCAGGCACACCCATTTGCATTGCTTGAGTTCATTTTTGACCCCTCCAAACGAGGACATTCGACTTTCAATGACTCTGGAGAGTCACCCGCCATATGCTCACCCACTTATTATGTGCATTAGTATTAGTACGCGATTTGGAAATTGCGTTTAAATTGCGGCTATAAATGTTAACAGTTTGCGGTGCCGCTATGACCGCCAACTGGTTTATCCTGCACCGTCTATGCCCGCCTTCGTGGCTACCCACAAATGGCTCGTCGAAATGTCTCCTGTCGCTGGCAGTCAAGTGGTTATAAAGCAAATTAGGCCAAATAATAATGGAGCTAGTACGTAAACTGAATCAACTTGTGTGGGTGTGTGTGTGTGTAGTAGTATGTTTATTGGTGTGTTTGCATTTGTCCATTTCAATTATATGGTATATATATACGATACGACAATAACAACAAACATATTTATGATTGCTTTGGCCATCCAGTCAAAACTGAATCGATTTGCATTGATTTTCGTTAGGGTGTTCCTGCAGGTGGGGCGGAGGGCTCTAATATATGACTGGTTGATTGGTCCAAGGCCTTAATGCAAATGTGATAATGATTATTGCTGTGCGCGTTCATATTAGATAATCGAAATCAATGCACACCAATACACTTACCATGTATTCGATATACACTCAAATGTGTATGCATATTTTATGAGCCAGAGTCATGGGCGTAGATTTGTAATGGAGAGCAGGATTGGGTAATTGGAAACAAAACACTTGTAATGATTTATAGCTGCTGTCAGTCATTGTAATGGCTTTGTTACCCAAATGCTTAAGTCTATCAAGATCATCATGCATGGACTATGTAAAATATTTATGACAAACTTGTTGCGGGTTGTAGAGCTATGGAAATTTACCAAAGCCGACTGGAATCAAAGTCATTTAAAAAGAGTATTTTTGTTTTTACAAAAAATTAAAGCTACATATTCGAATATGTGGACGTAAGAACTTATGTTTCGATGTGTATAGAAATAGAGCGTCTGGAACGCAACTAAAAACTTTAAAGGCGTTTTGCTCGAAATCATGTTATTCATCAGAATTTCAAGCAGAGGTCTAAATCTCATGTTCCGCTTCCCTTCATTTAAAGCATGGATACAATTTTTGTATGTATACGGTCAATTCGAATCGCAAATCAGTAAAAAAAAAAATGTTTTTTGAACGTCCACATTCTGCGGGCAAAATCTGGGTTTAATGGAACTGTTTGGGAAATAGATGCGCTTATTATATTGAATAAACATAAATATTAAAAATGAATAGACCCTTTTGGATATTTAGTAAAGTTAATAATCATCATCATTATTTTTACCTCCCACTGGAGCAGAAGCTCTCTAATGCTATCTGCTAATTAAGAATCACATGAACACCAAACGTAATCTTTTATTGGTAGGTTGTATGTGGACTATAAATACAATACATGGAGCTTATAGTTTTGGCTGTTTTATTTTATCTTCCGAAGAAGCTAAGGGTCAATGAAGGGAGTCAAAGATCATAAGTGCAGATTGTTATGCTAATTTGCTGAGCCTAAGATGATCCTATACACTTTTTCAAATGTTCTAATTCTGATGCTCCTATTCAGGTGTTCCTATTCAGATGTCGAATGCAGACAGCCCATATGCAGGCTTAAAGAAAAAATAAACATAAGAAATGCGATGCCTGGACTCTGGCTTTGGAAAAACTGTTGAAAAACAACACAGGGATTCCATCTTGAAGTATTGCTTACCCCTGTTCCGGGGTAGAGTAGGTCTAAAGCTCGTGCAAGTCGGGCCATCACTTTCGAGACGCTGTTAGTGGATGCGTAACCCCATCACCGCATCGAAAAACTATTCATGTGTGCCTATTCAGATATTCCTATCAGATATTCCTATTCAGATGCTCCTATTCAAATGATCGTATTCAAGTATTGCAATTAAGAAGTTCCTATGCAGATGTTCCGATTGAGATATTCCCATTCAGATGTTCCTAATCAGATAACCCTTTGCTATTTAGGTACTTCCATTACGGCCTCGATAGCATAACGATAGTGCACTAGTACCATCCCAAAGGTTGCGCGTTCGAATCCCACTTCAAGCATTGTTCTGCACTTTCCACTTTTCCTAATTTTTCTATTCAATTCATTCAATATCCTTATCACTTACTCCCATTTTTGGTATCATGGCCTATTCTTGCCCTTAGTGAGCTGGGATGCTAAGTTCCAACTCCCGCCTTAACCTACCTACCTACCAAGATGCTCCCATTCAAATACTCCTCTTCAGATATTTCTAACCTACTGTTACTACTCCTGAAATGATGATATGATGTAATCAGGTCTTAAGCAAAACATTTTAGCAGATGATTTTGAGCATTGATCTGAATGGTCCTAAAATGAGAAAAAGGGTTCCAAAAATAGAAGTTAAAATTAATAGTGGTAAGTACATTAATGGATTTTGGAGAAGAAGGGTGTTTGATTCTTTTCATGTTATAGAACTACAACTTAGAACTGAAAGTGGAACTGATTCTGAGCTACAGGTCCACGCTTAAGTATCATCGTATCATATCTTGGGAGAAGGCCATTTTGAATTTTATCGAGATACAAATTTCCAATTGTTGTAAAATAAAAGTCGTATTCAAGAATCACATCTGGAAGTTCACATGTCTTTCATCATGCCACAAATACTACCCAAACTTCATCTTCTTTTCAGCCAAAGAAACTACACTTAATTAAGCAAATCTTTTACATCGGTTCAGGCCTGAATCAGCCATAATTTATCACTGCATACTTTTTTTAGGCATTCAGCCATATAAATTATTCTTTGAAAAGTCCTGACTTGCCTAGGATTATAATAAATTAATTATCATTGTGTATATATTTCTAGTTCTGAGAGACTTAGTACTAGTCGATTAAACACATACTAAAAAGTTTTTCTTTCAATAAAAAAAAGTTTTGAAATATCTTGCAATGGTAGATCGAAAAACAAAGAACTAATGATTCCGCTAATAGCATTATCCCAATTAGTATAAAACAATTAATTCATAATCTTCGCACTTATGTTGAGGATTCTAAAATTTTTTAAAACTTGCGAACTAGTGCAATTAGCAAATGAAACATTTATCATCCCCTCTTAGCCAACAATCCAGCTACGTCAATGGGGGGCAGCAGCTGATCAACCGCAGCTAACTCAATCAGGAGTGCCAGCAATTGCTGCCACGTGCGCGCTGGTGAGTTCCTCAAATGAATATATAAACAGGACATGCCTATTAACGGCAGGTGTGTATCCCAGCACTAATCTCGTAAACAAAGGACAACAAATATGCTTGGAAGGCGGCGGTATGGGGCGTTAGTTAAATTGAGGCCCACAATTAGCTTGACAACAAAACCAAAAGAAATCAGCTTTCAAAATCAATTTGCAGTCTGAAAATAGAAAGGATAATGATGCAGCTGTGGCATATACGTTGACAGGACAAAATACACACCGATACACAGCAAGACACACTAACACCCACGCAGATAGACACACTAATACGCAAACATTAGTATATACAAACAGCTGAGCTTCAAGGATATTTTGGCAATAAAAACAACGATGTTGCCGATTGCAGCAAATGGCCAAAAAGGACAAAGCATAAGGCACAAAGCAGCAGCCAGCCAGCCGACCCTTAAACACATTATTGGCTTATTTTGTGTGTGTGTGTTTATATGGCTGTATGTGTGAATGGTTAGATGTATATGTACTTGTGTGTTTGTTTGTTTGTTGTTGCTGTTGTTGTTTGTGTTATTGTTTACTTCAAATTGACGTCTTAAGGCCTTTTCTTTTCATTTGAGGTAGCTTAATTGGCTGTAAGATGACAAAAGCGAAAGCACACACACAAATTTAATACGCACACACACACACACATGCACACCTGAACCTTTGACTAAACCTACACACGAAATCATTCACACAATTTTAAAAACCAACAAAAAATTTCTGAAATACTATTGATAATAAATTGTTGATATCTATAGTTGGATAAGATTAGGTGAACTACGACCAACAATTTTTTTAAAACTTATAATAGAGAGATTAATTCATATTATAGCCAAATTTTTTTTAGAAAAATCGAATTTAAATTACCAACTTACGTTTTTATAAAAAAAATGCATATCTCTTGATTTAATTTATAAGAAAATTAGTTGTCTTCTAAATAATTCAAGTAAGTCTAAGAAAAAGCAAACATTAGATCTACTTTGCTCCCGCAGTTTTCCAAAAGATGGCGCTAGTAGCCAGTAATAGTTCAAATAAATAAATCACAGCTGTTTTCCACCAGTTTTGACATCGATAAATATTACCTTACATCGATATTAGTTAATTTTTGTTTGCATTACACTTAATTAAATATGTCAACTTATAAACCGAATTCACGTCATTTGCGGGAGATTTTACTTTTTCATTTTAACATGAAAAAATCGGCGGCTGAGGCTCATCGGGTTATTTCAAGTACTTATGGTGATGATACTATTAGTGACAGAACGTGTCGCGAGTGGTTCCAGCGCTTTAATAGCGGTGATTTTGTTGTTGAAGATCGGCATAGCGGTGGCAGAGAAAAAACTTTTGAAAATGATGAACTGGAGGCTTTACTTAATGAAGACTCGTGCCAAACTCAATAACAGCTAGCAAAATCATTGGGAGTAACTCAGCAAGCAGTATCAAAACGCCTGGAACAGCTGGGGATGATCAAAAAACAAGGATACTGGGTACCGTATCACTTGAAACCAAGAGATGTTGAGCGACGTTTATTTGCTTGTGAGCAGCTGCTTGAAAGACAAAAACAAAAAGGATTTCTTCATCGTATTGTTACTGGGGACGAAAAATGGGTGCGCTACGACAACCCTAAGCGACGCACATCATGGGGATTGCCCGGAAACACTCCTACGGCGACACCTCGACAGAATATTCACGGATCCAAGGTCATGTTGTGTATTTGGTGGGATCAGCTTGGCGTAATTTATTATGAGCTGCTAAAACCTTCTGAAAAAATTACTGGTGCACTTTATTGCGTTGGAGTCGGGCATTAAAAGCGAAACGGCAGCAATACGCTGATAGACACGAAAAAGTAATTTTGCAACACGACAATGCTCGACCCCACGTGGCGAAGTAGTCAAGACGTACCTCGAAACACTGAAATGGGAAATTCTACCTCACCCGCCATACTCTCCAGATGTTGCTCCATCTAATTACCATTTATTTAGGTCGATGGCACACGGCCTGGCGGGCCAGTGCTTCGATTCTTTTGAAAAAGTGAAAGAATGGATCGATTCTTGGATCTTATCAAAGGATGAAGAATTTTTCCGACGTGGGATTCGTTTGTTGCCTGAAAGATGGGCCAAAGTAGTGGAAAGTGACGGACAATACTTTGAAACATAAATAAGATACGAATTTTTTTTTTTATATAATTTAATTTAATTATTTAATATAAAAAAACGGCGGGAGCAAAGACCTAATTTAATATAAATTTGATGAAATTGAATTAACGATACAAGATTGCAGTTAATATTAAAATTTTTTACAATTTGAAACCAAAAATAAATTTTTCACATTAATCAGCTTATAATTCACAACTACATAAAGCAGTAATTGAAATAAGTTGGAATAAGTATTTCTCTCATTATTATTTTTGATTCCCTATTCCCTAAAACTTATTTCAATTACTGCTTTATGAAGATGGGAAATTTAAGTTGTGTGGAAATGTATTTCTAGTTGTAAATCTTTAAATAATAATAACTTTAAATAATAATAAGTTATTATTTCTCTCATTATTATCATTATAAATAAAATAAAACAAAAAAAAAATTATATACCTTTTAAGAGTAAATAATAGTCAATAATTAAAAAAAAAAAGGTTAAAAAGTGTGTATAAAGGCAAGGCTCACGTTAAGATAAAAAAAACAATTTTTCTTATAACTCTTTCTGCATTATTATTTTTAAAAGTGTTGCAGGCAGTTTTTGATGTCTTAGACACATTTTCCACAATATTTGTAATTGACTTAAATTTATTATTTAAAGTTTGAAATATTTCCCAAATCATACGGCATATTACAACATCAGTTTATTGACATAAAATGTTTTTTTTTTTAATTACTATTTCTAATAATAAGTCATTGTGAATGATTTAAAAATCATTTCCACAACACAAATTTCTTTTTTTTTGCTTTACTGCCAATGCCGATTTCATATTTAGTCACGATTTGTGCCTCTTTTCTTTATTTCCTGTTCTTTCTGTCGCAGCTTTGGTCACATTAACGACACCAGCGTTGACATTGTGTGAGGACTTTCGCACGCAAGGACTTGTGGCTGGCCTAAAGTTGACTTTTTGACAAGCTGCCGGCGCTGGTTGCCTTGACATTGGCTTTAAGGCCATTTAATTGCGTAGTTTTTTTACTCCAACTGAAAATATTGCTTGAAGCCTTGTTTCCTACTAATTTAATCATTAACTTTGCACCCAACAACAACAAGGATACGTATAAACTTTCAGGCAATATGCGTAGAGTTTTATTTGATCCCAGAGCGGAGCGACACGTGTGCCCGGAATGTCAAAGAGCAATTAAAAATAATCGATATAGAACACCAAGCCAGCAGCAGACATAACCATAACATGGCAAACATAAACCTCAAACCTGAACAATTAAATTTAGCAAAAAACAAAAAAAAATAAAATTCAAAGTGAAGCAACCTGAGGCAGTTACCCAAAACGATAACAATTATTCACAAAGGATTAGAGCTGTCGACAATATTGCAAGCGATATACCAGCAACCAGGCGAAACATCGATAGAAGCTAATTGCTAACATTCAGGGGGCATATTAGCTATGATGTTAAAAATGTGACTAAAAAATTAACAAAGTAGGTGAATAAATAAAATAATAATTATGAAACATAGTTGGTTCAAAATTTATAGGCTGCTCTCTTTCTAGCGCTAGTAAAGGGTGATTTTTTTGCTGGTATCTTTTTGGCAACACTGTTTTTGACAGATCACGCGTGAATCTTGTGTTATTGTCAAACTTGTTCAGTTTGGTCTGAATCGACTCACGAACGAACAACGCTTGCAAATTATAGAATTTTAATATCAAAATTCTTGCTCGGTTAAGAAAATGCATCCTGCACTTCTTCCAATTTATGGGCAGTTTGGTCGGCTTGCTGAAGTAGCTATTCGGAAGCTTATGACTAAATTTCGAGCCCAGTTATTGGTCATTAAGCCAGAAGAAGACCGAAGAAAATACTGCGGCTGTATTCGCCAGTGTTAGTGATGACCGTGAAATGTCGATTCGCCGCCGTTCCCAACAATTGGGCCCATGTTACTTCACTACGTGATAAATTTTGCGAAAGGATTTGTGTGTTAAACCTTATAAGAAACAGCTGGTGCAAGAATTAAAGCCACAGGAGCTCCCACAACGTCTAACATTTGGTGAATGGGCGCTGGCAAAATTGTGCTCAGCTGCGAGGATCACTTCTGCTTGAACGCATACGTCAACAAGCAAAATTGCCGCATCTGGAGTGAAGACCCGCCAGAAGCATTGCAAGAGCTACGCAATGCATTCCGAAAAAGTCACTATTTGGTGTGGATTATGGGCCGGTGGCATCATCGGGCCGTAACTCTTCAAAGACGACAGTGACCGGAACGTTACTGTGAATGCCGAGCGCTACCGTCTGATGATTGACGACTTTTTTGCCCAAAATGGAAGAATTGGACATGCCTGACATGTGGTTTTAACAAGGTGGTAGCCACATGACACGCGAAATAATGGCCCACTTATGTAAGAGCCGCTTTCGGTAAACAGTTTATCTCACGTTAGGGGTCCGTCAATTGGCCGCTTAGATAGTGTGATTTAACGCCTTTGGATTATTTCTTGTCAGGGCCATGTTAAGGATCATGTCTACAGGGATAAGCCAGCAACGATTGACGCACTGGAAGCCAATATTGAAGCATTTATTCGGGAAATACCGGTCGGTAAGTTGGAGAGAGTGTGCCAAAATTGGACCTTGCGCAATGGGCCATCTAAAGCGGAGCCGCGGTCAACGTTTGCATGAAATCATCTTTAAACATTAAATTATATTGATCGTTCTATCGATTCTAATAAAGATTTCATCCATTATTTTTTTTTCAAATTTTTGGTATTTTTTTTTAAATCGAAATACTATACCTTTTAAAAAATCACTCTTTATTAGCTCAAATTGATATCTCGTAAAAAAAGCAACAGATTACTGCCAATTTTGTTTAAAAATCGGTTATAAGAGAATTGTAAAATTTTTTAGCAACATGGCTTCTGTAATAATAACACTGTCCAACATTGATTTAGAACTTTTCAAGCGACCTAGTGTACGTTGTAAGTCTTGACGAGTAGATCACGATAGTGTGTCTCAAAAATTGTCTAACACCCCCAAAATCGCAAGTTATTGCTTAAAAACCGTTTTTCAGGTACTGCGATCACTCCCACAATCACGTCGCCATTTTTAACCGATTTTATATTGCTTTACGGTTTTGGAAAGAAGAAGATTCAAGCTTTAAGTTGATATAAACTTGTTTATACTTCATACAAAGCAACTACGAGATTTTTTAAAAGTTATCTAAGATTTACACTTTTTTTTTCGTTTTTCACACTTTGAAGTCATTTTTATATAACACTTTGTTTAAAAACCTTTACTTTTTTGTCGTTGTGTTTGTGGGAGTGATCGCAGTACCCGAAAAATGGTTTTTAAGCAATAACTTGCGATTTTGGGGGTGTTAGACAATTTTGAAACACACTATTGTGATCTACTCGTCAAGACCTACAACGTACACTAGGTCACTTGAAAAGTTCTTTTATTTTTTTTGATTTTGTAGGACAGTGTAATCATTAGGAATTAGCTGTTTACAATTTTACAAAATTTAAGTCCCCAAACCAAAGTCTGTGAAGTACACAAAATCAAACTGCTACTTTTTTTAAAGCCTACAAACAAAACTTTACATAAAAAATCACTACAAATTCTTAGCGCTTAGTTTTGGTACGCAGCGCCAGTGCTGCCCATTATTTTAGAATTGACTTGTAGATGGCGCTAAAACAAAACATTATTGTGTTGCAACTTATTTTTAAAAACAAGAGCAATGTCGCGTAATGTACCCATTTTACGAAGGAGCAGAAAATGTACATTTAGGGACGATGTGAGGCTGTAACAATGCAAACAACGTGTTGAAAATATACGCGGAAAATTTAAAATTTTCCAAAAAATGCTGCCGAATTCTGTACCATGGCTTCGAATTGACAATTTTGCATAAAATGTGAATAATCGAATTACAACATTAATTCTCTACAAAATTTTCCACACTTAGCTCTGCGTATTAAATTTGAGATTACCTTCATACTCAGTTTTTTCTTGATTTTCTCAAATAACTAGGCATTAAGGTAATACTTTTTTTATTTTATACGCTTGTAACTAAAGTAGCCTTAAAGCCAGTATGCAGCGTTTGTAAGCAAACAGTGCTGCCCAATTTTTGGATATTGATAACTAAAAGGCGCCAGTAGCAACAAATAAGATCCCAAATATTTGGTAAGCTCTCCACTTCGTTTGTTTCAGTTTCATTTTGCTCTTTGGTAAAGTATGTGAATCTATTTGCTATCAAAATAACTTGCTGCACATTTAGTTTTTAGCGCTAAAACAGAAAAGGCGATGCTAATGCTGGCGCCATCTACATGTCAAGTGACCAAAGAGCAACATTTTTTAACCGAAAATTTTGATATCATTTTATTATATGAAGTTTTGATTTCTTTCAGGGATTGGATAAGGTGTATAAGGCAAAAATATACATAAATTTTCTCATCAAGTTAATATAAAAAAATTATGCCTTTATCTGGCATTTATAATTACAATCCTACCACTCCTCACCAAATAAATCGCTGATCACTCTTACAGTAAGAGTATCTAAGCTTTGTCACCAAAAATTTGGCTTTTCCATTTGTTTTTACTATTACAACTGGTGTTGGTTGCTTGTCCAGCAGTTTGTTCAAATTACATTTAGTCATGGCCAAAACCACATCAGTGCTCGGGCTATTTGTTTAATTAAATTGCCAGTGCTGTCTGTAGACAGTCCCATAGCGTAGTAAAGGACAATATGAAATCGCGATTTGAACTGCTCTGCTCTTTGCCAGCATTTAGGTTTGTGAAATATGAACCAGGCTAGACAAGTACCAGTCCGTAGAAGACCAGCTCCAGCTTCAAGTAATTTCACTTACTGTTCATCCTCACCCTTGGCACTCATTTGTATTAATTGAATAAGAATTACAGTTTAATCCAATATAGACAATATAGACGTTGCTGCTCGGTGCCGCCAGTGGCAACAATTGGCATCAGTGCTCGCTCCAAATGGCCGCCATTTTGTTGGCACTTCATTTTATATCCATCCACCCTGCTGTGTGTTATTTTTATTTGCTCGCGCCTTGCACATTATTTACTTTTATTTTGCTATGCTTTTAAATTACGCCAACACTGCGTATACGTGTTGCCTGTCACTGCCTGTCGTTGGCCTCTTGGTCTGGTTCTCTGTCGATGCCGCTGCGGAAGTGGCAGCCACCGCCGCAGCAGCATAATTGTTATGGCTGCCTTGAACCCATAGACACCAGTCCCAGCCTCAGCTCAGAGCCCCCCCAAGCCCAGCACGGCAGCCATTAAGGCGCGTGCACACAAATTGAAATTGAATCCGTTTAAATAAGCAGCCATTTACACCTTTGTGTGCATAAGCCGCTGCCGTCTAAGTCATGTCCCAGTATCACTGATATATGTATATGGGTACTGTAAAGTTCAACATTTCATTGAACCACACATAAAAACACATGTGATCTATAAATTTTCTCCATGATATAGGATACATACTACTCCGTTTCCTAAACATTACTCACAAGCTTATGGGCAGTCTAGCAAAACTTCGAGCAGCATTGCAACACTGGTAAACAAACAAATTTTTCTCTGATTCTAGGTTTATTACGCAGCATCGTAAAAAGTCGTGAAGGAATGGACCAAATAAAGTGCTGCCTATATCCGAGCAATTGGCCAGTAGATGGCGCAACTAACAATAGATGGCGCCATCAACAACAAACAAAACAAAAAATCAGTTTTTTGTTTAAATTGTTTTAGAAGTGTTTAATATAATGTAAAGTGAAAAAACAAATCGCCAAAAGAAAGCATAGCTTGGTATTTTTGTTTTGCGAAATTGCTGGAAAGAAAAAAAACGCCAGAGCGGACAAAACTGAAGAAAATATACGAAAAAAATACGATCTGATTTAAGTGCTTTTGTAGAGACGTACCTATTTTGAAATGAATTTATATTGCAAATTAATTGTTTACACTTTTCACTAAATTTTCAGTTCAAAGCTGCAAATTAATTTTGTTATTTTATTAATCAAAATTGTAGTTCTTTCTGCTGGCGCCATCTACATGTCAGTTACTCAAGAAATTGACAGCACTGCAGCTGCGTATCAAAGAGTTAAATTCTTTGCTTTATAAAAATGATGATTTTTTTAAATGAAGATTGGTTTTCTTTCCGGCGTTTTTCATTGAATCTTCAATACAAAAAAAATTGGTCGATTTTGCACGTTATTTTTCATTTTTTAATGTTAATGAGCGGTGAAGAAGTCTTCGTAAATATTAGTCTTGTTAATCTTTAATTAAACTTATTAAAATTTTATATTAATCGTAATAATATCGACAAGGTTTCTTCAATGACTATTCTTTTATTTCTAACTGGAGTAGCATCTAATTCAGGCTGCGGCGGCCGCTAATATAGCGTCGATAAACAGAACCAAGATATAAGAAAATGCTTCCAGCTTTGACATTCACCAAGCACTCAGGTCGAGATTTTTCTTTAAATTTTTATTTACAATCTGTCAAAAACAATCAGTAAATTATATAAATTTATTTAAACTATAACAGGAGCAACTAGTCTCCATTGAGACTGGGTGCTGTATGCGAATTAGAAGTTATTATAAGTAAAAATACCAAAAAAAATAATCATAAAATTCGGAATTAAAATCTACTTGAAATATCAAGGACATGAAAACTTCGAAGTCTTCAATAAGTATGACTATTATCCTTTAAATTTATGGTTAGACTGGTCAAGGAAAAAACAAACAAAGCAAGCTAATATCCGATTTCCTCCAGTTGCACAGAAACAGGACTAGAATAAGGTAAGGAATTGTAATGGGCACTGCAGCATAAGCCTAATGGCAAAGAGGATGCATTTTTCCCACTATGATATCTGCATCACCTGCTTCGTGACTATTTTTTACTTTTCAGGAAGCACCCGGATATGACAAAATTGTTGGTACAACATTTAAAAACTTGCCACCAAAATGCATTAGACTTTTGTCGTACATCTATAATGGCATGCTCAGACTTGAATACTTCCCAACTCAATGGAAATGCGCTGAACTAATTATGCTGCCAAAACCAAACAAGCCTGAACAGCACGCGTCATCATATCGTCCCATTAGTTTGCTGGTGACATTTGCTAAGGTATTTGAAAAAATACTTTTGAGAAGAATGTCAGTGGTTTTAGAGGACACCAACATCATACCCGAACATCAGTTTGGGTTCAGAAGAGGCCATGCCACAATTGAACAATGCCATCGTATTGTTAAAAAGATAGTGGATGCATTTGAAAACAAACAGTACAGCGCTGCGATATTTTTGGATATCCAGCAAGTATTTGACAAAGTCTGGCACGCAGGATTACTTTATAAAATCAAAAAATGGCTTCTGCACCGTATTTCTTATTCTTTAATTCGTACCTCAACTGTAGAAAATTTGATGTCCAATATGCTGATGAGCACTCGGAACTGTACTCAATAAACGCCGGAGTTCCTCAAGGTAGTGTACTTGGGCCAGTGCTATACACAATTTTTACTGCGGACCTTTCTACAAATGACAATGTTGAAGTTGCAACCTATGCGGATGACACAGCAATTATTTCAAACAGCGCAATTCCGGCAATGGCGTCCCAAAATTTACAAAAGCAACTCGGTCTTATTGAAACATGGCTGAAAAAATGGAGAATTTTAGTAAACACGCAAAAATCAGTCCAAACTACGTTCACATTAAAACGAGGAAAATGCCCTCTTGTGACGCTAAATGGTATGTCCATACCGGATGAAGAATCTGTCAAATACCTTGGAGTGCATTTGGATCGGCGACTCACGTGGAATAAGCATATAAAATCAAAGCATATGCAGCTTAAAATTAAAACCAAAAGAATGTATTGGCTTCTAGGTCCGCGATCGCAGCTTAGTTTGGAGAATAAAATTCGGCTTTACAAAGCAGTACTCAAGCCGGTCTGGACGTATGCCATGCAGCTCTGGGGGACGGCGAGCAATTCAAATATCGAAATCCTGCAAAGATATCAATCTATAACTCTAAGAAACATTGCAGGCGCTCCTTGGTACGTAACCAACAAAGAAATTCACAAAGATTTGAAGGTTCCTTTTGTCAAAGATGAAATAAGCAAATCTTCGTTAAGATATTTGGAGAGACTGTCAAACCATGAAAATTCGTTGGCTATTAACCTACTAGACAATAGTATGGATGTTAGACGTCTAAATAGATTTCATATTCTGGACCTTCCAGATCGATTTGTATAATAATGTATAGTAACCTCTAGGAAATACTTTTGTTGTATATTGATTGGACTCACTGGAGCACAATCAATCCTGCCATTTTTTTTTTTTTTGTGTTTACTTATAAAATTTGCTGATTGTCTCATATGACAGATTGCAAATAAAATAAAAAAATAAAAATAAAAAAATAAACTTTTCAGGAAAGGGTCTAGATAGATAATGCGTCGATCTGAATCATTAGTTTTCAAAAATCGCTGGGGGCAGTTTCCAGTACCATATCCAGCTAGACCCTTTAACCAGTTCGTGGAAATCATATTCCTTTAAAGTATGAGCTCCCCCTTCTAATGACAAAAATGATTAAGCAGGAGGCACTAATAAACCAATGAGTCGTTCCACACATCTTCAATCTTTCAAAAATAGTGGGCTCCGCTCCCTGCATACTTCCACAGCCAGTAATCTGTAAGGTTTTCTTTATTACTTGTTGACTTTTGTACAATCATGGCCGATACGATTTCCTTATTTTCAAAGTATTTGAGAATTTTCATACTTTGCGAAAGGATTATTAAAATTTATAGATTTTTGAAAGAAACCACCAAAAAGATATTTTGATATAGCTCTAAAATGCCCTTAAATTTCAAACATATATGTATCTTTAAAAGTGTTATACAAAGATATATCGTGGTTGGTATCGATTTCTAATCGATTTTTAACAGTACAATGTTTTCAGCCTTGAGATTTTCATTACTCTGAGCTCGGGAATTAACATTCATAGAATACATTCCAATTTGGTGAAGTGCTCTCAAGTGAAACGCTATCGTGTTGGCATTATATACAATTTTCAGATTTAATGAATTGAATTTAAAATATATTTTTTAAAATTATTTAATAACATGTAATATTTTTATAAATTCTATAAAACCATAAATGTTTGAAAATAAAGCGGGTCAAAACCACAAGTCCAAAAATAGTTTATTTTAAACTAAATTTATGCAAAAATTGTTGTATAATATTTTAAATATATGGAATAATAATAATTTTTGTATTTTTTTCATTCAAGTTGAATATCAATTCTTATTTTTTGACATAAAAATAAAAATATTGGAGTAATAAATAAATACAAATTTTTATTAAAAACCGCCTAATAACTCTCATTTGAAAATTTTTATTATAATAAAAATAAAAATAAAAATTATTGGGCAACATTTAAAATAAGAGTTACTCTGGAATTTTTATAATAAAAATCAGGCATAAAAGTTAATCCTTAGTAGGAAATAAAAATTTAATTTAAATGTCTTTTGAACCAAAGCGCGCAATTATGGCTTTACCGTCGATGTCCTTAAAGGGTTAATTTTAAGAACGCCATATAAGAAAAATTACATTCTAAACATTTTTTGAACCAACAAAAATAAGTGTGTGCACTTGGATACCCTTTCATAGATGTCCTTGCACGTACTTGAAGGATCAACGTTAAGCTTAATTTTAAATATTTTTTTGTCAACAGTGAATTACCAAAATTGTTTTTATGTATTTTTAATCTCAATCCTGCACCCACTTATATTTATTTATATATTTCTCTTAAAATTAATATGCACGTTTTATCAAGGACACCCACAAGTTGGCATTAAAATGTTAATGAACAACTAAATGCAGATGCTTAGGCAAAATGTAAAAAAACAATCTTGGCAATCTCTGTAATTGTCTAGTAATAGATATATTACGCAGATTGTCTGAAAGTTCTCGACAGACCAGCTGGCTCTGCTAATTAGCTTTAAATGACTGCACATATTTTATCAATTTGACCCCGGGGACCATTAACATGAGAAACTGTAAATTGTTTTCAATACTTGAAATTATTATTATTATGATATTATTAAATTATTCATGAAGCTGGTCATAGTGCGTAGAGAGTAGCTCAGTAGCCCGTCCTGGCTACATGAGCTCCATAAAACATGAAATATGACAGAAACATGCAAGATAGAAATCAGCGCTCGAGGGCGCCACGCACAACTTGTTCTGACCGCTTTTGCCACGCACACACACACTGAAATACAAAGCACACTTTCAGATACATCCACACCAACACACTTACACACACACGCACAAAGTGTTTACTTTGGTGTGGTTCAAACTGCGTGGCAGAGTTTACAAAAGAAATGCTGCTGCTGTACTTAAAGCACATTACGTATACGCCGCGTACTGCGGCTTTAAGTTATTGCTAAGAAAACAAAATTTAAAGTTTCATTTTTCAAAAATATTTTGCTGCGCATAATGTTGCTTGATAGGCGCTGAGGGGGAGTGCGGCAAGTGCGCTACATCTTGCCACAAAAGTGTAAAATCTCAAGGCGAAAGGTGTAGTCTACTTTCAGGCGCTGTTTGAAAAATTACGCACAAAGGCGCCAGTTACAGCGTCAGAAACTCCATCGTTGTTGGGTTTGTTTTTTCAGCAGCGCTTTTTAATCTTCAAGCAAACCACACGGTAGCCAACCAAGTGCCAAGCTGCGCAGTTGTTAGCACCACAAATAGAAAATAAAAAAACAAGTGAACCGTTTGCAGGTAGGGTCATGCCGACTATTATGTACCCTATAGTAAACATTATACTGGAAAATAAAATTCGATGAAGATTTACCCACCGGCTCTGAATATTTGGTATACCAACATATCAGCCATAGTAACCAAGATTTGAAAATCTGTTATAGTGAACTTTCTGGAATATGCTGAATTGCGCCTCAGGGCTGAGAAGGATTTTAAAGATCCTTTTTTTAGCCTCCTCATTAGCGGGCCCTCTCGCTAGCCTATTGAGTAGACTAAGTAGTGGCTAGCATGTTTGATTATCTGAAGATCTACGGTCTCTTATCATAGAATTCCAATTCTGTCATGATGGGATATATTTTTATGGTTCCATCAAGATGTGGTCTAAGGCATTTAGCTTTATAATAGCATTAGGTAGAGTATAGTATGCCCAAGTCATTTGCTTTGCGGCTCTATACTTCACTAGGGAAAATGGAATCTAAGAAAGAAGAAGGTCTAAGTTGCTTTAACCTTTTTTGCGCTCTACAACCAGTGTTAGAAGAATGGGGATATCTACCATATAAAAATTATACAGAAACGAAAATAAAATGATACCCTAAGACTGTCCAACTCTCATCATTAAAGCCAAAGATGTAACATCTTTTGGTTTTGCGTCAATTCTTTGCCTTTATTTAAGGGGAGGTTCTGTGAAGTTTGGGTGTGAAATCGATTTTTATACAGAAATTGGGGCAAAAATTCGAGCTGTTGGGACCAGTTAGTGATGTGAAGAACAAAACCCGTGAACGTGGCTGACGAACAACTGAGAATTTTGCTGCTGTAGCCCAAAGTGTTGAAGAAATCCCAGGTTTGTCCATTCCTCGTCGTTTTTTGGAATTGGGCATTCCACAAACATCATTACACCGTATTTAGCATAAAGACTTGGGTCTTTAGGCCTAAAAAGTTCAGTTAATACATGAACTTAAGCCGGCTAACCATCAAGAACGTCGTGTCTTTGCTGATTGGGTCCTTGAATTGCATGAAAATGATCCGGAATTCCATCTAAAAATCATCTTGACTGATGAGGCCCATTACCACCTCGGTGGCTACGTCAACGAGCAAAATTGTCACATCAGGGGCTCGGAAAACCCAAGAGTTATTGTTGAGAAGCCTCTCCATCCCTAAAGTGTGACTGTTTGGTGTGGTTTATGGTCCGGTGGGGTCATTGAACCTTAAAATTAGGTTTAATCAACACTTACGGAGAATGGATTAATGATTTTTTATGGTCGGATTTGGATGGTATTGATCTGGACAACGTTTACTTTCAACAAGACGGCGCTACGTGCCACACAAGCAACGAAACCATTGAAAAGTTCTGTTATCTCTCGATGAGGTGATCACAATTGGCCACCGAGATCTTGTGATTTAACACCTTGCGACTTCTTCCTTTGGGGCCATATGAAATATAAGGCGCTACGTGCCACACAAGCAACGAAACCATTGAAAAGTTCTGTTATCTCTCGAAGAGGTGATCACAATTGGCCACCGAGATCTTGTGATTTAACACCTTGCGACTTCTTCCTTTGGAGCCATGTGAAAGATAAGGTCTACGCCAACAGCCCAGCGTCGATTCAAGACCTCAAAGATAGAATTTGTGAGGCTATCGGGGACATAGGGCAGCCACTTAGCGATTTGGTTATGGAAAATTTCATGAAAAGGATATGGTCCTGTAAGAGTGGTTGTGGTGGCCATTTGGCTGATGTTGTTTTTCATTATTAACGGCATACCTTCCTCTTTATTAAGAAATAAGCATCCGATCATTTAGAACTGAAATTCGGGGACGATGTTCTGCAAAGCCAAACAAGAGCCGCCATTTTGATTTTCGTCGAGATAAAAATTTCCAATTATTGTATAATAAAAATCGTATTTTACAATCAAAACAGTTTGTATATCTTCTCATGATGCCACAAATAATTTCCAAACTTCACCTTTTTTTCGGCCAAACTTCCCCTTAAACAGGAAGGAATAAATAAGGAAGCTTGTAACAGAATCTAAAATTTTGACAGAAGACCTTTTATCTAGACTCTGTCAAATGTCGGAATGGCACGGGTTGCACTTGCGTATACGGACATTGTCCTTCAAGAAACTTCAATTGGTGGTCAGCCAGCTAGACTCTGCTCCGTGCATTTGCTTACTCAGACTCAGGCAATTTTCCTTTAAGATCGCTGAATCCAAGTATGAGGTCAAAAAAACTGATATTACCTCAAAAAGTCGCGTAAAATGTGATATTTTGGCTTTTACAGCAGAGCCCTCAAGAACTAAGATTTCTTTTGACTTCGGATTCGAATGTAGTGAACATCTTCGAACAAAAGACTTCCAGAGTCATCATGAACTCCAAATCCGACAAAGAAGAGAGCGAGTCGGAGTCCCACGGAGAAATCAGTCTTCTTTTCAAAGTTTGTAGCTCGATGCTACTGACCGATTGTCTTCCAGATTCATCCAAATCCATCAAAAACGACAGCGAGTCGGAGTCCCACTGAGAAATCAATCTTCTCTTCAAAGTTTGTAACTCGATGCTCCTGACCGATTGTGCCGCTTCCTTCCCATAACCAAAATTGATGGTCCGGATGAACCATTAAGCAGGTTTCCACCAGCTTGGGAAGGAGACTAATTTAGATCACTGAAACCCGCATTCTGATTCAGCTCTCAAAGCAAATAGGAAAACATATACCTTATCCCCCGATCAGGATTTTTTTTTTGTTAATGGGAATGTGGGAGCCTATTTAAGATTTAGATCTCTTAAGTGCTAATCAGGTGATTTTTTTTGCTTTTTGCTGGAAGACTGATATGGCTAAATCGTTGACTACTATTAGTTCTTGCATACATTTTTTTTGCACCCACCTAATATACCTCTTAACCTTTAATTATAGTGTATAAAAACACGAAAACATGAAACATTTCCGCAGCCAGCAAACGGAAACTTTGGCTTTTATGCCAACGAAAAACCCTCAGTCAAGACCAAAATTCTTGCCACTACTTTGTAATTTATCATGTTAAAGCGTAAGCGAACACAATTTGGCTTAAACTTAAATAGTAGCTAATGTTAAGCTTATATTAAGTATACGTAAAGTATTTAACTACAACTAGAACAAATGGCCATAACTAGCTGCGTTGACGACGCGCAGCTGGCAGATACCTGGATTGCGGTTGACTAGTTAGTTCCTGCTCCTCTAGCTCCTGCGGCTGACTAAAGTCCAAAACGGGCGCCACGCCCTCATCGTGACTACGTGAGCTGCCGCCCAGTGATTCAAACTGTTGCTGTATCAACTGCTGTGCACGCACTGCATCCTCCGGCGTGCGATATTTAACGAAATTCACCTCAGGCTTGGGCGCCTGTTGCTGTCCGGCTGTTTGTAATCTCTGCGCCAGCTCGGATATATCGGTCTGCTTGCTCAGCACATAGATGGCCGTGTGCTGCTCACTGGCCTGCTTGGCCAGCTGCAGCGCAGCTTTGGTCAAACCTTGATGTTCCGGCGATTTGATAAAGAGCACACGCAGATTGCGCTTCAGCATGCTGGCCAGCTGTTGTGTGGCAGCAGTTTCAGCAAAGTCCTCCTCGGGCGCACTATATGTAAAGAACTCCTTGCTAAACTCATCCGCCTGCTGTGGCTCATCCGGCTGCTCACTGCGTCTAAAGCCTGCTGCCTCGGCATCAATGAGTCCGGCAAAATCTTGGCGTGGCCCGTGGTAATTGTAACCCAATTTGGCTGCGGTTGCTGCAGCAACCAAACTAAGCAGCTGCAAATGAAGCCTCATACTGTTTAACGGACTAACAGCCAAGGGCCTTGAAGTTTCAGTTTACTAATTACTTACGAGCAATCCACGCATCTTGTCTTTTTGGCAATTATGGTCTATTTTTGAGGTCTTCCCGGGGTGGTCTTCGCTTTAGGCCCTAAACTGGCAAACTGGCTGTGTGCTGGCAGAGCTTGCTGATTTTTATACGCGTTTTTAATTTCGTCGAGAAAGTGAAAATTCGAAATATGATAAATGATGTTAATAGAGGAGGAGACGACGCAGCCCGAGACAGAGACTGACAGAGATACTACAACAGTCCACTGACTGGTAAGCTGTCGCTTACAATGTCATTTTGATTTGGTTTGGGTTTGGTTTTGGGGTATCGTTTACGGCTCCGATTGCAGCAATCTCGCACAGCTTGTTACGACTTTTGCTTGGCTTAAGATAAATGGGATTTTAAGCAGCAGGCAGCGCTCCTCTACGGCAGGGAAATACTGGAAGCGCTGGCTTTGGGCGTTGGTCCACCTGCTAGTTATGCTTATATAAATGAGCATAGTAAGTACAGTGGGACAGAAATTGAATTCATTAGAGAAAAGTGGAATTTTAAAGTTACATATTTTTTATACTTAATTACCGAAAAATAACAAAGAACTAATAAATATTTAAATAATTTTTAAACAAGAAAAAGAATATGTTGTTTGGGAACATAACTTTTTTAAAGTTGTGATTTTGAAATTTTAATTATTCTTGAATGTTTCTAATAAATAAAACTATTTTGAAATCAATTATTCTTGAATGTTTCTAATAAATAAACCTACATGAATTTTTTTTTTTTATAAATTTTATTTATAGTCCGTTTTCTAAGAAAAGAGTTTCGGATCCTCAGAGCCCGCCTTATATATATTTTAAATATAAATAATACTTTTTGCAATGGTCTTAAATCACCCAAAAATTCGTTTTCTGTTTTTGCTTAATTTTTTTAAAGTTGTGACTTTAAAATTTAAATTATTCTTAAATGTTTTTTATAAATTAAATGAAAATGATTTTTTTTTTAATACAAAAATATTTTTTTTTCAAATATATTTTATTTATAATCTGATTTCAAAAAAAAAAGTTTTACGGATCCCAGAACCCGCGTTATTCAATAAATTATATATAATTTTTTTTGTAATGATTTAAATCACTCAAAAATTCAATTTTTTTTTTCAAGGCTACATAAAAATTTTTAATATTTACAATTTATTATGAATTCATATTTTAATAGCATTTGTTTACTAGAATTTGGTTTAGTTGGGATAATAACAATGGAAGTAATATTGTATAGCTTCACTTTTTTGAAGTACCACTTATAAAATTAATAAAAATTAAGCTTAATTTATTTCAGTAAATATATATGTAATATGTTATATCTAATGTTTTCCAGAGATGCGAGTTTTGAAATAAAAAAAATTTAGGAGGTTCAAATAAATTTGAGGGTTATTTTGGACTGATGGATTCATTCAACTCATAACTGAATTCCAGATCGTGGTCTCTGGGTCTTCTAGAATTTGTCGGACAGCAGTTAATTTTGGTGTGCGGATTTAATTCTTAACTATTCACATGTTTTCAAAATCACACTTTTTTTTCGCTTTTGATGTGGATACTTTTTTTTCCGTAATCAAGACAATCATATCTTATCTTCCAAAACTATTATGATGATGATCATTTTCTTAAGTTCCCAGTAGGCACACTATTTTGATAGTTGTTATTTATTTCAAATTTTTTGTTTGGAACAAATTGTTCCTCTTTTTCTTTCTTAATGTATTTTTTGAAGGGTTACTATCTTAAATTACCGAAGAAATATTTTCTGTTTTTCTTTGTTTTTGTCAAGCCCTAATTTTTTTCGCCCGAGGAGCAAGGGTTTTCCGAAATTAGATTTTTTCTTCATATTTTATTTACAATCTGTCTTCACACAATAAATAGATTTACTAAATAATAATTAATAAAATTCAAGTATAATAACATATTTCCAGAAGTCGATATACCCATGTCTGTCCGTATGAACGCCTAGATCTCAGGGATGGTAAGAGCTTGTGAGTAACCAACTCTTTCACATTAGATACTTATATAATTTCATAGGAGACAAGTTTATTTAATTTTTTTGATATCGGGTATAAATTATTTAGCTCCCATAGTGGTGTTTCAGACGACCTCGAAAAAAAAATAAGTTTTAGATGAATAATTCGTTTGTTTATGAAGATATCGGTAACCAAATTTGGTATTCAAAAGATTTTTATAGCAAGCACTGTACAAAATTTGATCGAAATCGGTTGACTATATCATATAGCTCCCATAGGACCGATCGGCCAAAATAACTTTTTTAAAGCGAAATTCGCTATATTTCTGTTTTTTAATAAAGATATAGTAACCAGATTTGGCATTTGAAAATTGTTTAGAGCACTTAAGCAATAAGCCAAATTTGAACAGAATCGGTTGACTAAATCATATAGCTCCCATAGGTCCGATCTTCCAAAAAATCGATTTTTTAACAAAATTTGTTGTGTTTCATTCGTTTAGAGATATTGGGACCAAATTTGGTATTCGTAAGTTTTTTATAGTTCCTTAGCACTATACTAAATTTGATCAAAATCGGTTACATCATATTGCTCCCATAGGACCAATCGGTAACGTTTTTTATACAAAATTCGTTGTGTTTCGTCTGTTTGTAAAGATATTTGAACTAAATTCGGCATTCAGATCTATTTTAAGGTATTAAAGCACTGTGTCAAATTTGATCGAAATCGGTTGAGTATATGACTATATCATATAGCTTTGTTCCGAACAAATTTATTCACAATTAAAGACGCGACTTCGAATAAAAAAATTGTATCCATCCTACCAGATATGGTTTATTTTGTTTATAATATACAGGGGTGCCACAGAAACCAATTCGATTTTAATTCCAATTCTTGGTGCCACATACATGACTATGAGCGGTTTTAAGACCGTTGTTTGCCATGTCTGTGGCACTGAAAATTGCAATTGCATCGAAATTGAATCGAATTGGTTTTCTGTGGCACCTGATAGTCTTGAAAAATTTCACTGGTTTCAAAATCAAAAAAAAAAATTTCTTTACTTTCTTTCTTATTTTTCTTGATTTCATAATATTAATTAGGTATTTTTTTTTAAAAACGTTTTTAAATATTTTTTTTAATTACTTTATATCAGCACTGTCTTTATGTTAAATATCGTTTGTTATACATAGTATCATTCACATCTTTAGCATTGCGATAATATTGTTAAAAAAAAACCTATTAAGGGGTAAATAATTGTTTTCTTAATTTTAAACAAATATACAATTTTGTAAATTTTTAAAAATTAAATTAGCGCATTGCTTTCAATTTCGGTTTAAAAATTGCATTTAGCGCAATTTAATAGATTCAGAAAATTACATAGATTTTAATATACTATTCAACATACTTTAAAAGTTGCTAACAAAATTCCATTTATATATAAATAATATATTATTGAAATGATTATTGTTTTTATTATTTAAATAGTTTCAGTAAATTCCATACATATTTTTATTTATTGAATTTAATATTGATGTTGTTTTGTAAAATGTTTTTTTTATTTTTTTGCTTTTTAAAATTTGCCATATTCAGTCCGCCATTTACAGACCTACTTTATCAGAATTGAAAACCAGAATGGAAAAATTTAGCATATAAAATTGTAATTGAAGATTTTTTATTTATTTTATATACCGTACAAAAATATTTTCAATATTCATTCAATATATTCAATCTTGACTAAAGTTCTCAGATCTAGTTTACACCCAGAACATTGTCATAAAAAGATCATATTCTCATTCAATCATTTACAAATAAAAATAAAAAATTTTTAATATTTTGCAGCTATTAAATATTTCATGATGGGATACAAAATTTATATTTATTTTATAAGTATTTTTAAAATAAAAATTTTGGGACAAATATATTTTTGCTTGTGTATAATATTTCTATTAATAAAATAATTATACATATGTATTTACAAAAACGTAGAATTTATTAATAAAGTTCACTTAGAACTTAAAGAAACAGAGAATTAAATTTAGTAAGAGTAGTTAAAATCAATATAAATTCAACAATAAAAACTTAACATCGAAAATTTCTAGCTCTTTTTTATTTATAAACAAATTTACAGCCAAATCGTAAAACTACACAACAGATTTTTGCTAGCATTAAGCATCAAAAGATATAAATTTTTAATTTTAAATAAAAATAATTTTCTGTACCATTGTACAACCTCGTCGGTCAAACTACAAAGAAAAGTTTTATGCAAAATTTTGCTATAAACATTTTTGTTATGTGTTTTAAGCTTTGAGTTTTGTCACTAATACTATGCGAAATACACACATAATGAATTAATTAGGTAAAAGCAAAAACATAAAATGAAAAATAAAACCATTTCGTTTATTATGTTTATTTTTTTACGACTTTTATTGTTTAGCATTTGTTGCGGCAGGTCGTGAGGGGTCAAAATACAATAACTAATGCCCAGCTTTAAGCTATGCGTAAATATTTAATCAGCAAACTAAACTAAAGTTTTTATAAAGTCTTTTGGCCAAACAATTGAAAAGTTTATAACTTTGGCTTTAAGCCTGCCTAAGACGGGTGACTTTTTCTTCGCTCTTTTCGCTCTTTTCCCTCTTGTTGTTTTTTGGTAATAACAAACAAAGACAATTGTTTTATTGTAGTTATTATTGTTGCTGTTATTGTTGTGGCTGCTGCTTGGCAACAAATGCGCTTAAATTAACCATAAATGGCTCCTTAGAGACATACAAACAAACAGCGCCCATAAACACTATTGCATAAATAATATTTAACAATCAACAAAAACATGACACAGACTAAAGACACACACACACACATACGCACGCACACAGATACAGACAGCAACCACAAAGGAACTACAACTGGACACACACAGATACACGCATTCAAACGTACACGTGTATAACATATCACACACACAGCTATACAAACACACACAGGCATGTCTAGGCTTATATTTTATGTACAAGTTTAGAGACAGTGCAACTATGAGAGACACTGTCAGTGAGGGGGGGAGAGAGGACAACAGAGAACAAACAGCCAGATAATTGTTTTGATTGCTTTACATAAATCTGTGACCAGAGTATCTGAGCAGTCCGAAAAGGTGCAAAGTGCTATATGATCTAATTGATAATACAACAGGTTACATAGACATGCATACAGCGCTGCTCAAGGCAATAGAAACGATTGATTTTTGAAAGAAATTTAATCTTTTCAGATGTGAACTAAAAACTTTAAGGAAATTGAATTAATTATTCCTAAAACCAACTGACCATCCTTATGGCCATTTGCCTAATCGTCTAATATCTATAGAAAAATGCAAAATCTGTAATTAATATCTCAATGTTGACATCTATAAGTTGAAGATTTTCGCTGTTGACGATAGAAGAAATACCATAATATAAAAAGATAGGCCGTAAGTTCTCTATAACATAAAGCTTAATTTCGATGTCAATAAAAAGTTCTCTACAAATTACGTACACGCAATGTAGACTTATATGAACGGAGGAGGTTGGCGTGCTCAATTCGATCAAAAATTATGTGCAAATGCTTCCCTTGCTTTTATTAAAAAACTTATGGCAACAGTAAATTATTTTTTCTCCTTTTGGTAAAGTAACTAAAAAACTTGATTAAACAATAAACAATTTTTAGCACCATTGTAAATGATTATACAAGTAGTTTTAAATTATGCAGGTCAACATGATTTAGTTCTTGAAAAGCCAATTTCCGAAGTAATTTGCTGCGTAAAGTCTGATCGGATTTTTAGATGTTTGACGTTATTTATCCGAAAACCGTAATTTCTTCCTATTTTGAGGTTACGTACATGGTCTGTTTTTCTAGTTACATCATTTAGTAACACTCTTACTCTCTAATTTAATAGTTTATTCAAAGTTATGAAATATATCACCTCGACGTTATTAGCATTTGCATTAAGCCTTTCAAACAACAATTTTTTACTGTATAATTTCTCTTGAAATTCGGATTCGGATCTGTCACAAAACGGATTTTTAAAAACACTCTTGTTACTTATTACCTTCTTTGTATTTCCGAATGGAGCAGAAACTAACTACTATCGAAAATTTTGAAGTTAACATCTTGAGGGTATATAATTATCCTTCTAGGTATAACCGAATTTGCCTCTAAAGAACAACGTGTTTTTTCCAACAAGACTCCTTTTTTAACCTTCTGCTACAAAATTTAAATCGATCTATTTTTTTTAACAAATCGATAAACTAACTCAGGTTTGTGTTCACTTTATAGCGAATTTTTTCATTGTCTTATTTTAATCGCTTTTTTGTTAATTTGTTTTTTTCCCCTATTATCGTAATATCAGTATCGTATTTTCATAATAAATCCGATATTGTTTATATTTAATCAAATATTATTCCCATTTGAAAAACTTATATTTTTTGAAGTGTTAAATTACATAATAATTACATTTTATAACGTACTTTTAATAACCTAGCATCGTTAAAAAAATATTTTTTTTAGCAATTTTTTATTTTTAATACTAGAAGCGAATAATATTGGGATCTTAGGTTTACCACTGTTTCAATGGCTACTGTGTTGATTGATGAAGAAAACATATTTTCGGAACTCTCAAAGAGCAAATAATGTTATAGAAAAGAAGCTTAAAGAAGCGTTTATATTCCTTCAAACGATTGTAGATAAAAATAAAAAAATTCGAAAAGTGTTATCCAAAAGAAATGACTGATATATTTTAATTAATATTAGAAACGTATAATTTCTGCATAAACATTTTTCTACAAACGAACTAAAAAATAATTCATTATAGGATATTTTATTAAACTATAAACGGTCTTACGACCGCAAAAAAATAGATTTTTCGATGGAACATGATATTAAACATGTAAAACATTTTTTTAACAACAAATATTAAAGTACAAATTTGTTTTCTTTCTTTTCTAGAGTATGGCATCTACGATTCGATTTTTGGATAAAACACGTTATTGGAAATCCTTTTGAGTAATAACTAGTTTCTCAAAAATTATTGAGTTTTTTCATTTAAACCTTTTTTGATTTGTTGATTGATTTTGGTAGTACGTTAAATTTAAGATAATTTTTATTTATGAAATTATTTATTCATAGATGTTACTACCAAAAAAAATCAAAACCAAACAAACAAAACAAATGCATTATCCGTGTCGGAGGTCAGACCATGACAGGTTATCATTTTTATTTTGAGGTCATGGCAAAACTTTTACGTCAAGGGGTTTTAGAGATTTGATTTAGATTGACAATTTAAATTTTTAAATGTAAGACAGTCGAGAAGGGTCCAGATAGTGATATACTCTGTAGCTTTTTTCTCGAAAAAAAATTGGCTTCCTGCATTTTCCTTCTAAGAACTCTTCAATTTGTATTATCTTTTTTCATGCTGCAGGATAATGTTTAATAAATCTCGTAAATTTTCACCGATTTTGATGATTATCGAAACATACGTAACTTTTTACTATAACTATGTATAGGTATATTATTTATATTTATGCAGTTTATTAGCAGGAGGTGTGAAATTAGCCAATTTTTGACTATAACTTTTTTTGTATTTGTCCGATTTTGTTCATTGTTCGCCACGACGGGTTTAAGGGTTTAGATAAAAATTTTGAATACTTCTAAAAAAATATGTGCATCATCTGTTAAAGCTCTTAATCTAGGATAGACGGACAAGACTCAATCGCTACCCAAGTTTGTATAAAGGACATGGGGTCTTAAGAAGAAATCGAGGAGAGACAGCTAAAATGGAGGAAATCAAGGAAATCCAAACAGGTACTGGAAATGAGAACGGAAGGCAATGCACCGAGAGGAAGACACCGAAAACTTGGGAAAATCGCATCCAGGATGTGGAAGGATGAGGCAGAACCCTGGCAGAGATGCGAAGTGAGAGCCGGAACCGTCCTAATTGGAGAAGATGGATATCACGAGGCTACCCCGACGCCTAACACCAAATGGGGATTGAAGAAGAAGAAAAGAAGGACTGGGGTCTGCTACGCCTACTTCTGTCTGTTACATGCATTGCACAAATCAAGTATATCCTTTGTGCCTATAAGTACAGGCTATAAAAATAAGCTGACCCGAAAATCGATTTTTGGCAGCTTTATTATTTTTGCCCAATTTTCATATTATACACCTACCTAATTTTTTATTCATTTATTTGTTGAAAATTCACTATAAAATAAATTCGGAGATTTATTTTCTATTTTATGTCAATTGAAATTCATCATAAAACAAGAAGAACAGCAGCCATGACTCCTCCTTAGAAAAGCATCCACACTCAAGACACGTAGGTGAGCAGATTTATAGGCCAAAATAACAAAATAATTTTATTATTGTTGCGAGACAGCAACAGGTCCTTCCACACACAGTCCAAAAAGGTTCAGCTGAATGGGGTCCTCCCCCAAGCGTCAACCACACTATGGGCGGTGGGGACTAACAATGTCCATTTATGGTCAATAATGAGAGAGCATACATCAAGACGACGACGACGACGAGAACAAGAGCAACTTGAATAGAGGCAGCAATGAGGGCCAGCCCAACTTACTTCTGTATGGGCCAGGCCAAGAGGCGGCATTTACATTTATAAATATGCATAATTTGTTAAAGTAAAATTAAATCCAGCATGGCCTAAAGCAGAGCAATGCGGATGGACGCTGACCCAGTGTTGGCATATCGTTTAATTTAATCATTTCCAGCAAGGTGAATGCTCGGTGCTAAATATTACGCCAAACACCCCAAACAAGGGGCTCCTCCTACTGCTTACTTATACAAAAATAATTTATTTCTAGGCGTCAAACGAGCACTACTTATTGAGTGGGGTGGGGAGCTTGGAAGACTTTAAAAAGTTTACAAACAACTGAAGAATGACAAATTTCTTGGCATGAGAAAGCCGTGAGGCTGACACGGACAACTTTCGGCAGTAGAGGTGACTAAAAATGGGCCTAGAGCAACGTTGTCAGGTCTTTATTATTGCTATTGCAATTGTTGTTGTAGCGTTTTTGTTTACTGTTTATCTTTGGACAAAAAACAAACAAACAACACTGTGTCAAAACAACAGCCCATAGACAATGTCAAAGTTGGCCAACAATCTACGTATCTAAATGAAAAGATTTATTTAACTTTAACAACAACTCACTCTGATTGCGTTTTGCAAATTTTTGGCAATCGATAACACTCACTTGGACTATGGCTAATTGGTTTGGGCCATGCGCAGACATTTCTCTTTCGGTTAATTAAAAAATTGTTTTTTTAGATACAACGCATGTGACTAAACTTGGCCATAAATCATGACAATTGCAGAGAGAGCCACAAAAGCGACTAATCATGGCAATTAGAGTGACCAAAGCAAACAAAAATCAAAATGTCTACAAAGCATGACAGTCAGACGCATTACAGTTCAAAGGTCAGTAATTATGGGCAGGTCGTTCAGTGGCCTCTGATAGTGTCTAAAACAAAGAATTAAGAGGTCATTCTGGTAAAACAAAATTTATATTTATAGATAGAAGCAATTAAAGGTGGAGGCAGATGGTTAAAGTCCACGCCCCTAGAGTTATGATGTGATGGATATTGACATATAGGTCTTTATATACTCATTTTACCCATCGATTTGTGATTATTTATAAACTAACTAGAATACAATAATAGCAATTATTGTCGAACTGTTCAGACTAAAAGGCTCCTCTAGGTAGCGCTCGTTAAATTAATATTAAGTTAAGTATTAAATTGTAGATTTCATATGTAAAAATAAAATAAAAAAAAAATAAAAAAATAAAATAAAAAAAATAAAATCAAATAAAATAAAATAAAAAATAAATAAATAGTCGGACTGGTCAGACACTTTATAATTATGGTCGAACAGTGCCTTATAAATATGCATATTCGATACGATTATCCTTTAAAGCCAAATCGAAGTAATCTAAGGAAATAAAGCTCAAGTTATATATTCTATAGGCCAATTTGTTCCCAATTCTTTTCAACTATACTTTTTTTTAAACTCAATTTCGAAGTCATTATGGTAAAAAATCTCATTCTCTCTTTAGGAAACTATTGCTATATTTATTATTATTAAATATAATCACGAATGTAAACTTCAGTTTCTAATGAAATTAAAATTAAAATAATTTTTCAAGTTTGAAAGTATTAAGATTAAAAACAATATTATAAGAAACAGCAAACGGAAATCCCAAATATTTTAGGTTTAACTTTTTTGATTGATTTTTGGCTTTAAGTAGAGATTCCAGATTAGCTGATAGGGTGCATGCATCAGATCCTATGCAAATTATGAATAGCGAATAGCATGCCCGACAATTGGAAGCTCATAGTCCTCTGTCTTATACTGAAGAAGGGTGACCCGACGAATACCAGGGAATCAGTCTTATTGCCATCTCATACAAGATCCTGTTGAGCGTATTATGTGAAAGACTGAAACCATATGCCAACACACTGATCGGACCCTATCACCATAGACCAGATCTTCATTCTACGCTAAATCCTGGGAAACACCCACGAAAAACAGATCGATACCCATCATCTCTTCATTACAAAGCAGCATTCAATAGCCCGATAAGGGATCGCCTATACACCACCATGTCTGAGTTCGATATTCCAGCAAAGCTGATTTGTCTTTGCGTAATGGCATTAAGCGGCACCATCAGCTCTGTCAAGGTAAGAACGGACCTCTCCGAACATTTCAGTTCTATTCGAGGTTTCAGACAAGGAAACCCTCTATCATGCGACCTCTTCAATTTCAGGATGGAAGGGGTACTGCGGAAGGCCGGTGTACCTCGCAATGGCACTATTAATACAGAGTGCCCAGCTTCTTGCATACGCTGATGATATCGACATCATTGGGCGTTGTAAGGGAGATGTTACTGCTGCATTTTCCGCAATCGAGAAGAAGTCAGCGAAAGTGGGTCTAGCGGTAAATGAGGGTAAGACGAAGTAAATGCTGTCTACGAACAGGGACCCACGGCGTCTGAGCTTCCATGTTGTAGCGGACCGCTATACTTTTGAAGTGGTCAAGAAATTCACGGACCTTGGCACCGCCGTTAAAACCGAAAATGAAATCAGCCTGGAGATAAAGCGAAGAATCACACTTGCCAATAGGTAAGGTAAGGTCTCAGTAAGCAGATGTGCAGCAGAGACCTCTCCCGAACAACAAAAGAAACACTCTACAAGACGCTCAATTGCCCGTGTTCTTATACGGCGCAGAAGCATAAGTTGTGTCACGAAATCTATTCGTCTGCTCTTGGGGTATTTTCGTTTGAGGACGACTATCACAAACGGATGAACCACGAGCTGTACGAGCTCTACGACGCCATATATGTTGTCCAGTGCATCACAATACAACATCTGCGCTGGCTCGGGCATGTCGAACGTATGGATAACGATGCTCCAGCGAAAAAGGTATTCGAAGCGAAAGCCGACGAAGGAAGACGAAGGGGACGACCACGACTTCGATGGAAAGATCAGGTAGAGGAGAACCTATCCTCCCTTGGTATTTCTAATTGGAGAAGGCGCGCGCAAAGCGGAGGCACCTGGCGAAAGCTGCTAAGGTCGGCCGTAACCCGAGAACGGATTGTCATGGCCATACAATGAATGAATTACATTTTGCGACTTTAGTTCTATAGGTCGTTCTAAAAACTTTGATAAAGTAACTATAAGTCTAAAATAAATTGATCTTCAAACTTTTTCAAAATAGATTTTTCCAAAAAATTTTTAAATGTAAATCGGGTGGTAAAAAACGTAATTTTACTTAATGTGTATGCGAAGGTTTTTAGCTTCGAGCAATAATTTTTGGAAATATTTTTTGGTATTGCCAAAATTTTTAAAAATATAATTCGGGTGGTAAAAAACGTAATTTTACTCCAGCCAAATGTGTATGCGAAGGTTTTTAGCTTCGAGGAAACATTTTCGGAAATATTTTATTTGAATTGCCGCCAGAGTGCGCTTTTGTGTTTTTTTTTTTATTGCTCGACTTGGGAAAAATTGATAAAAGTGTTGCAAACATTTACGAATATTTCTCATAAGGCAATTCGGTATTTTAAATTGATCAACCTGTTAAGTGTTTAAATTTAGGTAGGAAGCGATTTGGGTTTTTAATTTTTTCTTTTTTGTTGCCGCCAGAGCGCGCTTTTGTGATTTTTTTTTTTTAATTTTGTCACCATGCTTGGGAAAAATTAATGAACGTGTTACAAAAATTGACAAACATTTTTCATAAGCCAATTCGAAATTTTAAGTTAATCAACCTGATTAGGGTTATAAATTAGGTAGGAAGCGATTTGGGATGGCACTACAAGGCATAGATCATTTATAAATTTATTTATTTATATAATTATAAAGTAAAATTTTATTCTAAGTCATAAAAAAGGGTTTGTAGCCAGAGCAACTTAGGCCTTCAGGCTGAAGCATGCATCAATTTGCTTCAATTTAAGAAAATAAATATTTTTTTTTTTTAATTTCTCTCTAAATAGAAATAAACAATTTTAGCTCTATCCCGATCAACCGCATGAAAATTTCGTCAGGTTGAAATATTCACTAGTGGCCACTTCAGGAGAGAATGGTGGATAGAATAACTACCCAAAGCAAAATTCCTGAAATTATTGTAGACATCTCGGTATTTAGCACATGCCAAACTATTCATTATATATACATAAAATAAATTATATACTCAGACACTTTTATTCTCTGAGAGTGTAGTTTAACCCCCTGAATTTTAAAGATGATTTCTGATGCTGTGATCTCTATTTTTTGTTGTCTATTATCTCATAAAAGACTTATCTGGTACCAAAGAAATCTAGAAGAACCTAGTTTTTTTCATTAAATTCTCGTAGGTGTTGTTTAAGCCAGTAATTCGAAACAGCCAACAGTTTTCTCATACTGCGCAACTACTACCTAAGTGTATCAATGGTATTTACCTATAAGCTATTATATATACAAAAGATTATCTTCGTATATGAAAGACCTTTTGACATTTACTTAGTTACATTTAACTGAAACCAAAAATTGAAACATGAAACCAATAATAAACAGGCCAAAACAATACTCATACATAGACCCATTTCAATATATATTAATATATTTAACATATATATTTGTATGTATATGCATGTTTACATGTACATATATAATATATAAAACACCGCAAGCAGCAGCTCATTAAATTGTCAAGCCAAAGAAATTATTTAAAAGCAGTCAACAAAAAAAAAAGTAAGAAGCAGAAAGCAGAAGCGGGTCAAATGAGATGACAAACCTGTTGCTAACTTGGCTGACGCCCAAAAAAATATGTGAGCCACAATGACGACAACAATGACAACGAAGACGACGACGATGGTGATAATGAAGTTGATGTTGATGTTGATGCTGATGACGATAACGATGACGTTGTCTCTGACCCAAACCGAGTGAGCTGTCATTATTAACGTATCATAAATCAAAAACTTGTTACTTATTTGCATATTTACAGGGCAAAAAAAAACCAAACTTAAATCAAAATCAAAGAGAACTTTCTTCAAAATAATGACTTTTAAATGCTCTACTTGTGTATTGTTATAATATATAATATAATACATATTTAGAAAAAAAAGTTGATCTCTAAGAATAGTTTTTTTAATTGTTTTTAATTTTATGTATATAATATATTTTTTTTATATATATAAAAATTATATATTTATATTTTATATAAAAAAATATAAAAAAATAAAAATATTCTACTTATTAATACTGTATTTTTTAAATTTAAAAAGTAATTAAAATGTGTGTTATAAAATCTTTTAATACAATTTCCAACACTAAGATTAAGACTTAAGATTTGAAATGATCAAAATATATATAAAGTATTAAGTAAAACAAAATATTTGCATTGCACAAAATTTTATTAATCTTTTAAAATCATTTATAATAATTCTACTTTGACATAAAAGTTTTAATTATGTATTTGTAGCTATCGTTATTAAGCAAATAATTTATCAGTTTGGTTTAATATAGCAATTAATACATATGACATAAGATTATTTATTAAGAAATCGGCTGTTGAATAATATAAAAAGGATTAAAATTTCTTTTCTGCTTTTGCCTATTATATCGTGATTAAATTATATATTTTTAAAATCCGATTTATTTAAACGAGTTGTATTAAACTTAAAACTACTACATGATTTAAAATCAGTTTTTTACGACATAAGACTTCGATTTGCATTTTAAATTGTTCGTCACCCGATATACGTATAGTATATATATATATATATATATATATATATATATTGTGGATGTCCCATTGAAATAAAAATTAAAAATACGAGTCTAAGGCTTATATTAATAAAATCTTTAACTATGTTGATAGGAATATTAAATCTACATAAATAAATTAATTTTTTGTAATCAAAATATTTTTGCAACTTCAGAGCTTAGGCAACTATTTCTAAAATGTTATTCTTCTAGGTCTTTTGGCCGAAGAAGTCAAGTACCTTGGAGTGGCCTTTGACTCCAAGCTTAACTTTACGACTCATGTAGATAACACGATAAATAAGTGCCCAAGGGCTCTCTTTACGTGTAGAAGTGTTTCCGGGAAGTCGTGGGACAAATATTGAGATGGCTATACCTCATAAGGACCATAGCCTGGGGCAGCAGAGCGAGAGACACTGCAGAGAATGGCCTGCTTATGTATGACAGGAGCTAACAGGTGGGTCAAAAAGTCTTTGGCCTGACATAGAGAAGGCGACTCCAGTTGATTATCCTTATGATTTTTCTGATACTACCAACCTTCAAATGCATCCTGTCAAAATTTCAAGTCAATCTGTTTATATTTACCCAAGTTACAGACGTTCAAGTGACGCTACTTTTGTGTTTACAAAAATCATGGATTCAAAGCAATTTCGTGTTTTGATTTATCATTGTTTTTTGATGGGAAAAAGTACCGTCACAGCCCACCAATGGCTTGAAAAGTGTTGTAAGGATCTGCACCATTAAAATCAAGTGTTAAATAGTGGTTCGCTGAGTTTAGACGCGGTCGTACAGACACCGATGATGCTGAACGCTCTGGTCGTCCAAATGAGGCAGTTACGGCAGAAAACGTCGAAAAAGTCGAGCAAATGATACTTTTCAACCGCAAAGTGAAGTTGCAAGAGGTAGCTGATGCCATAAAGTTATGAAAAGGTACTATTTTCACCATAATACACGAACATTTGGGCATGAAAAAGCTGTTTTCAAAGTGGCTGCCGCGCTTCCTCAAACCAGAAGAAAATCAACACCGAATGAAAACTTCCCAGAGAGGACAAAATCAGCGAATTGGGCTTCGAATCGCTACCCCACCCACCATATAGTCCAGATCTGGCCCTCAGCGATCACCACCTTTTCTCCCAGCTCAAAAAGATGGTCTGTGGCAGGAGATTTCGCTCTAATGAGGAGGTGATCGCCGAAATTGAAGCGTATTTTGGGGCCTCGAAACTTCGGCCTACAAGACCGTTATTGAAAAGTTAGAGAAGCGGTTTAATGCTTGTACCTCTGCAAAGGGAACTACTTTGATGGATAAATATGAATTACTGTAGAAAATTTCCAAGCTGATGTCTGTGCTATTGGAAGATGTGCCGAATTCAATCAGCAAACGAACTACCATGAAAAGGATATTTCCATCCTGTCTGATAGTCAGCAGCAATAAAGGCATTAAGTAAATCCAAGATTACATCAAGGCTGGTTAAAGAAGTGAGAACGTCACTAGATAATTTAGAATTCAGGACACAACCATATTCCTGGAAATGTGCTGGCAGATAAGCTTGCAAGAACCGGTGCAGCAACACCGCTAATAGGTCCTGAACCAGACTGTGGGATTGGTAACCACGTGATACGGTACCTACTGAGAATAGGGGGGAATAAAAAACGACTGCTTCACTGGGCGCAGATACCAGGGCTTAAACAGTCAAAAGCTCTCCTCTCCAATAACAACCGTAAGAGGTTCAAAGTTATGATAACCCACGGGAATAACACCGTGAGAATCATGACAGGCCTTCTGACGGGACATTGTAGGCTCCGCAGTCACTTAAACAAAATTGGCATAGTGGACTATGTTCCTTCTGTAGTATGGAGGAAGAAACTTCTTCGCACATATGTGAATGTATGGCACTCGCCGGTAAAGGAAACAAGCTCCTGCGTATGTACTTTCTCCCACCGGAGACCGTTGTTGCTATAAGTCCAAACAAAATACTGCAAAACATGCTGGCCTTAGGCATGAAGGGGGTACAATAGATCCACCTGGGTCGCGGTACATTTATACACCCAATAATAATAATAATTCAAGCTCTTTTGACCATTATAGTACAGTAGTACAAGGCATCCCGAACAGGCGAAAAAATATTAAGACGGACCGATATCGTTAAGCCTTCTATGTATCCAATTTGAATATCTTAACCCTGGTCTAAAGGGAATGAGAAACCCTTTAATCTTACTACTTATTGCTTTGTTTTATTTTCTTAATTTAATAAACTTGTCAATTTATATGCTACTTTATAAAGCAAAATTGAACCAATTTAATAAAAGATCAAAAATCTTAATAAATATAAAAATTCATTATATTAATTAGCATGCGCGCTTTGTTTACTAATCGATAATGATATCGATATATTTTAGATCAAGCAAGTACTAATGTATAAAGAACTCAACTGCACAGTATTTGGCTGCCTGCTATATAAGAAGAAAAACGGCGAGCATAATTTTATTATTAAACTGGTACTTGAAGCTCTGAGATATATTTTGTTGAATATGTATTTTATTTGTCATTTAAAGTTTTTAATATAATTTAAATTGCCGGATGGAGTATATAGTTACAGGTAGGATTGCGAATGAAAAAGCTTTTTAAAATCCAATCCCGATTAAACAACACTCAAAAGTATCGTTACAATATTTGACACAAATAAAATTTAATCTAACGCGAAAAAAAATGGCTGCAGTGTATTCCAATTCTGGGCTATGCTGTTGTGGTCAGATGTCAACTGTGTCCATCGGAAGCACTGACTTTGCTGTTGTTGACATGCAGCCCCAAGTAATCCATCAATGTGGGCGTCATCGTCACACAATTGGCATAGAGAGATTTGCCTAACTAAATAGCATAGAGGAATGAATTTGATTTTGGTTTTAATTGCGCATACGCAGCGTTTGACACACAACTTTCAAGGCCTCACCCAGCTGCAGCTGCTAATTATGATTGATGAGAGCCCCTAAAAACATCGTACCAGTATCAAGTTGATACATATTTGAAACTTTTCAATGGACAAGCAAAATAAATGCTTAACAAATTTAAATTTGTAAAGTAGGCAAACTTTTGCCGGCCCGCCTCGTAAGTGCTGACAAATTTGGTTTGCTAAATGACATGCAAAATTTGACAGCCTGCGGGAAATGAGACAAAATGGGTACAAATGAGCAAAAAGGAGCAAAAATATTATTTAGCTATTGGCATTTTAAAGAGGCTGCTCTGTCTGGGCTCGCCTAAAAGTATGCCAGCAATAAACCATTAGCAGGCAGCAAGCCATAGATGGCGCTAGCAGCGTCTTGACGGTCTTGGCCGTTAAAAACAATTAGTATGACAATTTATCATACGCCCGCAGTCGAGTGATTTATGAAGAGCCATCCACACACACACACACACACATGCAGGCTTACGCAAACACACAGATACACACACACTTACGTAAGTGCGTGCATGTATTATATACATTTATTTTTATACCCTATAAGCTCAAGGGTATTGTAGACTTGTGCAATGTTGGCACGATTGTCATTTGAAAAAATCAATATGAGCGAAAAAAAAAGAACGAAATGCTTTTTCAAAAATTGCAATATTTTAAGTTTATGATAAATGATAGGACGTTTAAAATAAAATAAAGGAAAATAATCAGACCGTTCAACCAAACAAAATGTTATACGATGCTTCATTCTTGAATTGTACGGTGTAGAGGATCACATTTTTAGTCTAAAAAAAAGGGTTACCAAGGGACACAGTATAAAAGTAGTTAAATTCACCCTATTTATTTTGATATAATCAAATGAAAAAAGTTCTGGAAGAACATTCGACAAATATAAATAATATTATTGTAAATATAAACTAAAAGTTGGGTAAAATATTTTCTCAAAAATGGTTATCAAAATTTAAACGCACAAAGAACTAGTTTTCTGAAAGTCGTATTTACTGTTTATATTATTCGTAACGCCGGTTTTTATTATCACACCTAAAAAAATAAGAGCAGTCCCGCAACGAACTATTTAAAACTATATTTATCATTATATATCGATTTATCGATAACTGAATATTTACGTTGCCCTTTTTTAACAAGAGATAACACGTAAATAATAAAAATATTGAAATATACAATAAAAATATATGTTTATACTTTGTCAAAGATGTAACCATATATTTAAAGCACACGGAGTAAAAAATATTATTAATTTTTAATAGTGTAACAATAATTTTAGTTTAAATTTAAATTAGAAATATGAGCTGCTATTTTCAATTAGAATAATCATATTTTATGCCCGTCAATTAACTAAGAAATATTTATTGTATTTAATTTATTTAAAAAAGCCAAGTTTTAAATTTATTTTCGAGGCACAATCTGAAAATCCGAAATCACCAACATTTGTGCTCATTTTCATTATTTATTCTGCAATCTTTTTTTTTAATTCAAAATAAACTAAATTTAAATTCTTTTTAAACCAAGGTTCTGGAATTTATAGATTCGCTCTGAAACGCTTTCAACCGAAATCTCATATGTTCTAGAAGAATGAACATTAAGCTTTTAACCAAACAAAAATTTAATCTCAAAATCATTTGTATCAAGCTAGGTCTCAAAACATTTAAATTATTCATCATTGTGTGACTATTAGAGTAAATATTAATATTTATTAATAATTTCTATAGAAAAATAAAGTTAGGTATCGAAGGAAAGCCATTTAGTCTACATCGCTAAAATGCGTTTTAAAAAAAGGATTCAGTAGCAGTGGCGGATAAAGAAATACGGACACCTGATTTGCGCTTGTATATGCGAACTTTGAAGCGTCATTTGCGGCGCATAAAAGTTTCGATCGACTTGAAACTTTTTAGTTGTAATCGTGTGTTATTTAGCTTTTAATAAATGGTAAGTTTTATGATCTCAAAGCTTTCTGGGAAGTGAACAAAATATTATAGTGAAAAATGTCTCAAATGATTAATTTGCATTAAGCCATATTGGCTCTGCGGTCAGAAATCTTGAGTCACCGTGCTATAAGTGCTAAAGTTGTATTCAGCAAATCTTCGAAAGGTCTAAACAATTATGACGAATCCGGCAGCCTTAAGAGAAACCCTGCCACAGATAGGAAGAAGAAGACGACCGACAAGGAACATCGGATATTGAAGCGTTTAAGTATGGAAAATCGGTTCAAAACCGCTGAAAATATAAGGACCAAGTTTGTCCAGTTTGGAGGAGTCAACATTAGCACAAGAACTGTTTGAAGACGCCTCGTGGGGAAAGGACTTAATGCTCGACGGTCAGCAAAACAACCGGTCTTAACCTTAAAAATGCGTCAAAAAAGGCTACAATGGGTTAAAACCCGCGAGTCTTGGACCTTAAATGATTGGAAAAACGTTATATTTTCTGATGAATTCAAAATAAACCTTTTTGGTTCAGATGGGATGACCTAAGTACGCCGTAAAATCGCAGAGCGGTTTAAAAACGAGTGCCTAAGACGAACTGTAAGGCAAGGGGGATCCCATATGGTCTGGGGATGTTTTTCCTACTATGGAGTTGGTGATTTGGCCCACATTGATGGAACCGTAATTGCAGAAAAGTATCAACGAATTTTGACAAACATCTTGAGGACCCACCTTTCGTATTCCGATAATTTAATTTTTCTGGACAATTCTGCTCCTTGTCACCGTGCAAAATCGGTAAGTCATATTTTTTTTACATTCTGTAACTATTTTGCATTTTATTACTTAGCATTTCCATTTACACAAATGTTTTTTTGTAGGTAATTTGGGCATACCAACGTTGGACTGGCCATGCAATGTTCCGCATTTGAATCCGATTGAGAGTCTCTTGCAAATTTTAAAGAAAAAATAGCGGACGTAAAGTCGGGCGCGGACGACTTTAGGATACCCTGTACCACTAGCTTGTAATAAAGTCCGATTTCTTCACAAAAAACCAAAAACAGAAGAATTTTTAAGCAAAATTTTTTTTTTGACCGATCGTTCCTATGGGAGCTATATGATATAATCCACCGATTTCAATAAAATTTGGTACAGTGATTGGGAACTATAAAAAACTTTCGAATACCAAATTTGGTTACGATATCTTCATAAACAAACGAATTATTCATCTAAAACGCTTTTTTTTTTGTCGAGGTCGTCTCAAACACCCCCATGGGAGCTATATAATTAATCCCCGATATCAAAAAAATAAAATAAACTTGCCTCCTATGGAATAATATGGGATCTGTTTGGTAACTCTAGCTCTTACCATCTCTGAGATCTAGGCGTTCACACGGATGGACGGACAGACGGACAGACGGACAGACGGACGGACGGACAGACGGACAGACGGACATGGGTATATCGACTTCTCTATTCACCCTGATCATATTTTAGGTAACTTTGGGGTGTCTCCGACGTCTCCTTCTATATGTTACATACATTTTCGGCTTGCACAAACTTAATATACCCTTGGTACCATACGGTACAGGGTATAAATATAACGAAGGGGAAACCCAAAACATTAAAAGAGCTGGATTTCATTGTGGAAAATGTGTGGTACAAGGACATTAGCATTGAAACAATCCAAAATTTGGTTGATTTAATGCCAACACGCATAGAATTGGTCATAAAAAATAATGGAGGATCAACAAAATATTAAAAGTTACAATTTAAACGTGTTAAATATGATATAAATAATTTTCTAAAAATTTTAAATCACTTCTAAACAAAAAATTTCAAAGCCTATTTGGCTACCCTAAGCTGATCACTCATTTTTGACACAGTTCCTATTTAGTTTATCTTTTTTTATAGAAAGCTTTTAGAGGAAAATCCTCTCTGCCTATAAAAGTAAAATAAATAACACATATAATAGAAAAATTTCTAACCGATATAAGCTAATTTACAATGCTAATGCCGACTAAAAATTCACGCATGCAGCCAAAACTAAGTGTCCTAATTTCTTTGCCCGCTACTGTATTGTCAATTTAATGAAAAACGATGAATTATTATAATAAGTAAAAATAAAAAATTGCAGAATAAGAGTAAGATTATAACTTTTAAATAAACAATTAATGCAACATTTATTATATAAACAAGAACTAATCAAATTTTCTAGCTTAACCATACAGATAAAAACTATAATATTAAAAAATTTTTTTTTGCCATTAGTTAAAAAAAATTATTTTTCCCTGTGGGCTTATTAAAAAAAAATATTGTAATATTGGAATCAAAATCATTAAAACATTGAACCGCAAAATTATAGTTTTTGGAGATTCTCTACTTAATAAATTTTCATTTTTTAAAAGAAACAAATATGTTTATGGCGTAAATAGTTGTAGTTTTCGAAAAATTAAATACTTTTTCGACAAACTGATTCTGATTTTTTAACTTTACTTTTCATAAAGCAAGTTTCTACGTCTAATAAAGCATTTTCACCTACATGCATTACTCTTTATTTTTTGGCTTATATTACTATTATTAATATGGTCTTAAAATAATAAGAAAATGAATCGTGCTACTTACCCATGCGTTTAAATATGCTAATAAGAACAATATTTAAGCAGAAAGAGAATATTTATCTCGACGTAGATTAGCTATATCCATGGTAGAATTAATTCACATTTATTTAATCAAGAGAAAAACGAAGAGAACAATATTTGCTCTTAAGCACTTTTTTCACTGCACATAAAAAAAAAACAAATTGCTTTTTTTCTGCTCACCTTCGTCTCTCCCTCACACATTTGAAAAATATTACACAACAGAAATTAAAGAGAGCAATCTCTGCTTCTCACACTCACTGCACTTAATAAACAAAAACAAAAACAGAAAAAAAAACAATTTGCAAGCTTCTGTTGCGTACCTTTTTGCACTCACGCACAATATGCAAAATTTGTTTGATCTTCCGTTTTGCATTTTTCATCAGCAACTTCAATGTGCACTTAATTATATTCCGTAAAGTTATTATTTAAACAATTACGCGTAGTTGCCAACAAATGATAATTGTAGCTGGTTGCAAACATTTTAACTCATTATCGCAAACGCGTAAATTAATTAATTTTTAATAAAACTGCGCAGCGCGTGAACATTTGTGTTGGTTGGGGAATTAACTACTGCAGTGACAGCGTTGCCATATGCGCCGTTTCCAATTATGTCAATAATTTTGATCCAGTAGTTAAGCAGCAGCAGCATAAATCTGGCAACACTATAAAAGAAAAAAATAAATTAGCACAGCAAACGAAAAACAATCGATTTAATCGAATAATCGGAATTAAACGGTAGACGCTAACAAGTTAAAACCGTAGAAAATTATAGCACAGAAAATCTACATATATAAAAAGAAGAATAATTAAGCTAAATTCACTTAAATTTATTTCCGTAATTTAAAATATGTTAACAAAAACCAAAATTCAAAACTTGATAAAAGAAACCAAAAAATTAATAATTCGTTTGTTTCAAAGTTTAAAACTTAATACGCGAAAACGTAAAAATTTAGTCAACATTTATTAAATTTTATTTAAATTCTTTTGTCAATTTAAAAAAAGTTTATAAAATACTTAAAAGCGTGTTCTGGAGGAATTAAAAATTAGAAATAGATGGAAAAAATTGATTATTCGACACATTTGGCAAGAGAAAAATAACGTTTTTTTTTTTCCTAGTAAATGGAAGTTCTAAGTTGATTTTTGTATATTTTGAAAATAAAAACAAATTTTAAAAAAGTTGGGGACTCAAAATTCATTTTGGAACCATAGTTTAAGATACTTAAAAGAATGAATCAAAATCGATGAAAGCCCCAAACCGTTTTTCTACCTAATAAAACGGATCCGCCGTAATGTACACAAAAGATCGATGATCTATAAACAAGAATCGATGTTATTGTCAGAAAAAAGAATCGATTGAAGCGACTTTAAATCGAATCGATCCCCAGCTCTACTGCCTACCTGCTTGACAACAAAGTAAGCAGTTGGATAAGCAAGCAGTTCTCTGCTTTGCGCACTGCTTTACGCTAAGCTGAATTTTTACATATCGCATATGAGATTTTTTGCATATATGTTTTTAATCTGAGTTAATAATGCAGATTTATTCGTTATGAAAAACTGTGCATTGTGTAAAAATTTCATATTAATATCAAAAATACATCCCGTGTGAGAAGAGAATCGAGAATTTACTTCAATGATTTTTGTATGAAATTGTAGGGTCGATGAAAACTTTAAATGCGTTTTCTGCAAAATGACTTTTTTTTGGAGTTATGACGTTTTTCTCGTATGTGAGCGATATATAAAAATGATAAAAATTTTCGTTTTTTCCGATTTCTGGAAAACTATTAATAGTTTAATAGTGTGGGCGAACTCATTTTGTGGATAATTTCAATTACTTTAAAAAAAAACCCGGCTAAATTTTCTGGAAAAATCTGCTGGTTATTAGATATTTGGAAAGTACTTGCTTTCCAAACACCATTTCCACTAACGCGTTACTTAACTGGTCAACTCAAGTTCATTGGCAGAGCTTTTTGGCCGAGATTCTAATTTTCGAATTTGATTTCAAGCGTTTTATTAGAAAACTTTCATGTGTCAAAATAAACTTAATATAGGATGTATAGATTCCTTGACGATGCCTATATCAACTGACTCCTATTTTTGGATCTTTCTTGCCTCCCATCAACACCCTTATTCTGAATATTTAATTCAGCAGGGTATCCCATTGTCGCATATCATTTCATCCATATCACTTTTTTTGTGGGTGCGTCGCATGTTTGCTCATTTCCTTCCGCTTTTGTTGCTGCTTGTTGCTTTTTCTGCTGTGCAATTTCTAGTTAATAAATATTTTCAACATTTCCGGCAACATACAAACCACAAAAACAAGAAACAAAAATAACAGCCGTAATAAAAACAAACAAACCACGCTTTTCCAGGCATTAACACACCCGAAAATAGCTCCAAGTCTGACGCCGCGCAATTAGTTTCATCAATAAATGTCTTGGCTTTTTGCTTAAGGATCGCAGTTTAGTGCCGTTTACCGTTCGTTGCCTAGTCCTCCACTGCCTCCCCCTCCAATACTTCCCTCCCGCCAACTCCGATAATTTCATATGCTTGTTGTGGCATATTAATTGGCTTTCATTAATTATATTTTGTGTGCATGTAAGATGTCGCTGTGACCCATCCGAAATATTGCTGCATAATTAATTGGGGTCGTCGTGTATTAAGGCAAATATGTATACATAAGTATGTATATAATTATATGTACATATATACAAACACAACGCGGCCATTTAAGTTTTGTAACTGCGGGTCATAAAGAAAAGCGATACATACATATATGTATGTATATATATGTACTATAACTAATATTTTAACAATAAAGAAATAGCAATATTTCAACAACGTCAGCTGTTATCAAAGCAAAAATAATTTCGCGCCAACGCAACATTCGAATTTATCGGAAAATAAGAAATATACAAATTTATCGAAAATAAAATTATTAAAATAAAAGAATTACAATTCTTTGGTTTAACTTTTTCGTTTTCCAGAACAGAATGTTAATGTACCTATTTAATTTGTGCCACAATGATCAAGACGATAAAAAAATGCGAATTAGACAAGTCTTTTTATCCGTATTTTCTGTTGAATATTGGCATAGGCTGCGTCTATCCATCATGAATTACAAGCTGCCAGTTACTCATAGAATGAATCCCCGTAAATCCCGTTATAGAGTTTGCTACAAGAGAATGGGAGTCGAAGACGGTAGAAGAATAAAGTTTTTAGAAACGACCACTAGAACATACTATGTTATTCCATTGTAAGTCAATCTTAAAAAAAAAAATGTGCCTTTCCGCGCTTTCCTCTACGGAAGTTTTATATTCACTGAAATTGATTTGATTTTATACCCTGTTCTCAGAAGGTACTTAGAATCTATTATATCTTCATCCAATTAATTGCTTTAGCAAAATTTCAGACGCAAAACAACTCATCATATCGTAGGTTGGGTTCCGCAAAATAACAATATTTTTCATCGCAATATTTAAGAAGTAAAGTTTTAATACCAAAATATTATTGCCGAAAACCTAATCTTAAGAATCAAAATATTCTATTTAAAACATCATCATATTGTCTGACTTGATAATTAACCAAAATCATATTATAAATATTAAAATATTTTTTATTAAGGTTGTGAAAAATAAAGCTAGAAGCGAACTTAAGACTGATAACTATAGAAAACCAAATGACAATTCTATATAGTCTAGTTCCTTCAACTAATTTTCAAGTTATCTTTACCCAGCATGGATGCAAATTTCATCAGAATCCGTCAAATACTTCTGAAGCTGACAGCCATAAATGACTTTTATATACCCTAGCCTAGAAAGTTACTAAATATAATATATCTAAAAGCTACAAGTTGGGCAAATCTTCATTTAAATTTTAGTAATCAAGCTTTATTGTATTTTTGTTTACTTTTTGGGCAAAACACATGTTTTAATAGGTTTTCTATTAAAGAAAGTTGAAAGTATTTCCAGTTGAAGCTGCAATCAAATTAGCTGAGGTAATTCATTAATAACGAATGCAGCTTTACAAAATCAGGAGCGAATTCAAGCATTGTACAGGGTTTTTAAATTCTTAGAAACTAAAGAAAGTGCAGGGGATATTACTGTCGGAATGTCTGAATATAAATAGAAAGCCGGCAATTAGCAAATGAAACACGCAATGGGAGGAATCCTCTAGCTTTCAATATTTTTGATCAAACCTTTCATACAACACATCATCTAATGATAAGCAAAAATACGTCCCTTAAATTCCTTTTATTCTTATAATAGTATACCACAAGTTTCAATATTAAAATATTAACGCATTTTTACAGCCTTACCAACATCAAAAAATGTCTTCCTAAAAAGCTTTTCACGAGAAGCTCCCGTATAAAGCTTTTTGCGGTCACTTCCCTTTGGTTTAAGTTTTAGATAAAGCTTGTAGCCGAGCTAACGTTTTGAGCTTTTATGTTCCCATTTTCTTTTAACTGCCATATTGTAGCTGACTGAAGTAACCAAACTTATTTTTTTCAATTGTATCTCTAACTTTGTGATTGTTTACTTTTAATAGCTATTACAAACTCGTTCTATCAGAAATATAAACAAATAGGCAGTAGTTACAGATTTTCAATAGAAAAGAGTAATAATTTTTATTTAATTTCAACCCAAGGTAATAATTTATACTAGTGGTTACTTTAAAACAATGTGCTTGAGATCATTTCAATTAGATAGATACTTAGGTTTAACTATTGCCCGCACATTTTTCGATATTCATAATCTTAAAAGGCTAGAACTTTAAAATCAGCATATTATCTCCAAAACATTCTTGTACAAGCTTTATAATGCCAATTGTACAAAAATTAATTAAATTAAAAAATTAAATTAAAAAAGTTAATTTTATTCCTTTTTTTTTCCTATATTTATAAATAGTGTTTTTGCAGTTCAAAACATTTCATTCTTAATCGATTAAAATATTTTTCAATGCATTTTAAATGGAACCCAATTACCATAAAACTGTTAAAATGGCTTTGTTTGATATTTATAGTGATATCCAAATGATTTTGATATTTTTCCCCTACCTCATTTTCGTCTACAAATTGTTTTGGCAATTTCATAAAATTAAAAGTCTTGAAAAAAAACGGCCGCTGAAAAACTGCCTAAATACTCAATTTTTTTGTGGAATTGTGAATAACTTAGATATCAGCACAGAAATGAAGTTAAGGGATTACGCCACCTTTGAACTTTTGGAAAATCGATTTTTTTCTCCTCTAAATGCTGCCTCATAATCTTAAGAATACACGAATTATATTAATTTAGCACAATTCGATAGGCAAAATGATTTTTTGACACTTAAAGCGATGCGCATCCAAGCAGTTGGAGTCGGGTTCGAAAATTTAAGTCGGTTTTTCTCGAAACGACGTTTTTTAAAACGGTGCGCAGAGCTACTCTTACAATTCTTTACCAATTTGAATGTTTTTTAAACCGAAATTTTCGTAAATCTATCAACCTGTGCGTGACGTAGGATTTTAACGTTAGAAGGAATACTTTTTTTTTATAAAAATTAGAACAATTAGAAACATAGATGAAAACGTGACTTTTTCCTTCCCAGTCTTCAGACAATTCAGAAATTCAACAAAATCCTTCACGCTATAGCTAATAGCATATTTAAAATAAAAAAATATAGTTCATTGCAATCAGACGAGAATTATGCCCACTAAACTGCGTACCAGTTGTACTTGACCTGCTGGAGCGGTTTCGTTCCAATGACTATACTGACGGTATTTTTTCATTAAAAAAATTCGAGAAATTTTTAATAAGTACACTAATGTACTTATTAAAATAATAATAAGTATTGAAGCTATTATTATGCATTTGCGCAATATTCTTCGGGTTTCATTTAAAAAAATCACTAATATATGCATTTAGTACAAGGAAGTGTAATACAAAATTAATTACATTTTTTAAATATTTCATCACTGCTGACAATTTTAATAATATGTTTTAAATTTACAAAACGTGAATTTTTTTTATTTAATTCAAAACGAAGTTTCGCATTGTGACCCATCATAATAAATAACACAGTACTACAAAATAAAAAAAAATCAAAACACTTTTCAAGTGACAAGTACATCACGAAAGCGTGTTTCAAAATCGTCTAACACCCCGAAATTCTCAAGTTATTGCTCAAAAACCCGATTTTCAAGTACTGTGATCACTCCAACGTCGTCATTTTTCAACCGATTTTCGATTGCTTTACGGTTTTAGAAAGAAGAAGATCCAAGCTTTAAGATGATATACATTTGTTTATACTTCATACAAAGCAACTAAGAGATTTTTTAAAAGTTATCTAAGATTTACACTTTTTTGGAATTGTGTATAACTTAGTTAGCAGCACAGAAATTAAGTTAAGGTAAGATAATGTCCCCATATGTCTATAAATTTTCTAAAAATCTCCTGTAAATCAAAGAATTAAATATTTTAACTATTTCAAACACAATTTTTGCACAAGAAAGTGTAATACAAAATTAGTTAAATTTTTTAAATGTTTAGTCAGTGCTACCAATTTTATATATAAATAAATATATTATACTACAACGTGCAATAGACTAAAAAAGTGGTATTTTTTTAATTTAATTCAAAAGGAAGTTTCATATGGTGACCCAACATGGCAAATAATTGGAAAGTACTTCGAGTACTCTAAGCCAAAAGTTGGAATATTGTTCAGAAATAACAAGTATATAAATGGGTTAATATATTTTTTTTATGCACAATGCTTTTTCATTATGTTTTTGGAAATTAAATAAAGTGAAATAATTTTTTTTTGGGCAATTATACTAAATTTGACTAAACAACTTCTCTTAGATTTTCAGTGTCAGCTATTTAGTTCCATTCAGCAGCCGCTTTTGAAAAAATATAAACAAATTAATTTTTTTCTAACTTATTGATGTCTTAAAAAGCTGCACACTTAGAAGCCGTAAGTCTACTGAAAATACTTATCATTAAAAGCTTTCGAGACTTTTAAGTCGGTTAGATAACTCCTTTAAAAAGCGTAGTATGTTTTGACCCTCTAGCGACCTTGGCCAACTAAAGCACACATATTAACATTTTGGAAACTTACCTCTAATTTCCAGACGCCATGTGGGTACTCGCTCCAGGAATGAAAATAAAACAAATTTGTTGTCACTAGTTTTACAATTTTTAGGCTGATTTAACCGCTGCCTAACTTCGTCAAAACCTTTTGCTATGATAGACAAGCAGAGACTGATCTTGGAACGCTGAGAGCGGTGCAACGGCCGCAGCGGTGCCTAGAATCATGCTTAGAAGGGAATGACAATTAACTCTACACAAGTTTGGAGACCTAGAGAGAGAGTTAAATCTAATGCAAAGTTAAAAGCACAAGGTAGGAGAGTTATTAACAACGAAAGAGAGCGTCAGTAAAGTGCAAACGTATTGGTGTGTGTTCTCACACTGCTTAAACATTTTTTTAGTGATGACATTTCACAATCACGAAAAAATTTATCAATTGGATTTATAAAATTTAATTTGATATCAATATCTTTCTTAAAAGAATTTTATTCTTAGCATAAATCTTTAAAGTGACTCTCAATGAGTTATTTATTTTATTTATTGAGTTATGGATTATTGTAGATAATTTTGGAGATCTTTCCAGTAAGAATATACAAACCTTTATTGATTTGGTCAATGTAATATTTGGATTTTTTTAATTTTTTTATATGTATTATTAATAATGAGAAAAAAAAATAATACCATTATTGCAGAATTAATAAATCTATACTTACTTTAATAATACCTTCTCTTTTGACCTTCTTTTATCATGCTTAGAGTTTACATTGTTATTATGCTTTAGATTTTTGGCTTGCCATTGGTTTGCTTTTTAAAGCAATCCCTTTAAAGAAGAAACAAAAGACATACCACCGTTTTTTAACTTTTATTTACAAAATTAAACTATGTATATGTGTGTATACATATTTATAATCCTTGTCCATTACATGGAAAATAAGGTAAAATAAGCAAAATAAATATACACTACTCAAAATGCAAAAAAGAAGAAAAATATATTAAAATCTTTAAGGAATCATTTTCTATGCACGCAACAAACTTAGTTTCTTTTGTGGTATCTTTAAATGTAACTAAATTAGATTTTTGTTGTGAATCTTTTTCTGGTTTGCTCCTCTCGGCTGTATTCCGTGTATCTGTGTGTGAGTTTAAGTATGTGTGTGTATCTGTGTGTGTGTATTAGTATCTACAACATCAAAGATAATTTTAGTTTTATATACGCTTCATACTGCTTCATGGGTTCTGCTGCATTTCATTTATTTTTTTTTGTTTTATAAGTATATATAATTAGTTGTATATATTTCATACATTTATGTATATATAGGTATATGAATAGCTGCTGTTTTTGTTGTATATATAATTATAATGCATCTTTTTTTTTGTTTTTTTTTTTTATCTTTTACTTATGCCACATTCACCACATTTGCTCAACTCTATGTCCATAACGCTTTACATAAGCCGCATTTATTTAATAAATAAATTACATTTATATACTGCAAACATTTATATTTTTTCTGCTGCACATAATCCATAAACTTTAACAATGCATTTTTTTCATTAAACCCTTTAGTTTTTATACTAAATAAAAACAAATTCTTGCGCACTTTTAAAATATGCTGCACTTGTACTTTTTGTATTTAACATTTTGCTGTCATTTTACTTTTAATTTTTTATAAACAACAATTTGTTTTATATTTTTTTTTTAATATAAAGTGTTTTTATGCTTGCTTGTATATTGATTATTTGTTTTTTTTTTTTTGTTTTTTTTTTGGCCCCCGAAAGAAACTGAAAACTATGTAAATGCATTTTACACGTAAGAATTTGAAATAATTAAAAATTAATTAAATAATTAGCATTGGAAGCTAAGATTGCAACTTAACTAATTGTTTAGAATTTAAGCAACAAACTTCCAATTAGACTTGTTTGAACATTTCATGTTTTAAGTTATTACATATGTAGTTATTTATATGTATATGTGTTTATATATATATATAAGTAATATATAATATGTTTACATTTGTAAAATAAAATAATTTTTAAAATACGTAAATTGTATTTTATACTAGATAATTTTTAAGTTCTAATAGCATAGGACACAATTATAGATAAGGTATGTATAGTTACATATAGATACATTTACATGATTTTTAATTTTTTTTATTTTTTAGTTTAATTATGTTTTGTTTAAAATAATAATTTTTTAAATATTGTTTAGTTCATTTCCACTTTCAGCTGCTACTTGCTCAATATGCTATACCTGTTTTCAATGTTTGTGTTTTATTTTTTAGTTTTTGATATTTTGCTAAGTTTTTACTTTTTACTACATTTCAACTACTTTTTTTTAAATGGAAAACTATTGTTTTTTTATTATACTTGTATATAGTATATATAATATGCATAAATAAAACTGGTGCAAGTTGGTTTTGTCTTTTGTTTTTTACGCTTGATCTACAGCTAAGTATCGAATGTGCGCTTTAAAAGATTTATTTTTCAGGAAACTCAAAGTAGAAGTACTTACTACTTTCTGAACTGAGGCCAAACGCACCCAAGGTGCTGCTGACTCTTAGAACTTTTGGAAATAAAAATTGCTAGAACTTTAAGTTCTCGCTTCGATTTTATAATATATTTAATCAACTGTTTGTTTTTTAAAAGTCAACGTAACCTTCCGTAAAACAGGCAACAAATATTTTCTAAATGTCTTCAAACTTTTAATTAATTAGAATTTCTTAAAAAAAAAAATTACATTTGGAAATTATTTTAAAACGTAAATAAAACACAGCCAGCACATTTTTGCACTTTACACAAACTCGATGATAAATCTCAAGGTGCCTTTAATGGACGCCGCTGCACGAATCACTCACAGCTCTTAGCTCAGGGTTCTTCAGCTGCTACAGCTGCTCTTGCTGACTGCATCTGATCTGGCAACGCTTTACTTTCTCATCTTCTTGTCCTCGTGCGCCTTCTTCACAATGGCCAGCTTGGAATGCGGCGATGAGGGCGAGAGCGTGCGGTAGGGCGCCTCCTTGGTGCCATGGAGCACGAGAGACCATTCCAGCAAGTGCCCATTGCGAGTTTGTGGAGAATTGAAGCGTGCCTTAAATATGAAACAAATATAATGTTTCCGTGTTTAGAATAATATTCTAATAGCAGTAGATTGATATTTTTTTACTAAATAGAAACGTACAGCCCTAAATTTTATGTACATATAATTTTGTTTTTAAATAATGTTACACAATTTTAGAAAATGCATATTTTACCATTCTTTAAATAATTAAATATTATATAATTACTAGTGAGCCCGGCAGACGTTGTCGTGCCCAAAATTTTTGAATAGTCTTAAAGTGTATAAACATCGTTATACTCTCTAGTTAGCTTATTTAGACTATCATTAGATTTTTGGATTCGTTGACTTTCATGACGCTCTAAAAAGCCGTACGGACGAGCTTAAGTATTCTTAAGAGAGCTCGCATCTCCACAATTCAACCCCTTTGCGACTACGATTTTGTCTGCATTTAATATCCAATACCAGGTGTTAAACAATTTTCTACAATGCTATATATTATTTATTCACTTATTCATTTCACTTATTCATATATATTCACAATATTCACGATATTCACAAAAATGCGAACTAATCACGAAATACACACAAACACATCGAAACAGGCTTCAAACCTCCATATTGACAACCTCTAACACACGAAAAAATCAGATTTGAAATTCATCGACGCATTCTTGAGAACATACGTAAAACATAAGTTTTTTTTATATATATAAATTAGTTTATAATTAAAATATAAAACGGAAATGTTAAGGTTGATTTTAGGCCACATTTTTCAACTTCGCTGCTTATAAGTATATTTTTTGTTTCATCTATATTAAATGACGTGACCAAGTAACTTAAATAAATAATTTAGGAATTAAAAAAAGAATAAAATTATAAAATTTTTAAACTGTGTCTAAAGTTCTAGCAAAGTCAAGGTGAGCTTATTAGTTAATCTGACAATATACACAATGCCACACTATAAAAAAATTTGTCCAAAAATTAAAAAAAATGTTAAGGGTGGCAACCCTTATCAGTGAGAGAATCAGTCCAGCCGTTTCGGAGGAGTATGTTAACTAACATTATGACACGGTATGTAAGAAGAATATTTTTTTTAGTTTGTATAAAACAAAAAAATTGACTTCCCTGTAAAGGATCTTTAAAAGATACATACTTTAAAGGACCCAAACATTAAGGACTTTTGTTATATTATTATTATTATTAATTATTTTTATTGTTGCGTCGCTAAACAGCTATATGCCCATCGCGCCGACTGATCCAATAATTCCTACTGGGTTGCTTGTCAGTAGCAGTAACGGATCTTTTGCAGTGTGTGTTTGCCTCGCTCGCACCTGCATGAAATGCGGCTTGGGCCAGCCGCATGCTGGACTATAGCAGCTACTGCAATAGCTTCTGCAGTCAAACAAGGGACCGACTTATTAGTAAGAGAACTTGATTGAGGGAGGTCAAGACCGCATCAAAGCGCAGGCAAACCATAAGTGTAAGTAGAAAATAAATTTGATGAAATTAAATTAAATAATAAAGATTTCAGTTCCCCGAATAACCGATTCCCTGCGAAAAACTTAAGTAAATAAAAAAGGACATTGTCATATGTGGACCGCTTTGACGCCGCGGGCGAGACACCACCTAAAAATTATATTAATCTTCTTGGGCTATTTTTAAACTCCGCATTGTCTTTCAGGAGACTCATTGGAAGATGAAAAAAATGGACTGCAAAAGTCAAATTTTCAGCATGTTGCGAGTATTTTATAGGTCCAGTGAAACAAAAAATGTAGCCTAATAGTGATTATCTCGGGGACCTATGGGCCAAACTGCTTTTTTCGACAGATTTTAAAAGGTTATCTTTTGTTAAGTTTTGTCTATTTAAGCAAAACTGGAGATACTAGCCGAAATTCTAGTAGCAATAATCGAGCTTTCAATAACTTTCCTTCCGCTAAGGGCTCGCTTTTTTGGATTCTTATTTTTGTTATTGTTAAGGTATATAAGGCTAAAAATTAGTAAAAATTTCGAATTTATCGAAAATAAAAAGATAAGTTTCGTTTTCCACAGCACACTTATCGATTCGAAATTAAGTTTTTCGTTCTGTTTTTTTTTTTTCGTTTTCTGAAGCGCGGTTTAAAAAATTATTTACAGAACCGCATTGACATGTTTTAAGAAATAAAAAAAAAATATCCCAACTTTCTAGCGATTGTTTTTTTTTTTAATAAGTGAAAAGTCTGTATATCAATTTTGTACCATAACAACACATGGATGGTGAATTAATAACAGCTTAACCCCATAACACCGTATTAGAATTTTAATCTAGCAATTTTACTGAAAAAAAAAATTATTTTTTAAAAATATCATTGGAAAATCTGTTTCAAGGCTGTGTAAATCATTTAGAGAACTCCTTTGATGTGCGTATTCCTATTGACACTCTGACAACCCTGTCTACCAATTGAACCATATTTAATATGCAAGACTTACCTCCAATTTCCAGACGCCTTGTGGATACTCGCCCCAAGAGTGTGTTGTCATGAAGGGCCACTTGGTAAAGCCATCACGATGATCATCATCATTGGCACGTCTGGATAAAATCATGGACCTAACAAGCCGAAAAGTAATTGTAGCCAATCTCCATAGTAACATACATTAGATACACTTACCTGGTGCCCATGGGTGAGGTTAAAAATAGCTCCAAATCGCCACGGCGTGAAGCATTTGCCGAAATTACCGCCTGCACATGCTCCAAGTAGTTCACCTCCGTATCGCTGCCTTTGCAGGCGTCAGTGCGTATTTCCAAGAATAACGAACGACCCGTAAAAATTTGCCTAGAAGTCAAATGCCAAAAGCTTTAAATAGAAAACAACGCCTTTGGCAGAGCTTTACTTACTGTGGCTTGGTAATCTCGCCTGCTTCACAGTGATAACGTGCCGGCACGGTGTGCCACTGCTTGGCCAAAGTAACCATGGCGCCCGCATCCAGCACGCCAAAGCCAAATAGGTGATTGAACTCCAGTCCAACGCCGTTCATGGTCCAATAAAAACGATTCTTGGCATCGAACAGTGAGTTGCGTTTGGACGTCAGCACCGTAAGATGTTGTATATCGCGCCAGGTCAGTTGGGGACTGCACAACAAAAGGGATTAGCATAAATTTATTAAAAAAAAAGGAATAAAAATCAAGCGCAGACTTAACCGTCGTCACTTACTTGGCCTCCAGTGCCAAAGCAAAGACACCCGCAGCTTCGGGTGCTGCTGCGCTGGTGCCAGAATGTGTGGTGGTGCATTTGCCATAGAGGTCGGTGGTGGCCACACCCGTATTCGGATCCTTGGCACCATTGCTGAAAGTCGACGCCAGCGTCGAGCTGCAGCTTTCATCATAGTGTGCATTCTGGCCATCATTAATGGCGCTGTTGATGGAAATGGTCCACATGGAGGCAGCGTAGCCATCACAATTGCAATCATCCTCTTCGCCGCCATCGCCAGAGGCCCAGACATAGATGTTGCCCAGGCCATTGCGTCCCTGTGAATAGTTTGCGCGTAAGTATATGTTAATAAATTTAAAGAGCGCCAGGAAATGTACCTCATTGACGCCTTGGACTATGGCACGCATAGTGGCATTGCGCGGACCATCAACAGTTTTGCCATCATCCGTGGGACCCCAGGAGGCGCTATAGATGTGAATTTTATGTGGCTCATGACCCATAGAGTTGGCTTCGATAAGGTCTGTCATATAAGGTTGATCCAGCATGCGTATGCCTGTGGTGCAAGCGATAAGTATGCATTAATCTCATAATGGCGGAAATTATAAATCAATATTTATATGTTGGCTAACACACACACACACCAATACTTTTACTTTTAGTCGCTGCCTTTTATGGCAATCATAAACACGTGGCGCCCCCTAGCGGTTGCCGTAAACATGCAATTTATTGAGTTTTTGCGATTCTTGACATGATTTCTCCCACTTGAGTCATAAAAATGACAGATAACTAGCTCAGATTTATGCCCACATCAAACAAAGCTTCAATTCCAGCGAAAAGATAAAAATAGAAGATATATTATGGCACCCATGTTGGTTGCCTAGGCAACATTTTAGCATTTGTCGCCTTTTAATTACTACACAAAATATGCAACTGATTCACGTTGCGTATACTTAATACCAAACTTATGAAAACATTGCATTAATCAGCTGTCGTCGTTATTTCCGAACTAACAGCACGTTGCAAACTCATTAAGCCTTTTTTGCTGTTCTTGTTGTTATTGCTATTTTTATTTTGGTATCTGCTGTTGAGACCAGGCCCAAAGCCAAAGCCACTTACCTGCGATTTTGCTGTCATAAGCAACGCCAACGCCACAAATTCCATTATCTCGCGCAGCAGCCACTTCTCCAGCGCAACGTGTTCCATGGCTGCCAACAAACAACAAACAGGAAACAGTGTGGGTAAGCGCACAACCAAATACACAACAGTGTTGTATAGGGCGAGAAAATCGTTTATTGTTAGCGTGTGGGTGTAAGAAAAACCATAAATATATTAGACAAAGTCGCGGCACTTGTATTTGCATCAATGTAAGACTTTACTGCGTCTTATGCAATAAGAGTTAGAGTTGGTAGCATAACCAAAAGGCGCTTAGGAGACCAGCTCTTTGCCCGAAGCAGATGTACTTAATCTTACCTGTTAAACCAATCGTCTGTATAACGTGGATAAGGAAAGGGATCATTGCTGCTGAAGTCATAGCTGGCCTCAGCATTCTGCAAGCAAAGCAAAAAAAAAGGAATTAGGGAATTTCTTATAAAATAAGTTTATTTTAGTCGGAAACTAACCACAGTGGGATGTTATGACGCAAACGTAAATAATGATATTAATGTCGCGAAATTCGATAAAATAAACCTTAAGCCGCTCAGGTATTGTTTTTCCGGAAACAAAACTAATTAACTTTGTTAGTACCAGATAAAAAAATGCAAGCTTTGAATTTCTTAGAGCTATGCAATTTCTGACTAAAGTATTGCTCCTCAATTTCACAGAACTGTCATTTGTAAGATTCCTGGATGTATCCATTTAGCTCTCATGTCTTCAATTTAAAGGAAACGCGGTTTTATTAGCTGGAGAACAAAATTAATCCTAACCAATTGTTCACTTTGTTTGGCATAAGTGCATAATGGCAAAAGGGCAAAACAACAATTTAGAAAACAAAATGTGCAATTATACTTGACCCAGTTCCTTCTCTGCTAAAAATGTGTCACTCTTGCCCAAATAGGAGTTATTAAAAGCGCCAATATTTACTGGAGTCACTGTTTCCTTATATGCCACCAAAAGTGTTTTTATTTTCGACATACTAAAGCGATCAAAGAGTTTTTGGGAATTTCGATTTAAAAGGCGCGCGTAAAATGAATCAGTATTTCTTTTTTTATTGGGTTGGTAGGACTGTTTTTGACATCTTGTCATAATTTGAGCGCAATTCGCCTTATTAGTATTGGTTTGGAAGCTATTGTTGTTAGTGGAAAAAAGGACGCTCTTCGATTTTTGCAATGGAAAAAAAAACGTGTATCGAGCTTATTTGAAATTTTGTGTTGCGAATGAATTTTCGTGTGCCGATTCGCTTAAGATGTTGCAGAAGGTCTTCACTGAGGACTGTATGTCCAAAACACAGGCATTCGCGTGGTACAAATTGTTTAGAGAGGGTCGTGAAGACGTCACTGATTTGCCTCGTTACGGTCGTCCTTCAACATCAAATACCAAAGAAAACTTCGATGCAGTAAAGAAAATTCGTGATTCGTAAAAAATCGTAGTGTCGGCATTCGTGAGATTGCTTCAGACCTTGGCATCTCATATAGATCAGCCGAACACATTTTGGTTTAAGTTTTCGGCATGAAACGCGCGCGGCCCGACTCGGGCCAAAAACGGTGAATTTTTTGCAATCATTATTTTGGAATTTTTGGCCAAACACTCAACGAATTTGGTCGCTCCGGCTCCGTATTCACCAGATATGGCACCGTGTGAATTTTTCCTCTTCCCCAAACTCAAATTGCCATTAAGAGGGAAGCGTTTTGACACCATTGAGATCATCAAACAAAATTCGAAAAATGAACTCAAAACCATCCCTGCCGAGGCCTACCAGATGTGTATGGATGATTGGATCAAGCGTTGGAATAAGTGTGTAGGCTCTAATGGTGAATACTTCGAAGGCAATAATAAAGATATTAATTAAAATTTAAGAAAAATGTTTCTTTATTACAATTTCTGGAAACTTTTTGATTACAAGGTTATTTATGCTTTTAAAATGAATATTTCTAACTAAAACTTTTATTACCAAAAGCAAAGCATTTCTGCCATTATGCCTTGTTGAGGACTGCTCGATTCGTTAATTTGGTATTTATGCCTTATGCATTTTTGCCTGTCACTTTGAACACCCTATATGTTTTTAGATTTAAACAAAATTGTTCTATCTAAAACTTTTATGACCGAAAACAAAGCATATTAAAGGTATTTATACCTTTATGCATTTTTGCTCCACAAATTGTACAGCCTAAATTTTTACACTTATTTCTGTTTTCACTTAAATTGTCATTGTATGTATTTTAAAAATCTTTTGAACCAACTACTGGAAATATAACTTTTTATTTTTTGGGGATCCTTAATATTGATATTTGCATGTTAGCATGCCAAGCATTATAACGCGGCTCTTGGTTCCAGGAATATTTGAATTCACTTTTTAAAATAAAAATGGCCCAATAAATTTTATTTAGGCTAAAAATCATTAATTTTACAATTAACTTAACAGTAATTATCATGAATACCCTGATTATAAACTAAGTGCTGTTCAGCTGGCAACTCCCCACTTCTTTAATCTTTTTCAACACTGCATTGATCATTAAAAACACTGCCTTAATAAAAGAAAACATATTTTATATTAAACAAGGAAAAAGGTGATTAGAAAGCCAACGCAAAAGCATGTGATGAACATGGTCTAAGTTCCAAACTAGAAAATCTATTTTTTTGTAGGTCTGTGAATATTAACCGATTTTTTCAAGTCAGTTTAATATTTCACTAATGTTTTAAAGAAAATAAATGATAACTACATCAATTATCCTATGAAATATAGCGAGATTCTGATTCTATATAAAATAAAGTTTAGTTTAGAAATCTATAAGCTTTAAAAGTTCATATTTGGGTGCTATCAGAAATTAATTTGTTTACCTCTGTAATATTCATATATGTATATTAATCAGTTTAAAAGTTAACATGTACTAGAGACTAGTGATAGTTCGATTGTACTTAGTCTTTAGAGATAAAAATAAATGATGACGATTGGCACTACGACGGCAAAATGTTTTTAATATATCGAAAAGTAAATACAATGTTTATAAATAATTTGTAAGTATTTAAATGATGACGATGAGAACGACGACGACAAAAATTTTCTTCATATAATAGAATGATAATAATTTGCTTGTGATTTAAAATATAATGAGAATACAATATAAATATATGTATAATCGGATGAATTTTATAAGATAGTTAAAAGCTCATATTGGAATACACAACAAAGAAGCAATTTCTAGAGACATATTCAATTCCCGAAAAACATGCCATAATTATTCCCAAGTTGCTGATTTATGATGAATTTAGAAAGTTATATTTTTCAAAACCATATTTGTTTCATTTATCATTTATCTTTCCAGTTTTTTCCCATTTTTACCTAATGGACGATATTTGATTATGATATTTTCCTATAAATTTAAAAGTACTCCCAGTCCGATAATCTTCTTTAGAATACTTATCCTAGCAACTTTGTTTATTCTTCACTTTGTCAAACTTTTAATTTGTTTATTTAAATATAAAGTTTTGTGATTTTATAAATTTTTTAATTGGAATATTATAATCACTTTTTTGCATTTAAAGCGTTTAAAACACGTTTAAAAACTCGTTTAAAAGTATTGAAGTGTTATACAGAAATTAAAGTTATCTATTTTAGAAAAGTATTCAAAACTTAACTTTCCACAATATAAATGTGAAAACCGGAACAGCGTTGATATGGCTGCCAAACGTGACCAGCATCCTTTGAAAATAAAACAAAACATTTCCTCTTGCTGGACAGCTCTTGACGGACCATTGTCTGTCATTGTAAATAGTATTCAACTTAATATCGATTGGCAATTGTAATTTAAAAATAATTTCAAAGGGAAATTTAATTAAAACCAAATGCATTCAGTGGCGCAAAGTCAATAAAGTTGCATGTGCATTACAGTCAAGCTTCCTTAAACAAATTTGATCAAAATTAACAAGTTTGAGCTTCTGAAAAAATGTGTTCTGACTAATTTAGTTAGCTTATTGAAATATCCTTCTATTTAATAGAAATAAACAGTTTTTTCTCTCCGGGAAAAACGAGACAAACTTGTCATTCTAGTCACTACCATCAGTCCCAAAGAGTATGCCATATAAACACCAACCGATTTAAAAAAATCTTTATCGGATGAGTTTCTACTTTCTACATGCAAAGACTTGAAGTTTAATAGTGAAAAAGAGTTCCTAACGTTTGGTATAGGAGGTGTGTTCATAAAATAATGAGACTTTTAACATTCTTATATACGAAGTGTGTTCAAAAAGTAAGGTGACTTAAGCAATTTCGCGGGCAACGTATTTTCGATTATCGATTTTTTTTTGTTTTGTTGTGTTGGTAAACTCTTCCCGAACATCTGTACCAAATTTCAAGTGGATGGCATTTTTTGATTGGTTGTGAGAGGCGTAAAGGTTATAAGTGTTTTGCGTGCTCGATAATCGATAATCGAAAATTCGTTGCCCGCGAAATTGCTTAAGTCACCTTACTTTTTGAACACACTTCGTATATTAGAATGTTAAGAGATTTTTTATATTATAACCTACTTTAATTTGAATTTAGCTTCTGTAACTTCGTGGGGTAACTTAATATTTGCCTATATCTCGGGATGTACCTCAGCGATTTAAATTAAATTGACAAGCACAGATGGGTTCTCTGAAAATGAAGATCTGTGTTGGATTTTAATATTTGATTGAAAAATTTCTATATGTAAAGACCAAACGCAAAATTTTATGTCATCTGCGTACAGGCAATATAAATAGACGGACAAACAGACGGATGTACAATAGCTAAATCGATTTTTTTATCGTCCTGATAATCAAATAAAAAGTTGACGTTCCCAAAGCTTACTTCAAAATATTACTCAAACCATTTTTTTTTGCCTATTAGATTAAACTTTAAAATCTTTTTTTTTTCAAAATTAAACACAAATTTTTGTCATTGCTTTACGAATTCAAGTCATCGAAGCTTGACTGTAGTTTCGGCATTAAAAACCACTTCCTGCATGTGTATTGTATACGAGTTTTGTTTTTTGCGCCTGAATAATATTTACACTGCGGTCAGCACAAAAACAAATTGCAAAGATAATGAAAATTAAATATAAAAGGCCATCATCTGCGCGTGTCAGTTTTATTACAAAGTTTTTTGGTTTTTTTTTTATTCTTGTTTACTCACATAATTAAATTTTAGATCCGGATGCATGTAGTCCACGCCTAAAATTGCCCAGGGAAAAACAAAAACGAATATTTAATGTACAATTAGACTTATTGTTAAAAGTTTTTCCGTATATATGATTTGAAAACTCACCGTCGTCCATAATGGCCGTTGTGACGTTCTTGCCGGTAATTCCCTGATCCCAGGCAGCCTGCACATTAAGGTCCAGCCTTACTTTGCCGCCATTTTGTCCGGTGTTTTTGAGATACCATTGCATGGGAAAATACGGATCCGTGGGCTCAGCGCCCACAGCATTTGACTCGCCCGAAACGCCATCAAATTGAAGACCATGTATGACGGGCACGGCAGGTCGTAGTCCGCGCTTGACACGCTTAAAGCCCGGCTGTTGCACGGCCGTATGTATCTAAAAGAGAGTGGGGAAGAGGCAGAGGTTGAGCGTAAGTTGGCAAATTGAGTTATATTTGCATTTTTCCGTTTATTTTTTCTTTTTTTTGGTAGCAAATTGACAAAATTAAACGCAGAGCTGTCAGCAGTGTCTGCCATGTGGGTCATTGTTAAGCATACGTGCCAAGTCTGTCATTGTGTCAGATTGTCCTCCGTCTGTCCGTCAATTCAGCTGTCAGTGTGTCAGTCTGTCCTTGTGACAGTCTGTTGCCAAAATGTTAATTTCGTATAACCTTGTGACAGAAGCCGAGCCACGGCACGCGCGTAACCAATCTAAAAACTGGGAGAAGAGCACAGCTGTCGTAGTGCGATGCAATGATGCGGGAGAACTTTCCAATACACTACTTTTTGGGAAATTAATTAATCAAAGAGTCTAAATGACAGTTATGCTAGAAGGATTTGTATACTCAAGCGCGTGCTCTTTATGTCAAAACATTGTATAAGTAATGAAGCAACTTGGGGTGTTCATGAAGTTAAATTTGCACTGCTTGCTCGCAACATACTTTTGTAGTGCATTTCTACACAAAGCAGTGTTGTAAAAGGCGCCAATGTCAACCAATGTGTACATATTTTTATATGTTTACATTTTTTTTAAAACTCGAGCGGTTTTATTTTGTGTTTCTTATAGCAGGGCAATCTTACTGACATCGCTTAAAAACTTCTTCAATCCATTCAATTTCCCGGAGAGGAAAACTTACTTATTTACTTTACTTTTTCGTAAAAAACACAACAGAAGCTCATGTCATTAGTTAAGCTTTGGTATACAATTTCAGGAAACTAAAAAACTTTTACTAATTCAATTTATTTTTAATTTTCTAATCTAACCCTTTTTCTCTTTAGTGTTTGTGGCCTTTATAAAAGGTTTGCCAAGAGGCGGCATTTCTGGGTCAATTTAATATTTAATAGGCTGCCCAAAGAGCGAAAATTTTTAAGAGATGTACCAATTCGCAATTAAATTAATACAAGTATTTGCCATTTTGATATTCAGGCCATGGCCTAGAATCCGGCAACTTTTTATGAAAAGTTTTATATAAGGCATTTTAATATTTTTATTGGATTATAGAAGCGTCACTTGGACACTAAATAAATCACAAATTAATTTAAATCATCAGTGATGGCATCCCCTTCAAAAAAGAACTTTCTTCCTCCTGATTTAAGATAAACAAATACCATATAAAAACAAAAATTTGGTACAGTCGAGGCGGTGCCGGAGAGTGGAATACCCTGTACTTTTTATTTCGAACAAATGTTTTCTGCATATTCCTACAAAAAATTTTCTATTGGAATTTTTTTTTTTTTTGTGAAATTCGATATTTATACCTATAAGTTCCGTAAATTTTTACCGACTGTGATGAAACTCGACAGTTACGTCAAAAAAACTATTTAAAGTATATGGGGATTCAAGATTCAAGTTGATATGTTGAAAGGTGTGGGAGGAAATCCGTAAATCGATTGCGGGGGGTGGGGGTCCGCATCTTTAAAATTTGAATGTGGGTTTGTTCATTTGAGCCACATGAATCAGCTTACCAAAAATTTTTATTCGAGGCCATAAGGCAGCACTTTGTTAAATTTCAGATGAAAATATTAAACAGTGTGCCCAAAAACCGCGAAAATGTACTGGGAAAGAACGGGAGAAGATATTGAGATGATTCAACAAACTTCATCTTCTCAGGAAATATGCGCACCAGCTGGCAAGGTTTGTTGTTTCTAGCTCTTCCAGTCTCCGAGATCTAGGCGTTGATTCGGACGAACGGACGGACGGACGGACGGACGGACGGACGGACGGACGGACGGACGGACGGACATGGCTCAATCGGTACCCAAGGTTATGATAAGCAATTTGGTATATGGACTTGAATTTATTCGTTTAAAAGTCTAAAAATGAAAAACAAAATGTGCAGTTATGGATAACTCGATAAATAATCGATAGTTTGTTATAAAATTTGATGTGGTTACTATTGGATCTAACAAATATGTAAAATTAATCAAATCGGAAAAGGTCAGAGGAAAAATGACCCGCTTCACTTATTTTCGAAGATATCCAGTCAAATAAGAGTCAGTTTATTTCTAATTTGCCGCGTGAACTTAGTTGCTGTCACATCCAACATACTATCCAAATCTTGCTCCAAACGAGTATTTTCCATTTACAAACCTAAACTGAAACCTGAAAACTTAAGAATTGATTCCAATGCAAGGGTCAAGAAAATGCGTATATTGAGATCCTAGAGAAAATCTTTTATTTGGAATCTCCAAAAAAAACGGATCTATTATATGCGAAATAAATTTTCTTTCTCAAACTTTTCTTGTTAGATTAGAGCTTTGTTAAAAACTTGTATTTTTTAAAAAACGATTCTCTCGAAAAGAAAAATTAAATTTTTTTTATATCTTGATAGATAGTTAATTAAAAAAAACTTTCGCCAAAATAAATTTGCTTGAAAGACAAAAGCAGCCTATTCTTTTAAGAATCTTAAAGGTAAAAAGCGAATCAAAAGCAAAATCTAAAAAAAAATTCGTTCTTTTTCAAAAATAATATACAATGTGCTACAATTTTCAGTACCTGATAATGTTTCAGTTCCGGAGTACGTTCCAAAATAATATTTTTAAAAATTTTCATCATCAATATATGAAAAACAAAAAATATAGGACAATGGAATAAAATTACACAAAGTGGGTTCTTGGGACATACAAGCTTCTTCGGGCACAAAGCAGCACTAAAAGGACCTAAGTCATTTGGCAAGCCTACAAGCAGATATTGCGAGAAAAGAAGAGCTCTAAACGAAAAACTAACTGGATTAACAGGAACCGCCTCAACTTCGAGAGCTAACTTGAAAAGATATCCTTAGTACACTTACGTTACACTGCATGCGAATATTTCCCAATAACATAATTATTATAGAAACTCAAAAACTCAGTTATTTTCTAGATAATTGAAAAAGAGAGCGTATCTAAGCTATCCATAACACGACCCAATCCTATCTCCTTTTTTACTTCTCTTTTTGCGCATTCGCTTTGTTTGCTTTTTCGTTGTTCTCTTTGTGCTGACGTTTGTGTCTCTGCACTTTGCATAGTAATTATCGATAACAGCTTAGTGGCACGTTCCAATGCAATGGAAACAAAAATTGGACAAACAAAAACTGGAGCCACAACCCACAAGTAAACCCTCAAAATGGCCAATTGAAATGCAATTGACGTAGTTAGTTGAGAAATTTTGAATGCAATTTGAATGGTATTTGTTTTGTTTGCCAAAACCAAACACATATGTGGCACGAGGCATGACAATTAGGTTGCATGGCTTCAACTCTATCTAGGAGCTCCGTAAATTGGCAATTGCAATTGAAAATGCAAACGGAAGAGAAGCAATGCTGCGTGCTTGGACTTCAACTTTGACATTTTTGCGAAAATTGCGCCACGCCCTGGTGACGTTGCCATAGCTGCCATTGTCACCTAAGTCTAAGGCAACGACTGCCACCACCAGGTGGCAACCACCTGGCCAAACAATTGACAATTGCACCAATACCAATTGTCGAAGGAGCTTCGTGTCCATACATAGTATTCTACTTACCGCTGGATGGCTCTTGAGCGCGCGTGTATGCGTTATACTGCGTCGGGAACGCGCATGTGGCAGCGTTCTATGCTTGAAGTGGTACTCGTGTCCTTGTGCACCCACCAGCTGCAAAGAGACAGATAGAGAAAGTGGGAATGGGTTATTAGATATTAGAACATAAGCCAAAATAATCGAAATTTTTAATTGAGCACAAGACTAATTTGGTCATGCTCTGGTTTTAATGTAACATAAGCCCGGATACGGCCTATAATTGCAATGTAATTGAGTTAATGTTGTTGCTTTTTACTACTACTACTACTAAAATGTATTCCCTAGTCACACACATATATGTGGGTGTGCTGTGTCTATGTGTGTGTTGGTTTTTGCTAGCCAATAAATTACGTTTTAAATTGCCAGTCATGATCATCAGAGGCTGCCTTCAACGTCATCATCATTAGCAGTCGTTCTTATTGCCAAGCTTTGGTAAATTGAGTGCGTGAATCTCTGCTAGCGGCAGCGATATGCCACAAGGCACAGCACAGCTCAGCTCAGCTTCATTCTAGGACCAGCCTCCTCCACTTTTAGTCTAGTAATTTTCCATGTTGGTTCCTCTGCAATGCGACTCTAAAGCATATCAACTTACTGTCGCCACATAGTTCCCAGAGCGCGTTTTGCACTTTCACTTTACACTCTCACTACCAAGTACTCTCTGTACAACAGCCCCAACAGCTAACCAACCCAACCCTCGGTCGGACTTACCCCAAGTGACCATGTTTGTGCGTGCTTGTTTATTAGTTCAAAGTTTGCAGCCAGTAGCAATAAAAATGTGTATATTATATACCAGCGCACTATATATCAGTTTGTCACTAAGTTTATGCCTGTCCGTTGAGATCTTGATTTCACCAAATCATCTCGAATTAGCCAAAATGAGCAAAAAATGCCATAAATGCCAGAAAATATATCTTGAAAGAGCCTGCCTAATATCATTTCTTAATACCATATAATGCAGCCAATATATGTGTTCCTCAAAATTTCAGAAAAATAACTCAGTAACAGCCCGCAACTACGAAATCGAACAATGTCTTAACAGTATCTTCAGATTAGGGCATATTAAAAAAAGAGGATTCAAAAAATCGTTTACTATCTACAGGGCCGTAGAGAGAATATCCAGGCGACGGGGGAAATCTCGGATCCGGACCGTAACAAAAATAATCGTCAAGAAACGTCTCTTGTTTTCGAAATAATTTTTCAATTACGGAAAAGCATAACAGTCTATTTTCTATAGGCAAAAAAACTAAGTTGCTCACTATTTGGGCCATATAGCGTCTCTCCCCTAATCAATCAGTTACATATAAAATATCTTAATTGGACCTCAATAACATACATTTTTGTATCACCATATTATATTCTACCATTGCAATCATAATAATAGCATTCGATATAGTTAAACAAAAAAGTATGCTACGGAGCTCATGTAGAATGATATTGCTATATTTTTTTAAAGCTAAAAACTTCCCGAATGACTCTCGAGCCCGAGCCCCTCCGAGAGCTCAGGGCCCTGGGGAATAAGTCCCCAATCCCCCCTCCCTCGACGGGACTGACTATCTATATAGACAAGCTATCAAAAAAGTACGTACTAGATTTTTAAAAAATGTCTTATTTTATTGAAGTTTTTTAGCTTATGTCAAAACCCTGACGTGCTGCGGCTTATTTCTCCTCAGATTTTCATTTATCGAGCTTTCTTATATATGAGATTTATAATTTTTATTTGAACTTCCTTTGTTCACTTGCTTATTGTTAATCCAAGTCTCTGGCCAAGTGAGTCTGTGCATATCCCTAAAAAGTTCAACCACCGATCTAGTGACGCAGATTTTTCTTCTTTCTATTTTTCAATATTTAATTTAAATATTTTTTATAATTTAAGACCAACAGCTCTGTGTTGTACCGCTTTAAAAATAAATAAATAAGAAAAATATTTGGGAATCATGGTATGGTCACTAGATCCCGAATTCGGACTTTTATTTCAAACCTTATTAAACCTCAATCATCTAGAATGTTTCACTGCTTAAAATCAAGAGTTAAAAAAATGCTCCTTATTTTTCTTTCAATTATTTTAGATATAAAGCCAAAAAAACAACAAATCAGAAAAATTACCAATAAAGTTTTCATCAAGCCTTTTTCGAAATAAAAATAATAAAAAGTTGTCCAAATTTTTATGAAAAACCTTATAAAACTTTTGTTCTGAATTCTATATACATAAAAAAAAATCAATATAAACGCTATAATCTAATATTTAGACAATTCTGAAATTCGTAGACTTGATAATGCTAGCATATATTGTATTTGCACAAACTTTTTGACTGATCTACCCAAGCCGTATTTTATATATGGCTAATTTGCGTATACGTAATTTTTCTTTAGATGTTACAGAAATTTTAAAAACCAAAAAGTTTTTACTTTTAAACATAAAAATATCGCATTTTTAAAAAATTTTATTATTTACTATTATAAATATTCATTAAATAAAAGTTGGTTTCTTGGCATTGAGATCGATTTTTATTATTACATCAATTTTTGGACCAGTGTAAAATGGGACTTTTTTTTAGAGAAATTGGTAGACAATTATATATTATAAGAGGTCCCCTATAAAAGGTGAGGAAGCCATCCATCAACTGCGTCATCAGCGTATGCAGTTATTTTGCATCCACCATCCTCCAGGGTACGAAGAGGTCCATTTATGGCGACGTTCCAAAGGAAGGGGGACAGGTCTCCGCCTTGCGGTGTTCCCCTATTTACATATCTTACTATACTGAAAGAGCCAAAAGAGGCTTGGATGTCTCTGCATTTGAGCATCTGAGCAATGAGGCTGACTAACCTTAAGTCCCCTCAGGGCGTCTATGATGGTGTCAGGTGTGACACTATTAAAGGCACCTTCAATGTCTAGAAAGGCAACTACTGAAAATTCTTTGTGATGAAGTGACTCTCTTCCAGAGATCACCGAGTGTAGAACCGTGCATGCAGTGAGACGGACATTTGAGAAATAGTGTTCCTAAGTTTGAGGCCAATTAGTCTTTCCATCGTTTTAAGAAGAAACGATGAAAGACTTATTGGCCGAAAATCATTTGTGAGTAAGTTAGTAGCCTTCCCTGCCTTGGGAATATAAACTACTCTAGATACAAGCTAAGCTTTTGGGATGATCCCTGTGTGTAGCGATTCCTCGATAGAAGTAGTCCAGTTTCCATCGGATTCTTGTAGGTATCCAAGCGTGGACGGACATTTAGACAGCACCTTTCTGAGCCTTGCGGTATCAGTGGTACTTTTGATTTCGGAACAGAAGAGCTTCCAGGAAGACCGTTTAACCCTACGAAGCGCATTCTTGTAAATTGAAAGGCTGAGTTTATACTCATTCCATGAGTTAACATCATCCTTTGTCTTAGAAATGTTACAAAGTTAACGAAACTCGTGCTGGAGTTGCCCAAAGGTCATATTAATATATAAAAAACTCCCAATACGAAAATTATTCTCACTATAAGAATTTGAAAAACGCATTGTACATAAAAAAATATTGTTGAAATTACTATATATAAAATGCAAGCTTACATATGATCCGCATTAGCATAATGTTAGAATGTAACTTAACAGATTTAAGAGCTGCCGCTGTTAAATACTCTGTTACTCTGCTGTTAAGTTATTGTTAACTGTCAGCTGCAGTTAAGCCTAATGTATTTCGTTTTAGTTCTTAATAAACCTTCGCCCAAACTACTAAAGCTGTGCTATTGTTTCTAACAAAAATTCGTTATAGAGGAATTCATTATTAATAAGTTCGACTGCACTAAATGGTGCGCCAATATCCAGAAATTCAGTTGCCACATAAAAAAAGTTCTTACTTCAAAAACTAGATATCTTCGTGAAACCAGTCACGCACAAACTTTTATTTTACTGTTTACTTTTAGTACATACATCTTAAAAGTCAAGTATGACTGTAAAAGTATATTTGCAACCCCTTTGGGCGCATTTCTTTTACACGTTCCCAGTTTTTTCCTTTTCATTCGTTGGGTCAAGGAAGTTTTAATCTTGCTCAAATGAAACACTATACTTCTTTCTATTCACTTTATAGCATATCTATGACAGTAACTCGGGAAGGACCCTTTGTGGCACTGCCACAACTAAGTTGTATTTTAAGTTATATAGTTTGTTCCTTTAGGGGATAAACTTGTGCCACATTATCTGTCAACTACAGACAACAGTATATGCTTTCTTTTTTTCTCGTTTTGCATTTGTTTTAAAGCTTCATTTAACAAGACTTTGTTTATTCATGCTTGCTAAATTATTAATTATTTCGCGGAAATTTACGAAAAGATTTATTAAGGTGCACACGCATACACAGATACAAAACGCATACCATAACGCAGTGGTTTATCAAATTTGCAACAAATTTTTTGGAGGATTTCACTTGAAGGATTTCACTGTGGCCAGCTGAAAACCCAAAAAAGCAGAATCCGATTTTGTCTTTTTGGCCATAAACAAATTGGATAAAGTTGAAAAAGGCAGAGTTAACGATGTGGCCAAAAGGAAAGGAGACCTGTGCAGCTCGTTGCCCATCATCCAACGTGAGCTTATGCAAAAATTCGACTCGGCCCGCGGCACAATGAATACAACAAAGCCATAAGACGCAAGCAGACGATGCCCACGCATGTCATGCCCTGATCATTAAATATGTATTGTTTATGCATATATGAGCATATAGGGTGCTTTTTTTAAAAGCTTTAAGGACGATGAGTTGAAGGCCTAAATCAATTTACAAGATAAGTAAATGTTTGCTTAGGATAATTGCGCAAAGAGTCAAAAGATTCTTTAAATTCCTGTGAGCTTATTATGAAGTCGATTTAATCGATTCTTTTTTCTGACATTAACATCGATTTTAGCTTTTTGAGAATCGATCTTTTTGAGTCATTCCCACTTTTTCAAAATAGGGTTTTTCATAATTTTCAAAAATCAACTTAGACCTTCCATTTACAGGGCCAAAAAAAGTTATTTTTCTCTAGCCAAATATATATTTGGAGGTTTTTAGGGTCTAGAAATCCATTTTTCCAATAATTTTGTGTGCCGCCAGAGAGCGCATTTGGTTTTATTATACTTTTTTTTTTAATATAGAAATTTTTTAGATCATCTACGGTTTTATATTGTTAGCGCCTACCGATTTAGTGTGATTTAGAGAGAGATCGTTTCTCGAAAGTTGGATATTGAGCCCTGCTCTATAATGAAACTCTTTAGAAGGCTTTTTCAGACGTTAACAAGTTCATGCACTCAGAATGTAAAATTTTTTCAATTTATTTATATCGATTATACTCGTATGCCCGTAAATTCACTTTTCTCACAAAATCATAAATTTCCTTTTTATACTTAATGACATACAACTAAAATTTGATTAATTTTCGTTATCTTCAAAATAGAATTTTTCTCAAAAATTCGATGAGAACGATGAATGGACACAGACATGCTCCATAAGTTAAATAATTAATATACAGTCTAGTAAAAAAAAATTTATATTTATATAATGAGTAAAACTATGATGAGAATAAGTACTGCTGTAAACTAGAGTAACTAGTAAAACGAAGCTCTTAAACCAGTTATGAACTATAAGCCAATTCATTTTAAATTCTTTTGTCGTATACCTAAATTTTAATAGTCAGCTATAGTTGCCGAATGCACCAATCAAAATAGCTTTAATTGAAAGAATAATAATATGTATGTTCATTAAGGTGGATCAATTTGTATGTTCTTTCAGCGATTTTGATTCTTTGGGTAATTTTAAGACTTTTTGTCAAAGAATCTATGGGTTTAAAATAATTTTAGAGGCGGCCACTTTTTCGAAATAGGGTTTTTCATAACTTTCAAAAATCAACTTAGATCTTCCATATACAAGGCCAAAAAAAGTTATCTTTTATCTTGCCAAATTTGTGGTTTTTGGGGTCGAGGAATTCATTTTTATTATTAGTATTTATAATATTACATTTTCATATTAATTTTTCCAATAACACTGTCCAACAGTGATTTAGAACTTTTCAAGTGACCTAGTGTACGTTGTAGGTCTTGACAAGTAGATCACTATAGTGTGTTTCAAAATCGCAAGTTATCGCTTAAAAACCGTTTTTCGGGTACTGCGATCACTCCCACTATCACAACGTCGCCATTTTTCAACCGATTTTCGATTGCTTTACGGCTTTGGAAAGAAGAAGATTCAAGCTTTAAGATGATATACACTTGTTTATACTTCATACAAAGCAACTACGAGATTTTTTAAAAGTTATCTAAGATTTACACTTTTTTTTTTTCGATTTTCACACTTTGAAGTCATTTTTATATAACATTTTGTTAAAACACCTTTACTTTTTTATATTTAATCTTAAAGAAATTTTACATTTCGAGTAAGAAATAGTTCATAGGTATTATTCTAAAATCGGTCGATAAATCGTTTAAGTTACGACGCTTATTGCTAAACATAGGACAATCGGTCCAAAATTCCATCGATCTAAAAACAAAGTTTTAGATGGATGATTCGTTTGTTCATGAAGATATCGTGAACCAAATTTGGCAATATTGCTTAAGATCAATAAAAAACTGTATCAAGTGCCATTGAATTTGGTCGCAATCATATAGTTCCCAGAGGAACAAACGAAACACAACAAATTTTGCTTAAAAAATCTGTTATTTTTTGTGAAGAAATCGGACTCAGCTAGTGGTGAGCGTATCCTAAAGTCGTCCGCGCCCGACTTTACGTCCGCCATTTTTTGTATATAGACTTCCTGTTCTATGATTATTTGGCACTATTTTGCTTAGAGTGTGTCTACGTATAATTATCTCAAATCTGTTCCGAAATCTGGTTGAGGATATCTTTATTAGAAAATCGGAAATATAGCGAATTTTTCAGATATTAACATATGAAGAATTACTTTTCGGCTTCAGATATTCGGTCCATATCGCGTTGAGCTCAATGATGATTATTTAAAGATCAAAACGTTTCTAAAGTTATATTCAGCATACAAAAAAAATTTGGTTAACATTCGCCATCTGCATTCTCAGTCGGTAACTAATATAAAAACTTTCGAATACCAAAGTTCGTTACGATATCTTCATCTAAAACGCTTTTTTTTGTCGAGGTCGTCTCAAACACCCCCATGGGAGTTATATAATTTATCCCCGATATCAAAAAAATAAAATAAACTTGCCTCCTATGGAATAATATGGGATCTAATGTGAAAGTTTGGTAACTCTAGCTCTTACCATCTCTGAGATCTAGGCGTGCACACGGACAGACGGACGGACGGACGGACGGACGGACAGACGGACAGACGGACATGGGTATATCGACTTCTCTATTCACCCTGATCATATTTTAGGTAACTTTGGGGTGTCTCCGACGTCTCCTTCTATATGTTACATAGATTTTCGGCTTGCACAAACTTAATATACCCTTGGTACCATACGGTACAGGGTATAATTAAAACCAGCTGTCTTAAAGAGCACCCTATAAATTGAGCAACTGTAGTTTCGCATGTGTGCTCCAACATAAAGCAGAAGATATGAAAAGACACCAAAAAAAAAACAGCATAAAATTGTGATGACTCAATCAAAAACTCAATTTCATGCGTCTATTTATTTTAATTTACTCTCTTTCTTTTTTTTCAATTTAAAATGTTTGGTTTGGGCCATTTTTGCAGCTCCAAAAACACAAAAAACAAGAGAAAGAAAAGAAATAATACTTGTTAAACTCTTGCCTTTATGCCAGTAAACAAAATGGCCGCACAATTTAACTTTTTGAAACTTGGCAACATGGCGTATGATGAATAAAACAAACAACAACACAAATGCAACGTCAACGCCAACAATAACAAAAACAACTTTCAAGTGCGAACAATGAATGAAAATGTATTTATTTTGTTACCAAGAAAGAACAGCACAAAACATAATTAATTTTAAAGTAGGATAAGCAAGAAAACAGCTGGCAGAAAATACAGTCAATGAACTGAGTGGCACAGCCCCTCTAAAGGACATTTCGGTTTATTGACAACTTTTGGGCAGCATTTGGTTTACTTAGGCAGCAAGTGGCGTGCATAACTAAGCAGCGGCTGACAACTGGCCAAGAACAACAACAACAAAATGGAGCCAAAACTGGCCAAAAGGACAGCCAGCTATAAGGGTAATGGCGTTGAAAGTGCCATCAATCCGTTGTGGCATTGTCAATCACAAAATTTTGACAGCTTGTCAATATGTACTATAAAACGCGGAAAATGGAGTTCTATTCAATTTGCTTTCAAGTGGGTTGAGCTATTTTTATGCACTGTTAATTTGTGTACAGTTATTTAAGCATTAATTTTATGTGTTGGGCCAGCAACAGCTGGAGAACTTAAACAGCCATTTGTATACCCTAAATGGAAAGTACTTGTAACTAGGGTACTTTAGACTGTAATAGATATGATAGGGCGTTAGTTGTGTGTCTAAGTTTAACATCTTTTGTTATTCAGTTTATCAAGTGGTAAAATATTAAAAATAATATGAACTCGATCTTCCATGCGATGCAGCCCATATAAAGCCACATTGCGTATACGTAACTTTTTTGTTAAAGTCTAAAACTAAAAACGAACGTAATGCCGCTCATATAGAGCTACATTGCGTATACTTAATGTTTTTGTTTAAGTCTAAAAGTTAAAAACGAACGCAATGCCGCCCATATAGAGTTACATTGCGTATACGTAATTATATACAAAACATTCGTAAACACAATGTAGATCTAAAGGATGATTCATTAAGACCCTTTTTTTCAATAGGGATTTTCGTGTGGATCACGCGTTATCCATGACAGCTGTCAAAGGCAAAGTTGTTCAGTATTTATTGGCAAATCATCATGCGTAGACTTACACCCGAACAACGTTTACAAATTGTACAATTGTACAACGAAAATCAGCGTTCTGCAAAGAATGTTTTTCGTGCGCTGAGATCGATTTGTGGTCAACATAATCGATCCACCGAACCCACAATTCGTAACACCACCACCAAATTTGAAACCCAGTAGTGAAGAGAATAAAGCGGCGGTAGCTGACAGTGTTCACGATGACCGCGGATCTCGGCTTGAAAGCATGCAAAATTCAACTCAGGCAAGAATTGAAGCCGAATGACCGTCCTCCACGTCGCCGTTTTAGTGAATGGGATCTTGGTAAGATCGATGAAGGTCCCTTGTTTTCGACCAAAATTTTGTTCAGTGATGAGGCCCACTTTTGGCTCCAGGGCTTCGTGAATAAGCAAAATTACCGTATTTGGGGAGAAGATCAACCCGAAAAGGTTCACCAGCTGCCATTACATCCAAGAAAAACAACGGTTTGGTGCGGTCTGTGTGCTGGTGGAATCATTGGTCCGTATTTTTTCAAAATGAGCAAGGTGCGAACGTTCCCATCAATGGCGTACGCTAGAGGACCATGTTAACGCACTTTTTGCTGCCTGAAATTGTTGCCCGTGATCTCGACGACATTTGGTTCCAACAAGATGGCGCTCCGGTCCGCATTGCCAATGAAACAATGGCTCTATTGCGAGTTCAATTTGGTGAGCGATTAATTTCACGTACGGGACCCGTAGCTTGGCTGCCAAGATCGTGCGATATCACACCGCTCGACTTTTTCTTTGGGGTTACGTAAAGTCAAAAGTTTACGTGGACAAACCAGCAACGATTGAGGCCTTGGAAGCCAACATTACTCGTGTTATTGGCCAAATACCAGTGGAAATGCTTGAACGAGTCATGGAAAATTGGACCTTCAGGATGGACCATTTAAAACGCAGTTGCGACCAACATTTGAACGAAATTATTTTTAAAAATAAAATAAATGCCATAAAATATCCTTTCGAAATCATAAATAAATCCCATCATTCCTTTGAAATTTGCATTTGCCAAATCATTAAAAGAAAAGATCTTAATGAATCACCCATTATATGGGCGACATTGCGTATACGTATTTACAACGTTGAGTGATTAGTTTTATAAAAACAAAAAATAATATAAAGAGTGTTTTGATAGAAAACATTAGTAGAGGTTTGTATAATTGTAGTTTAGTCAATGTTTTGTAAATTTTGATTGTTTTTGTGTTATTGTATCGTATTTTGTGGCAGTGTATTTTTAGCCTAACCTTAAACAGTCGGACTGTGGAATAGTACTTTTATGGTGCACGCCGATCGTTTAAGTTGTAAATGGGAAAATATTAACTAAAATGCGATGAATATCATGAAACTAATCGTTTTTGCAACTATTTGCAACTTCTAGAAAAAATTGCGTTTTTCTAAAAAAATGTGTTTTTGCGCATGCAGAGCTGATTGAAATTTGAAACATTAACAATCGCTCTAAGAACGCAGTTCAGCAGCAAATAATTCCAAAAATTTGCGAAAAAACATTAAATGGGTAATATATTACTCTAATAGATCAAAAAGTAAGGAGTTATGTGAGGAATATTAGTAAACAATTGCCAAATTGGTGTCGAGCTCTCAATAATTAAAAAAAAAAAAAAACCCTCAAAATGGCTTACAAAATGGCATAACAATAGCAATTGATGTTAATTTTGGGACCAACTAAGTTAGGCGTTCAGAAGTTGACTATGAAAAAGCTAGTTTCCGAATGAAAAAAAGGTTACCCACGATATTTGCGGAAGAAAAAAATCAAGTCATTGCCTTTGCCTTTGCCTGCTGCTACAATTTGAGCAAAAAAATCTGAAGAAAAAGTCATGATGGTAGTTTGAAAAGCTGCTGGGACTACAGAAAATAATTAAATAAAAAGCAAACTTTTTCAACTGAGCTTTAACAAATGTTAACCCACAATGCCTTGGCATTTTTCCTTGGAAATGGATTCACACAAAAGGTATAATCATATTAGAGAAAACACAAAAAAAGTGGTAGTCATATTTATCCGACATAGCACGACTATAAATAAATAAATAAATCATTATGACTTGCAGATGTATAATGCCACTTTTATGATTCAAGGGCGTAAAGGGGAGTGGCGAATAATCATATATAAGAATATACACAAATTATAAGAATGTACATATGATTGTATGATAACTGCTAGCTCTATAGAGTCCGAAGCAATTTAACGTAAGAGGAGGGCGTGGTCCGATCGATCTAAAATTTATCTTATCTATATATAAATAATAAATAAAAACACAACGAATGTTGTATAAAAAGTTTTTTTGGACCGATTCGTCCTATGAGAGCTATATGATATAGTCTACCGATTTTAATAAAATTTTTTACAATGCTTAAGACCTATAAAAAACTTACAAGTGACAAATTAAATTCCAATATCTTTGCAAACAAACGAAACACAACAAATTTAGTTCAAAAATCGATTTTTGGAAGATCGGCCCTATGAGAGCTATATGATTTAGTCAACCGATTTTGTTCAAATTTGGCATATTGCATAAGTGCTCTAAAAAATATCCAAACGCAAAATCTGGTTACGATATCTTTATTAAAAAACGAAATATAGGGAATCTATATATATAAAAGAAACTTATGTTTTACGTGTTACGAAGGTTCCATTGAACGCTTCGATGAATTTCAAATCTGATTTTTGCGTGTGTTAGAGGTTGTCAATACGGAGGTTTTAGTCCTACTTCGATGTGTTTGTGTGTATTGGTTCGTGAGATATACGCATTTTTGTGAATATCGGTTTTTCTGTGTATGTTGCCATATATAAAAAAAACTGGTAATGTTGGTAATCAATGTTCGAGGTCCAACTTCGTTTCAATTATTGAGAACAGTATATGGCGTATTGTGTGCAACGTATCGAGAATTATGTCAAAAATTGAATTTGTTGAAAATGATTTGCACTGGGATCAAATTTTAGCAGATTATTACTGCCCATCCATATCAAATACGTGTTCTATTTGCGATTATTTTGGCAATATGTTTTCCATCAAATCCACCTGAATTGTGGATAAAATATTAAGATTATTTATTTTGTTTCGAGTACGTCAAGCAAAACGAAATCCAGTGATCAAATTTTCGCCGGAAGTTTATGATGAAGCTTTAATTCGTATTGAAGATCCATGTTTGGCTAATAAAGCATTAGGACAATTGAGAATGCCGTATCCTAATCGATATATTTCAATTGAAAGAAATACTACGAATCAAATTAATTATCAATCTAATCGTACTGCCCAGGAACGTGAAGATCGCAATGAACGTGAAAGAATTCGGTTAAGACAGACCCGTGAAGCGCGACTTTCGACTAATAATGGTGCAAGTTTGAATCGCGCTGCAAACTTATCTAAAAATCTTATATTTATCCAAGGAAGCTAACTAGAGAATCTTACGATGTTTATTCACTTTAAGAGTATTCAAAGAGCTAGGGCAGGACAACGTCTGCTCACTAGCTTTTTATAAATATTACTATAATGAATTATACAAATTTCAACTCTCTAACTGAATTTATCGAATTTATGTCCAAAAAGTGCAAGATAAATCTCTGTGCAGCTGCTTATTGATCAGAGTTTCCGAACTTATCAAAATTTCAGAGTTGTTATCGATTTTCAGCACCAGAAAAGGCTATTATTGTATTAAAAAATTGTATTTTTGGTGGTATAGATAAGAAAATTAGTTTAATCGTATACAAAAGCCAATTTGGCCTTAGGAACTATTTTTAAAAATATCAAAAACCATTCTCAACAAAGCATCATGATTCTAAGGCTGGGAGTATAAAATCTAACACCCGTAAAGTGATTTAATCTTTGCATCCTCATACACCAATAAACTACTGCAAAATTAATTAAAAATTTTTATCGATAGAGCCAGAAGTATCAAACTGAAGCAACATATTTTTCATAGGAACCATTCATCGTTTAACCACAGTTTTAAACCACATCAAAAATCGTTTCAAATGAAAGATAATTCCTTAAATACTACCTTAAATACTGTTTCCAACTAAACTTAATATATGATAAAATTTATTTATTTTTCCCTGAAAAATGTTATAGTCACCAAACTGAAGCAACCATATTTTTCATAGGAATAATTCAATTGCATTGGTACAAATACGTATTTGTTAATAAAAGTTATGACGTTAAATATTACTTTGCCTTCCCAAAAACCAAAATTAAATTTGCAACTGTTTCGAACTAAAGTAAATATGTGTAAAAATTAATTAATTTTTTCCTTGAAAAATGCTATAGCCAAAAAAGTGAAGCCACATATATGTTATTTCATGGGAATAATTCAATCACACAATTAGACCGCAACAAAATTACATATTTGTAAATAAAAGTTATGACGTTAATATTACTTTGCCAAAATTTAATTCGCAACTGTAACTAAATTAAATATGTAAAAATTAATTCATTTTTTCGGTTCATTCACTGTTGGGCACCGCCTGGAATGTACGTATCACATTTTTGCATTAGGGTATGCGTAGATAAGCATAATATTACGCATACGCAGCGTGGGCGTGCTTTTTGAAGAGGCGTATTAAATGTATAAACTTGAGTTATATGTGAACTGCAACTAATCCCAGCGGCCACATGCTGCTAAATTGCTTGCATTAGTATTAGTTTTTATTAGGGAATGACAGCCATGATTGGATATAAACCGAACGCACACTTACAAGGCGTTTGTCTGTATGTGTGGGCCAATTGCAAAGCTGGCCAATTTTGGCATAATTTGTGCATTACTCTTTATAAATGAAAACATATGGAGCGTGTTTGCGAAAAACAAAGCAACAACAGCAACAAGGCCAACAAAACATAATGCCCAACTAAGCGAGGGTTTAGAGGGAGTATCTACTATATACTATATGTTATATATTTACTACATATATACATATGCCTCTGTCTGTGTGTAACAAAAATAACCACAGCAGCAGCAGCTCAGCTAAATGTAGCAATATTGTAACTATTGTGTCTATGTGAGTGAGTGTGTGTGTGTGTGTGCATGTATCCTTGTGTGTGCGTATGTAGCCGTGTGTGTGCTTACCATTATAAATATTATGTGTCACAACGGGTGATAACGTTGCCGCCAGCCGTAAGCCAAGTCAAGCATGGCCAGCAGACACTTCATGGCATGTGGCGGCGTCAACTAAAAGCAGTGCCCCCAACCCCCCTGCTCATATCTCTTCAGCACCCAAAAACCGCTACAAATGTTTTCCCTTTTTTGCACTGCTCCGGTCATGCCCCCCGCTCGTGTGAGATATTCAAGCTTAGCAGCGCCCACGCGTGTTAAGCAACTTTCATCAAGCTTATCCATGTATGAGTGTGCGTGTGTGTATCTGTGTGTGTGTGTGCGTGAAAAGTCCGAAACAATCAGAGATGCCATCATTACTCATACGAGTATACTTATGCATTTGGCACTTGGCACTCTGCTGCTTTTGTTATATACACTAACAGAGAGAGTATGCTGAAGTGTTTCTGACATATGGTATATAAAACCAGCTACAATTGTATATAAAGAAAACTAAATGGTTATACATATTTAAGTAAATAAAAATATCGCAAATATTTAAAAATGACAGTCTCAAAAATTATTATGGTTTATATTCTAGTTTTTATACCAAGTACTGAAATTTAGACTCCATAAGGAGTTAAAGGCATGAAGGGTAGGTTGTCAAGCCGACGATATCAATAACTTTACCCCCTGAAGAGTTTCCCTTTTACTTTTTTGCGATATGCATGCACTTGAAAGACCGACAAATAGATCATATCCTTTACTTTTTCCGCTTTTGAATATACTATTCTACATAAACTGATTAAACAAAAAGCTTTGTTTTCGTTAGAAATAAAAAATTGTTGCGTAGACCTAAATAAATTTGGTGAGCCTTAAAAAGTAAGGACAAAGCTTATGCTCTTCATCAGGAAGTATAAACTTCCTTCTCTTATAAATCCCAAGCTTAATGGTACGACCTTACCATTTAGCGACCAAGCCAGATACCTCCGATTAGTCTTAGACAGCAAACTGGACTGGAACCTAAATACAGAAGATCGAAGAAAAAAGGCCACGATCGCTCTTTATACTTGTAACAAAGCCATTGGACTTAAATGGGGCATGTCCCCAGACATAATTCACTGGCTGTACACTGCCATTGTCAGACCTATACTGATGTATGGGGTCTCGATCTGATCTTAGAAAAGGTGACCAATCTTAAAAAGTTAAGTAGGGTTCAGCGAACCGCCGAACTTACCATTAATGAGCTCTACGCTCCACGCCAAACGAAGCACTAGATGCTATCCTAACTCTCCTACCACTGAACAAGGTAGGGAAACACGAAGCCATTCTATCAGCATTACACATGAGAGAGGCGAAAAAATGGAATGACAAAGATTTTGGTCATGCAAAGATTCTTAAGGGGAACCCCCTTATCACCGAAAACACAGACTACTGAATACCGCAGAGACATTTCATAACCAAATTCAGAGCCTATATTCCAACCAATGAGGAGTAGAATACAGGTGTACCAGGCCCAGCGGGTTCGATAAAGGTATACACGAACGGTTCCAAGCTAGACGACCGTTAGGCGGAGGCGTCTACGTTGAGGATTTCAATGTTAGAACTGCTTTTCGACTCCCGGACCACTGCAGTGTGTTTCAGGCAGAGGTCACTGCAATCCGGGAGGCTTTAATAACAATAAGAAATCTACAAGTTCGAAATAAGAACTTACTTGGACAGCCAAGCGGCTATTAAGTCCCTAATTTTGATGACTTCGTGCATGAAGTCAGTGAATAACTGCCGCTTCTCTCTAGGGGAGATGGCTGAGCAGTTTTCAATTCACCTCATATGGCTCCCAGGACATAGGGATTTTGAGGGAAACTGTATTGCGGATGAACTGGTTAGACAAGGAACTACCAGCATCCTCCTTCAAGACAAGGAGGGTCTGGGTATAGCCATGAGAATACGAAACTTTTTCGTTCTCTGTGCAAATAAAACGTGCAATCGGACATCGAACACGTGTAGAATCTCCCGGCAAACTTGGCCGACATACTGCAGCAAAAGAACCAAAAATCTTTGCTGTCTAAATAGAGCCAGAGTGGTCATTTGTTATCCATGCCATCACGGGATATTGGTTGATGGGAAACCACGCATCCAGGCTGAATGCTTCCCACCATGACTTCTGTAGAAGATGTGGCGATACCGAGGAGGAGCTGAAGACGGTGAAACACTTTTTCTGTCACTGCCGTGGACTCGGCAGTAAAAGATTTAGTTTCAAATTAGATTTAGGCCAAATTTAACAAATTATACAAAATTATGGGACTATTAAAAAATTACGCATACGCACTGCAACTACAAGCATTTCCCGTAGTAATTCAAAATAAAACTAAATTTTTTGACATATTTTAAGCCATTTGGAATTTTGTGTAAATCAAAATTAAGCAAAAAATGAGTTTTCTCTTTAAAATCTGTAAAGTTGGTTTTTATAAGATTTATTTTGTTTTCAATGGGCACTATTTTATTATGGAAAATTAAATAAAAGTTAAGATACGCTTATAAATAATGGCGCTCTGTGGGTCAACTAATTAAAAGCATCCACTGCACAATAATCTTATTCAAAGCAGCCAGACAAAAAATTGCATAAAAATATATTTTTACATAATCAGCTAGGGTATAAAACCTGCGGCTTCTCCAGCTAAAACTTTTTATTTTAATTCTTTTTTTTTAGTTTTTGTTATTGTTGCTGTCCAAGTTCATTTTAAGTGCTTGTTTCTGATTTGCGAACATAAAAAAAAAAAGTTTGACATGAGCAAGGAAGAAAATAAAATGGCGTCTATAATTAGTTGCCTTGCAAATTTGTTTTATTAATTATTAAGCGTTGCTAAGCAGCAACAAAATGGCGACTTGTCACTTGTTGCTACCACTTTCACTCACACTAATGAGTTTAATACACTTATACATACAGAAAGTAACAGCTGTGTAGTTACATCACAGTTTGCTGCCTACAGTTAATATCGTGGGTGTTTTATTCTCCTGTGTCTACGTTCTACACGTTACAGTGTGTATGTATTCGTGTGTGTGTGTGTGTGTGTGTTATGCATTGTGACACGTCATCTTTCATACTGTCAACGTCAGAAATTTATGGATTTTTACTTGTAACCACACTAAGTCACAACAATCTATTTGCATGCCTGCCCACTGAAAGCGAATCTGCTGATAAACACAATAAGTCCCCACAACTCCCGGATTCGATGTACATTTTAATAGATTTTTTTTACATTTTGCTAAAAAAAAAAAAAATAAACACGTATATTTATAGCTCTTTAGTTGAGCAAAGTGTACAAAGTAGCTTTAAAAGTGAGATTAAGTGAACAAGAGTTAATTTGGCTGTTGGGTTAATTGCTATGTAAATGTCAGCCGATAAGTAGGCAACATTTTTTTTCGGACAATGTGAGTGAGTGATAAGCTCTGTTTGCCGCACTAATTTAGATGAAGTGATTCATCAAAAGTGCAAATCTCTGGGGATTGAAGTTGGTGTTGGTAGCGTGCAACAGTGAGAATATGATAAATCTGTTGGTGATGTCTGTTGGCACTTGGTATGGCAGAGGAATCACAAATTGCATGGGGCACAGTTACAAGGTTAGGATGAAAAGTAGCTGGGAAAATGGAGTTCAACTGCTTTACAACGAAGTTCTGCCTCTTAGAATTTAAAAAAATAAATAAATGAACTACAGGTTACCCTCCCACAACGCGGGTTTCTATAAGGCGTTTTGGCAACAACTCAGTTCCCAAAATGCGAAAAATTTTTTACAATGCTACTCCTACAAATCTAAACATCATTTTAGACTTACTACCAATCGACCTCTACGCGGAGTACTCAGCTGCTCGTACAGCTGGGCGCCTAAAAGCGGAGGGGCTTTTTAAAATCATTCGCTTCGGACATTGTTCAATAGGATGTGGGTTCTCTGACGAAATTGACTATGTCATACCGCGCCTACAATTTGGAAAAAGGGTAAAGGTGACGATGGAAGAAGACGGCTGGCGTAAAGGCCTAAAACCCAGTCCAAACACCAATAACTTCTTTACTGACGGCTCAAAGATGGAAAAGGGCGTTGGTGCTGGAGTATACTGTTCGGAGCTTAATATAAGTCAAAGATACAGGCTTCCGGACCACTGCAGCATCTTTCAAGCTGAGGTATTCGCCGCAATGAAGGCGGCTGATCTGGCATGCACCGACACTTCAACTAGAGCAAGGGTAAACCTCTTTATAGATAGTCAAGCCGCTGTCAAGGCTTTTGTATCGCACTGTACATCCTCCTTTCATGTTCTTGAATGCCAGGCAGTCATCCAGAGATTAGCTGCGGCTCGTAAACTGCATATCTACTGGGTGCGGACATAAAGGCATAATGGGGAATAAAATGGTGGATGCAATTGCCAAAAGCGGTGTTGAGCTTCAGGAGGGACAAATACACGACGTACGCCGGCCGATCAAACATCTTAACGCTATGCTGGAGTGCAACATGAAGCGCAGAGCTGAAGCTAGATGGAAAAATCTAGACAGCTGTCACACAGCGAAAACAAAGTAATTTCATAATCAAACTCTCACGCACTGAATGCAGGACCATCACGGGTGTGCTAACAGGACATTGCCTCTTAGCGAAGCATGCGCATAGGATGGGACTAACGGCAAGCGAATCATGCAGGATCTGCAGGGATCCAGAAGTCCCTGAGACCTACTCTGCGACTGCCCAGCCATCTCTAGACATCGTCTGACCACCCTAGGAGAACCAGCGTTTGTCGGTCTAGAAGAGGTGGCCAGGCTACAAGTTGGGCGGATACTTAATTTCGCTAAAAAGTCAAATTTTTAACCGACCATCACTATGCGTAATCACCTTAAATCTGGCACAGCTAAGGACCAAAAGGTCTATGCTAGGCTGCACTCTCTTGTGTGGCCAGCCAGTGTAACCTAACCTAACCTAGGAGTAGTGAATGAATGAATGAATTTTTGCTGCTGGTTTGTCAACGAAGTCTGAAAACAATTCTCAATTTTAAATTGCGTTGAAATTGTTGATACGTCACTTAAAGAAATGCGTCGTTTAAACACTAAAAGCTTCTTGGAAAGCACTATTACCGGAAATAGACGTTCAGGAAATTGTTGTTACACAAATAGTATTCATTTTCTAGGAACATAGTGAGAATGGCGCATGCAGTAGAAGGCGTTGCATTTGATGAAATAACAATGGCTAAACTAAAAATTTTTTGCATTTGAAATTAAATCACAAAAACGATTCCTACTTTAAGCTTTAAATTATTGACATCAAATTTAAGCTACTATCAAAATAGCAGAGTAAAATAATAAAAAGGTATTCAGGTGCAGCTAAAAGTTTTGCAGCAAAAACTACAACCCATTTACATGTTTTTTATGCACTGCGCTGCTGAGAAAGAAAAAATCTTTCCAACAGGACATTAAAAAAGTCAAAGCAAACTTTATAAGCCAAGCAAAGCTGGATATTAAATCGCATTTCTCTGTGTTATATAACTAAAAGCAAAATAGATTAAAGTACTTATTTCATACTTGCCAAACCAAATTGAGCACTTAAGAGAAAAATCCATTTATCAATAGCTGACAAAAACGTCAAGCACGTTTTATCTAACACTTTATCAGTAGCAAAATACCATTACTGTGAACCCGGCATTAATATATATCTATAAAAAGAACTCACTACTGTGTTATGTATTTGCACTCTCATATAAAGTGTTAGATAATGTATTTTTTTTATGTATGTATGTATAGTATATAGTTTAAGTGTAGCATATATGAATGGGCAACCATTTTTTGCAATTGCGCTAATTAGCAAAGTAAACAATCATGCATATAAAAAAAAAACTGCTCACTCATACGAGGGCAGGCTGTAAAGTTAAAGGCTTAGGTTATTAATTAAGCACTTTAATTTTTATTTCAGTATTTTCTTAAAGATAAAGGCAAACACCTTTCCAAACAAGCACCGGTGTTAGGCAAGGATGCCCCCTACCACCACTAATATTCAATATAGTATTTGACGAGGTTATGAGAGATGTACAGTTCAGTATAGATAAATCGCCATAAAAAGTTCGGTAACTTTGATGATTTTCCTGATCGCGGAAGTGCAAGCAAAGTCTCTAAAAAAGACGAAAAAAAGATTCTCGCATTGTTCTCGAAAGATCCAACTTTGACTTTACGTGAAACTGCTGTGATATTGAAAGTGAAAGGTGTTAATATATCTTACGGAACGATTCGAAGGCACTTGCTTGCCACTAAACTGAAATATCGCAGTACTTTGGAAAAAAAAATGTTGAGTGCAAAACACGTTGAAAAACGAGTGGAATGGGCGAAGAAAAACTTGGACCGCGATTGGAGCAACGTAATTTTTTCTGATGAATGCTCCTTCTGGGCATTTTCGAGCATCAAACACGCCTGGACAACCTCCACCAGTAGGATGCTTCAATGGACTGGTAAACACCCCGTCAAGGTCCATCTTTGGGGGTGCTTCTCAAACAAACGTTTCGGTACTTTGTTCTTATTTACCGAGAATTTAAATGCCGAAAAAATAAATAAAATATCAAATGGCTTTGTTACCATCTGCTAATGGTATATCAAGAAAAATGAGAGCTGGATCCTTCAAGAGGACAACGATCCGAAACATCGAAGTCGAGCGTGTAGCGAGTGTAAGGCGAAAAACGCAAGTTCTCACTTTAGATTGGCCATCTCAGTCACCAGATGCAAATCCATAGAAAATGTGTGGGCTCTGATGAAAATCCAGCTTCGCAGACGCAAGCCATGTAATTTAGATCCACTTTCTGGACAAATTCGGAAAATTTCGAGGTCTTTTCCGGTAGAATATGCAGAAAAACTAGTGGAAAGTATGCCCCGACGATGCCAAACCATAATTGACAATGCAGGAGATTGGACTTGCTACTGAGGTATTTGCATTGAGTATTGACGACCAAATTATCAATAAATTTGCGATTTTTCGAAAAATCAATTGTTGTTATTATTTAACAGTGACCACGCTCTTATGTAACAGACTGTCTACAGATCTAGGCGTGGGATTACGTGGAGTCTCATCCGTCATTTGGAAGACCTGGATTACGCAGACGACATTTGTCTCATCTCTCATAAACTAAGTGATATCCAAGCCAAACTGAATGATCTCGAGATCCTGGCCACATAGTTGGACTCTCGATAAACGCATCCAAAACCAAAGCGATACACATAAGCCACACCAGCCAAGGTAGCATAACCATCTGCGGAAACAGTATCGACTTTGTCAATAGTTTCTCATACCTTGGCACCACAATTTCCACCAGTGGTGAGGTGGATGAGGATATAGAGAATCGTCTAAGCAAGGCGCGATCAACTTTTGGACGCTTATTCCGCATATGGAGAAACCAGCAAATAAGCAGAAAAACAAAGCTGAGGATCTTCAACACGAGTGTCAAATCCATCTTGTTGTACGGCAGCGAAGCGTGGATAGGCCCCGCAGAGAATGATATCAAAAGTACAATCATTCGTCAACAAGTGCTTAGGATTATATGCGGGATAAACGTGGAACTATGTCACTTTACTAGAGAAGTTCCTATCTGTAACCAGATAAGAACACGCAAGTGGCATTGGATTGGCCATGCTCTGAGAAAAAAACCGAAGCAGCATCGTCACGATGGCCTTGAAATGGAATCCCCAAGGAAGCAGACGAGTGGAAAGGCCAAAGGCAAGCTGGCATCGTACAACACTCAACGAATGGTCCCAATACAACATCAGCTGGGACACAGCAAAGCAAACTGCGCCAAACAGAGTCCGGTGGAAAGGTTTTGTTGCAGCCCTAAACTCCTGGAGGGGCACTAAGTGAAAAAAAAATGCGAAAAAATATTTCCATAAGAGTTGTTGACGAAACACTTTCGCATTTTTGCAAAAATAAAACTAAGTCTGGTAAAATCATGTAAATCCTGAGATGAGACAAAAGACGATTTGGAAGCTGTTTAAGGAGACTTTGCGATATTCAACTTTGAATTAAAGCCCGTACGATTTTCAATGAATATTTCCAACAAACAATGCATGGACTATCGGAGGAGCATACAATTTATGACAAAATTTGATAGAGGCAGGTTGATTTATGACCAAACCTTGTTTCACCGTCATCAATTGTACTCCAGCTCTGACCAAGTATACATAGTTATAAATAGAAAAAATCTCAAAATTTTAATGGAAATAGTTTAATAATTTAAGAGGATGTCAAAGGCCCCAGTAGCTAGAGCTCGTAAAAATTAGTATTAAGCTTAGTATTAAATACTAGATTTAATTTGTTAAAATAAAAATAAAATAACTTTAGAGGATATCTATTATTTACCGCTTGATAATTAATTTCTCTTATGACTCCTTAAGCCAATTCAATGCGAATTTAAGGAAAATAAAAGCGCAGTCATAACCCAACCCTCGTCAATAGCAGCGACTGCCACAAATGCAATTAATCAATCAAATAGCAGAGTCTACTGCGCCTTTCATAATATTTGCTTTTTTTATTATGAGATAAAGCCATGAAAATTCTTGTCTAGCAGTGGCTGTTCCTCTGCTGCTCCACTGCTACACCTCCGCTGCTTCACTGCTACCCCGCCCAACTCGTTGCTCCTGCTCTGCTTACCTTTTGCTGCTGCTCTGCTGCTACTTGTTACTATAGTGACTGTGATTAAATTTACAAATTTTTAACATATGCGCGACTTAGAGACTACGCATTCCTCCAGACTTTACTCCCCTCTACATGTCTCTGTCTTCTAAGCGAAAACAATGTAAACAAAAATAGATTGCCAGCCGGCAAATATTTGGCAAAAATAAGCTTTGAAAAATCCAAGCGACGCATATTAAAAAGCTTCAATAAATGGCATGCAAATTTTTCTTGCTCGTTTTTTTTAGTGCTACTTGAAAAGTGCAAAGTGCTAAGAAAAGTTTCCATAAAAGTTAATTTTGACGCACTGAACTTTACATACACTAACGTATACTGTATTTATTTCGGTAGTATTTTTATACCCTGTAGAGTTTATTATGTTTGTCCAATGTGGGAGACCCACTAAAGTTATCTACGGTGTGGTCGGGTGACTAAAGAAGTCGATATACCCATGACCGTCTAAACGGCTTTAACGTACGCCATCTTTCACAAATTGTCTATTACAATTAGGGTCTATACCCTAATAAGTTTTTAAAATTCGCTTACGTTTTTGGTTTCTCAGATTTTCTTCGGCATAAATACAATATATTTGAAAACTTTCGTTTGGCCAAGGAACATTGTAATTTTTGTCATTAGTCAGACAGAAATCAAAGCTTTGACATCGCATACCATGAAGAGTAATCTGATCCGTAAAATGACGCTAGCGCTCAGCCGCATCCATCACCACTCAATAGCCTTCTACTGAGTTCAGGTGTCTCTGGCAACGAGGAGGCGGATGAGTGCGCCAGGAACGGCTCAGCAAACCTTGCGGTAACGCACACAGAATGACCATAACAGGACGGCGTATCGCATATCAGGGAGAAGGCGAGAGGACTGGCGGAAAGAGAATGGGACACGGTGTCCGGTTGTGACATTTTCCGAGAACTCTGGCCGAGCTATAATCGAAAGCAAACAGCTGAACTCCTGCGCTTCCATAACAATAGGACCAGGACGGCGGTAGGAGTTGTAACCGGGCACTCTATCATAGGTCATATGGCTGAGATGCTGCACGTTTCCTATCACGATTCCGGCTGCAGCTGCGGAGATGAGGAAGAGACAGAAAGCACCCAGCACCTGATATGAGACTGCCTGGCGCTTCTTAGAGGACGAACCCAGTTTCTGGGTAAACCATTCTTTGAGGATCTGGACAGTCTAGCCTATGTGCCCATTGCGGATCTGGCTGCTTTTGTCGAATCCTCAAAATGGCTCTGCAACATGAGAGACTTAGGCAATTAGGGTGCCATACAGTTTTTGATTCTCCTCCACAATCCTCCGATTCTTCAATTCATTTCCTTCTTTTCTCACAATTAGGCAACAATGGTCTCTGGGTTATCTCAGTCACTATCTGAACTGCCATTTCAACCTAACCTAACCTGACCTTCGTCAGGCCATTGCACATGTCGGTCGACCCATGTCTACATATATATAAAGTAGCAATTAGTTTCAAACGACCTAAGTTTATATAAACTTTTTCTCTATAAAAGCCATTTTTTTATATCTTTAGTTAAAGCGGTTTGACAACAGCTATTTTACTTTTTATTTACAGGCCCGAAGTGCACTAAGGAGCAAATATATTTAAAAAAAAAATTCATTATTTCTATTTAGCCAACTATTGATTATCTAATTTCTTATCAAATCAAAGGGGCTCGTAAATTTAAAAAAAATATTTTTTGTTCTAATTTTTTTTTTTAACCTGAATATAAATCAGAGGGCTTAACATAATTTAAAAACAATATATTCCTTTTAGCTAATTATATATTTTCTAATTTTTAATCAGAAAATTATTTTTATCGGAGCCTACTTTCCCCGACGCCCATGGTTATTCATAGATAGTGCCTGGAGTTAACATAAGTAACAAAGAATTTTAAAAGAAACTATCTCTTTATACTCTCTAGAAATCAGATACGCCCTGAGTTCTCACATTGTGTCCTTAACTTATGTATCCTCTTCCTTTATTCTGAATATCTTTATATGTTCTGAGGAAATGATTATAAAAAGGGAAAATGAGTAACAAAGACCAAGATCTATTGGGTACTCAAAATGGCCCAAGCCTCTGTTATCTCAGAACTATTTTGAGGATTTGTCAAACGATCACTTACTGACTTCACCTTGTCTCCGCAGCTGCGGCAGAAGTCGGAGGAACATGGAACCACTCAGCCATTAGGCCTATGGTGTAGTGCCCCTTGTGCCCCTTTACTACTCCTTTCCACCATCCTTGTCCTGTTTTAGGTGAAAAATGTTATCATCAGCTAACTATGTAGTTCTAAGTTGGCAACCAATTTCATCTGCACTACAAAGTGACGTCCACAGATTGGCCAAACAACTGCTCGTTCCCAGGACCGTATAGAGATAATCGAGGCACGGGGGATAATATACCTGTTTCTCTTTTACACATTCAGCTTGACTCATAGCAAAACGGCAATTTTTACACCGAGCGTCTGAGAAAACTCCAAACCAGGTCGGAATCCTCTCCTCTCGACGGACCAGCTCATTCTTATAACCCTAAGGCGTCCAAGAAAATGTTTCAATTATTTACGAGCTCCCTACTGGATGACAAATCTCCGACTAGCCTAACAACTCGGCGATTTATAACTTTAATATATTAAAAAAAATCATCTTTTTGTTCAGGAACTTCCTTAGACTACTGACTGATAAATGGTGGGATCGCGCATACTAGACCGAAGAGACCGAAAAGCCCCAACCGGCCAAGCAACTGCTTGACCCTATAACCCTAAGGTGTCCAAGAAAATCGTCCAGATATTCTAGAGCTCCCTAAGTCCAAATAAATGCTCACAACCTGGTCTCAGACTAGCCCAACAGCTCGCCTATTACTTCAAGCGATTAAAAAAAACTACTTTATAGTATGTCCAGGAACTTCCTTATGGTACTGACTGACAAATGATGGGATCACGCGCACTGGACCAAAACGAGAGGCCTTAGACTGGTCAAACAATTACACATGGCTATAGATTATAGTTTTTCTACAGATTTCGCAAATGCACTATTATAGCTTATTGAAAGCGATTCTGGGGTCCATCTATTGTCTAATCTATTGCGACCGAATCGTCATCCTTCGGCAGGGAAGCAGGGAACTATATTCTTTAAAGAATTTTGAAAACTATAATTCATTTTTTTATTTCTAAAACATTTCCGAAATTATAAAAAATAAAAATTCCGTGTAAAAAGTTTCCTTTTAAAAAGAAACTCTTTATAAAGTCTTTAATACGCAACAAGAGCTAGAAAATAATCCCTTTACAAAGCAACCCAGCTGGGAATAAAGAATTGCATACAATAATGTCAAAGTGTAACAATCGCTTTAAGGGTAGCCGAAAAAAAATTGCTATGCCATAAATTATAACAGACAAGACTAGGGTAAGGCGAGGGCGGCCAAATGCCAAGTAATGAGAAATGCAAATCAACCTCAATGCGACACGGCAGCTAAGTGGCAGCCATTCAGTCAGTCTGTCAATGAGTCAGTTCATCCGTCAGTCAGTCAGTCTGTCAGTCCGTCAGCATTTCAGCTGTTGAATTATTCAACAGGATGCGACAGAAAGTAAAGACAAACAGCAAACAGCAGACAGGAGTCAGGAGCCAGGAGTTGTGAACGTGGCTAATAAGCATTGATTGAGGCTTATGGCGTGTGCAGGTCTTCAGATCTTTGATTTGTTGTCAGGGTTTAAATACGCCAATCTAAAAGTTCAAATTGAATTCAAATGAGCCAAAACAACATACAAGTTGTAATGCCAGTTGTAAGCCAGCTTAGTAAGTTTTTTGAACAAGGCCAAAAGGTACTTAGCCAAAGTAGCTTAAAGTGCAGCACACATGTACTATATGTAACTAAGCTAGTTTATAAATACGATTTGCTAAAAAGTTTTAATTATGCGTTAACAAAATAAGTTTTTAGTTGGAATTTATATGGCCTCAAGAGATGTGAGCCAGCTAGACGGAAGTGTCTTTTATAAATAAACTGGCATAGTGCTCTTCAACTTTAAGCGAAAGCTGTAATCTAAGTTTTTGCAGCCCCATTTACTCTATTAATGTTAAATGGTTTGTTATTAAAAGCGTCGTTAATATTTATCTACTGTCAAGAGTTCCCTTATGCGCTATGAACCAAAAATTTGAATGTTTTGCAAAGGTGGCAACGCTTAAGTGAACAATTGATAGCAACGCTTCGATAAGTTGGCAGCCGCTGTTAACACTAGTCAACAATGATTTTTCTCCAAGGATGGTACTTAAATATGGTAATTTCATTAATGATTAATTAAAATGTAAGTGTTAAGTTAGACAGTCTGCATCTCATGAAAATTTAGTTTTATTATTTCAGAATGTACTGGCTATTAGATGACGATTAGGTTGAATAGGCTGCTCAAACTACAGCTGAGATCGAACAGCGACCGTTGAGGAAAGGATTTTAAGAAGGCAAAATGGGTAAAAGAGGATCAAGATCTATACTGACTGCAACTGCTTCACGTAATATTTTGAAAAACTAGAGATAGATCTTTATTAACAGAGTACAAGCTGTTTAATATAAAAATAAAATAAAAAAAATCATTCGGTAGATAGTATTATTTGTATATTTCTGGCCAAAACTGCATTATATAAGTCAGAAGTCGCCTACACACATCGCGCTATGAATTCCAATAGCTAAGTTTTTATATTTATAAAGCTTATTAAAAATTATATTTGTAAAAAATGTTTTGTTCGTGGTATCCGGGACACATTTTACCATGTAGATTATTCCTAAAGTCACTAATTGAGATTAGCGGCTATTTTAAGAAGATTTCAACTTTTGAGAAAAAAAATTAAATAATGCTTACATTCGAATCAGTATATTTTACTGACCTTATATGTGGGACCGTAATTGGAAAAATATTATATTTTTTTTTACAAAAATATTCAGTAGCCCTGCTCCGGAATACGATAAATCTAAACAGAATAAGGTTACTCGGTTTCGTTTTTGCCTGCTCCGAAAACAATTTTTTTGTTGTCAGAAAACAATAATTACAAAATGGCGTACGTAAAGTCGGGCGCGGCCGACTTTAGGATACCCTGTACCACTAGCTTGCAATAAAATCCGGTTCTTTCACAAAAAACCAAAAAACAGAAGAATTTATAAGAACAATTTTTTTTTCGATCGATCGTTCCTATGGGATCTATGTGATGTAGTCCACCGATTTCAATAAAATTTGACACAGTTCTTAAATACCTTTAAAAAGATCTGAATGCCGAATTTAGTTCAAATATCTTTACAAACAAACGAAACACATCGAATTTTGTATAAAAAACGTGTTTTTGGACCGATTGGTCCTATGGGAGCTATATGATCGAGTCAACCGATTTGGATTAAATTTAGTACAGTGCTTAGGAACTATAAAATACTCACGAATATCAAATTTGGTCCCAATATCTTAACAAACAAACGAAACACAACAAATTTTGTTAAAAAATCGATTTTTTTGTAGATCGGACTTATGGGAGCTATATGATAGAGTCAACCGATTTTGTTCAAATTTGGCACATTGCTTAAGTGCTCTAAAAAAACGCCAAATCTGGTTACGAAATCTTTATTAAAAAACAAAATATAGCGAATTTTTCTTTAAAAAAGTAATTTTGGCCGAACGGTCATATGGGAACTATATGATATAATCAACAGATTTTGATCAAATTTGGTACAGTGCTTAGGAACTATAAAAAACTTTCGAAATTTACGAAATACCAAATTTGGTTACGATATCTTCATGAACAAATGAATTATCCATCTAAAACGCTTCTTTTTTTTTTTTGTCGAGGTCGTCTCAAACATCCATATGGGAGCTATATAATTTAACTCCGATATGAAAAAAGTAAAATAAAATTGTCTCCTATGGAATAATATGGAATCTAATGTGAAAGTTTGGTTACTCTAATTCTTACCACCTCTGAGATCTTGGCGTTCAAACGGACGAACAGACGTACAGACTTCTCTAGTCCATCTGATCATATTTTAGGTAACTTTGGGGTGTCTCCGACGACTTCTTCTATATGTTAAATTCATTTTCGACTTGAACAAATATGATAAAAATTAAAAATAAAAATGTATCCTATTATTCTTAAGGTTCTTTCAAAAAATGATACATTGCGTGCACTTTTATATAAGCTACTTTAATTTCGCTTTGAATTTTTTATTCCCCATAACTTTTATTTGCGGTCCCTGAATATCAAAGAGTATTTATAAAATTATTTCAGTAAAACTCTTTTGGCGACTCGTTTTAATTCCCTTTGCAACAAAACATTCGCTTTTAAAAATCCGTTTTGGTGAGGAGCACTACAAATTCGTTTTCAAAAGTAAATCTATTAAATATATGGTTCGGATTTATTTTCCGGAATATTGTAGAAACATTTTTGAACGCCTAAATAGTGGTCGTGTGGAGATAAAACAAATTTTTTTGTAGGCTAGTGTAAACATTTTAGTATAGAATGCATATTATAATAACACTTTTCAAAGACTGAATAACTTTTTAGTGGTCTATAATACTTTATTTTAAGTTTTTTTTTTTAATAATATAAGTTTAAGTCAAAATTATTATTTTGAAGCAAATAAAGCGTTAAACTTAAAATTTAAAAAAAAGAAATGGAATAAATGCATTAAGTGAAGAATTACATTTTTGTGCTGATAATTCTACTTATCGTTCTTTTTCTTTTTTCTTGTTTTTAATTAATCGAATTGATATCGATATTTTTTTCAAATGATATATGCATTAAAATTAATTTCAATCCAAAGTATATTAAATAGCTCTCAAATATTCAATTTCAGTCTAACTGGAAGAAATCTATTTTTAAAAAGAAAATAAAATTAGTTTGCATTTCTTTCATATAATCGATAAATTAGTCTACCACGAAATTGAATGGAAAAATGCTGCCTTCTTCTATCTGTTAAATACACTGCTGGTCTTATTTTCGAGCAATATTTAAATCAAAAATGGGAAAAGCTACTGCCATGAACTTATTGGAACGTAAAAAAAAGACTTATTTCACTGGAAGGGACTATCCAATCGAAACTTTATCAAAGAGATAAAGTGCAGTTCCCGAACTGTTGATAGATATTTAAAGGATCTAGAGGCATATGGAATACACTTCAAACGGAAAAAAAAATGTACTAACTAAGCAAGCAGAGCGCAAAATTATTAGAATTGCTTCCAATTCGACTAAGTCAGCAGCTCAGCTTAAGGAATTAGCCGGAGTAAAAGCAAGCAGTACATCTGAAGGGTCAAAAAATCCAGAAAAAATCACCTCAATGATATTTGCAAAGGAAAACGGTTTCACTTTGCGAAGAATACATGACACTAGACTTAATGATTGGTGTTTGGTTGTTTTTACTGATGAAAAACGTTTTAATTTAGATGGCAATGATGGCTTTAAAAATTATTATCACGATTAACGAAGAAATTGATTAAATTAAAGCCACCATCACAGCCAACAAGGTGGAGTCACGGTGTGGGGTGCCATCACGTTTTATGGAACAATTGACTTAATTTTTATAGATCAGAAGATGAACGTCGAGCACTTCAAAATACTGTTAGATTACGTATTTCCAAAATTAAGTGATCTATTCGGACCAATTCCATCGATTTTTCAACAAGATAATGCTCTTATTCATAACGATCGTGTAGTAAGTAACTGCAGCTATTAAGCGTGCTTGGAGCAAGATTTCCCTGACCTACATAGATTCCCTGTATCAATTTATGAAGGACCGGATATATGAAGTTATTAGTAATAAAGGGTACATTACTGAATTTATTTTTTCTTTATTTTTAATAAGTCTAATAATTACTCCAACTATAATTTGAAGTTAGAAATAAGTTATTCTCTTCCCAAAAATTAATGATTCTAAGCGCGTCTATTCTATTGACTAAGAAAAAAGTGCCTTACTTTAAGTAGCAATAAGAAAATGTTTGAAAAACTAAATTTTTTTAACTTTTAATGATTATTGAAATATTATACTTGAAGTATCATTCAATAACCAAGGTTTTTGCATGTAAATTTTTTTTCAATCATCATTAAAATTAGAGATAATAAACAAATTTTAATTCATGTCAGCGTGCGTCTAACCTATGACCAGCAGTGCATATTGTACAAAATATTTGGCTACAGTCACTACCTGAAGTTCAGAAAACCATATAAAAAAGCATACTTTAAAGCGTTTTATAAACTCTACGTTAATTATAGAGTGTACACTGTTCAGTGTATTTTCTATTAAGGATATTTGGCTGGTTAGCATGTTTTTACGCCCCAAACAACTCTTTGAAACTAGTGTCAACTTGAAATTCCATTTGTGACAAATAGGTCAGTAAGCAACAGGTTGCAGTATATACATAAACACATACATACAATACACATATATATATATATACAACATATATTTACACACACATGGCAAATTAATTAAGTGCAGTGTTTAAAGTAAACGAGCTGCAGTTAAGTAAACAACACTTGCAATACATAAGCAATTTCTATGTCAGTGTGTGTTTGTTTTTGTGCGCTGCAATGTGGGTCATATGCAATGTGGCCAACAAGTAGATAAAGGCCATGTTGCTTTTGCCTGGCTTTCATAATCACTTAAGTCGCTTTGCTATTTGGAGCAAATGACTTGGACGACTTCGCTGCTGGCAATTTAATTATGTAACACACTGTTGACATTGACATAGTCATACCCTGCCACCGCTGCGTATGCGTGATTTAATAAAGAGTACTGTGGCAAAGCCAGCATAGCTAAAGTCTTCTTGTGAAAATCTGACATTATTCAATTTATGATTTCATCTACTAGTTCCGCCTGTGCTTGTAGCCCTTAAATGTCAACGAGCATACGCCATTTTGTTTTTCGCAATGCTTCCTTCCGCCACCATTTTATCGTTACAGCCATTGCTCTTAAATGTAATTTGCTACACATCGTAAACAAAAGTTCTACCGCACTTTGACATTTGAACTCGAAAAATATAGTACAATGAGTCTTACAAACAAATACCTACAAATGTAGCTTGAAATTGTTTTTTGTTTTCTAATACATAAATCTCAGACAGACGAAGGCTAGAAAACTTTTTTAATTATTTCGAGCAAGCTGCGGTGCAACTTTTTCTAAAAAACATTTGCAATTTTTATTTTGTTTTTGACAAAGCACCCCAGTTTTGAATAGACTGTATGTATTGATTCCATTGGGGATGTGAGAGTTTAAAACCATTAGACCAAGTTTACCTGAAAAGTCTTCGACTTTATGCTTGAATTTTGCGAATGAAACTTATTTAACGAGACGTGACTAAGCCCCATTTTGCTCTAAATGCTTAAAAATTGAAGTTCCAAGAAGGCAAACTTTTTGCAAATTTGTGTGTTTTTCTTTTGTACTCTAAAAGCCGATTTTTATTCTAATTTTATACTATTCTCTTAATAAAAAGTAGACCGTGAAAACAGCTTAAAAACAAAAGAAATTTCGTGTTTTTAATGACTATATGGCATTTGAAATTCTTCTATGAATTTAAATACTATATAAATCATAATGATCATAATGACAATCTTGTAATCATATTCCTATTATTAAATATTTTCTGAAGTTATATAATATAATATTTTAATTAAGTAGCAAAGATAATTAGAAGATGAGCTGTTGACATTGCTATATTAGAATTCATGAATACTGAATATGTTTCAAATTGAAACAGTGAAGTAAATTGAATTGAAATACGATATAAATCAACGCTGACATTTACAAGACTTATCTTCAAATCCTTATCTCGTCTTAAATAAACCTCTAGACTTTCTCGATTTGGCTTACTTTTTAATCTTGAATTTTTATTCACTTACTATTAAAAAATTATTAAACTTAAACGAAATGGAATATATCAAGTTTTGCCATCAACTATGCGTCACAAGCGAATAATAAAAATATTGGTAATCGCGAATGAATTAATCGTCAAGCGAAATAATTTGGAGCGATAAATTTCTGTAAATTTTATAAAGTCATTAAAAAAATCGAAAATCACTTTCTTCGCTAGATTTTCCCAATATTTCTCATAATGTGAACCATATAATCAAAGTCTTAGAAATATGATAAAATACTATCAAAAATTTGAATTGAATCAAAGATCACTTAATCCCCCAGTTTAAATAAAAAGTTTAAAAAATTAAATATCACTTCCACCTCATTTAAAATAAAGAGAAAAAAATACTTCTTCAAAATATGCCTAAATTGCTGAAACTCCCCCATATCAGAATAATCGGACTTTGAACTCTACCACAGCTCTAAAGTTTTTTGTTTTTTAGCCTGAACTAGTTTATACTTAAAATATGAAAAAAAAATACGAATACAAAAAAATAGGACGATATGACCCAGAAAATCTTGGATAGACCAGATATTCACATTGCAACAAATTTTGGAGAAAAGTCGTTAAAAGCAAATCGACACTCAAAATCTGTTTGTCGATATCAAATTTGTTTTCCACACGCCTGGTAGATTGAAGTTCTTCTCAGCCATGTCTGAGCTTGGAATACCCGCAAAGTTAGATCGGCTTTGTATGATGACGCTGAGAAACACTTGCAGTTCCGTTTTAATAGTAAAGGACCTAAGTGGAGCTATCTTGAAAACTCGTCTACATCAATGATACAAAAAACAACATCAGCTAGGAGAACTTTTTCAAACCGATGTTACTTTGAGCTCAGTAAGGAGTTTAGAAGTAGAGCCCTCCCTCTCGACATGCAAAAATAACACCTTTATCATACCCGTGCTTCTTTAACATCATTTGCACATCATATATATATATAACATCCAATAAGGCAATAGTAGAGGATTTCAAAAGAAAAATTCTTTTACAAATTTTCGGAAAGATAAATGTAGACAGTGATATCCGTACATGAATGAACCACGAGCCATAACCCATAAATGAGACGAACTAATGGGAAAATTCAGCAAATTCGTAAGCATTTCAACTCCGAAAAATTTTACCGTCCTATCTTTAAAGAACCACTTATATTTTCCCTTCCTGACGTATCGACCTGCTCTAGATCAGATCTTATGATCACGGAACTTTTTCATAACAAGAAATTTAGATCTCTTCTCCCAAGTCGGGAGACTTGGGTTGATGACACCAGAATGCCATAACTACTTTCAAACCCAGTCATCCCAGAACAAAGTCGTGCTATGCTGGGTGCCTGGACCCTCGGGAGTGGATGGTCTAGCATGTGAAGGTACCTCCACCTTGACTACATCTCACGCGCCGTTCTGTGGTATTGGTTGGTCCACAATCAAAACCATGATAAACAAATGGGCCTCAGGAGAACATAGGAGATACTGGTTCTCTCTTCTGGGGCTTCGTCAGCGGACCTAAATCTCCTGGTAGCTTATCTATCTGGCCACCACACTGTTAGATACCATCTAGAGAAAATTGGTCTATCGAACTCTTCAGAGTGCAGGCTCTGTCTAGAAGACGATGAAACCACCAGACATATTCTCTGTGACTGCCCAGCGCTGGTATGGGACAGAGCCTGTCACATGGGAAAGGAACGGATTAGTCCCTTCCATTTCAGGTCAATACCAAGAAAAGGCCTTTTGCTATTCATGCGAACTTAAGGGTATGGTACAAAAGACCTTTTGGTCGCTGTGAGTAACACTTTTACGGAGAATGATCACTTAAACTCCGAAAAACTTTATCGTCTGCAGTTTCAATGGCCATAACCACTAAGTGAGACGAAACTGAAGCGAAAAAAAAAAACAATTCGCGATCACCACAACTCGGAAAAATTTTTTTCCTCAAAATGAAACGAACCAAATTAAAAATAAGGTGATACTGACTAAGACATATACAAATACAACGTCTGCGCTGGCTTGTACACATCAGAATACTCAGAGTACGTCTACCACAGGAACGCCCATCTCTGCGATGGAAAAACCAGGCATTGGAGGATCTTTGTAGACTTTAGATCACCAGACATACGATGGGAACCGCTGGTAAGGAAAAATTTCCGCATCCAAGTTCCATAGCCTGTTGTAGTGGCCAAAAATGTAGATACATAGAAACATATAATTTGATTTACTTGCTGATGCTCTCTAATTTCCATCCTTCTTGGAAGGATGTGTTGCTTCACTGTGAAATCTTTCTCGACAAATTTGTTTAAATTACTAAGTAATTATATATTTGGAATGTAGGTAAAATGGGAAATAGAAAAGAGAGAGCTGCTGAGACAGCGATTAGAATAGGTGAGCATATCTGACTCTCACTACGAAGGTAAGCTGTCAGTGGATGTAAATTTAAATGGATTTGGTAAATCTGTTTTAAATTAACGTACAAAATTATACACCCTGTTTAATTAATCTAACATAATTTTATGTAAAACCCACATAAATATTAAGTATATTGGATTTACATTTTTATCTAAATTTGCATCAGCTTATCCGAGCTGGCAGCAAAATTCCCAGAAAACTTAAGCATATACAATACAATCCATAATGTAAAAGGTTAAACAAGTCCTGGCAAACACAATCCAGTTTAATGCTGCAGTCGCAATAACCTTAACTGTCATATAAATGCCATAGAAACGTTGCAAGCAACCAAAAAGGACATGTAAAGTTTTGGCACCTCAATGTAGGATACGCTTTACGGTCAAGTCCCTGCTGTTTTTGTTCACGCCTAGTCTATTTTTAGTTACTTGGTTTTGCATTCTACAAAAATACAACAAAAACAAAAAGCCTCGCCCTAGTTGACAAAACGAAAAGAAAAAGACAAAAGCTACTTTTGTTGCTTTTGTGGTAAGCATTTAATGGATATTAGCCGGGTCTCGTTTCGGCCATGGTCACAATTAGTTAAAGTAGAAAACGTTTGACAAAACTTTTTAATTTGCATTAAGACCAAGTGATACGCAATATCCTAGGCCTAAAAGTGTCATGCGTAATAAATTTAGCAGGTAAAATATTTGATTAATGAAGGCATTGCCAAGGTAAAAATAAATAAACAACAACAACAATGAGTAGGAAAAATACTGAAGCCAAACTATTTTCAAATGCAATGAGCCACATTCTATAGTTATTTACTTGTATAGAATCTTACAATACTGGCGAATATTGGCAATACAGTGCGCTCGATATGTTGTCACCCACACACTACTCACATAGTGGAATTTACTTAAGCGCAAAAAATTTCATTGGCAAGCTACATTTATTTCAAGTATTGTACCTAGGGGGCTGCTCTGTATCTATAACAGAGGGGGGGGGCCTACGGTAGCTATTTTTCAGTTCTAAAAATAAATAAATAATGCGCATTGACTTGGCATACTAAGCGTATACGTGATGTGGCTTATGTGTTTGTTTGTTTGTTCGTTTGTTGTGCGTGTATTTGTGGCATTCCTGCGGTGGTCTCGCTTTTGTTAGTCCTTTGTGTATGTGCGGATTGTTTATTTGTCTTATATTTGTCCAACATATGTTTGCCTAAGGTTACAAATTGCCTGCAAATGCCCAAGAACCTTAAATTGTTCAGCAAAGCGGCAAAGTAAAGCCAATTTATTTAAAAAGGAAGTTCCTCAAACCACTCACACTATGTGCGTTTTTTTTTTGCAATTTTTCTTCATTTCCCTTGCTCATAAATGCATGAACGGCCATGCAAAGTCATAAAAAGGAAAACTTTTCCATAGCGATGCCTGCAAGTCATTTGATGAGAATTACAAAAACGCAAACAGCTCAAGGGACGTCAATATTATCATGCTGCAACATTTTGTTGCAACAAGTTCAAAAGCAAAGTTATCCTCTAAAAACGTAATAAATAGCTAATAATATATTTACTAGTAAGTGTTTATTTACTAGACAGTAACTATTGAGTGGCGAGTACATAACTTTTTCAGGGAAAATTTGTTTACTGTCTGATACTTTTCAAAGCGATATTTTATTGTATTCGTGTTTCAATTTCATAAATTATTTTATTTTATGAATTATTCACTATTTATTTGTTAATGTACTTGATATGTTTGCATTTCCTAAGTCGTCAGAAACATTTGAATCTTATGCAACAAATATGGCTACCCTGAGCTCCAACCACTCCAAATAAGGATATTTATTTATAAAAGCTCGGGCTTTTTTAAGATGGCGTTCAACAAACGCTTACAAGACAGCAAATACAAAAAAATACTAAAATTTCCATGACGTCAGAGCATAAATGGTAGATATGACAAAAATAATTCAACATGGGCGATTATTCACTGTATTTGAATCGACGCAAAAGGTGTCGATAAGCAAAAAGCCAGGGATTCTATAACTGTTCAGGTGCTAAGTAGTTTTGCTTGTTTATTTGCAGCAAGCTATCAATTTATTTAATATCATGATTCAAGCGATTGCATTCATTCTGGGCTATTGAAAATATTTTCTCATACTAATTTTCACGCTTTTCATCCACTTGCTTTTCATCCACTACTATAAGCTCACTCTTATTCATTTGAAGTGTTTGTTGGATACAGAAACTTTGAACTTTAGTTAGTCATACAAATATACTAAATTCAATGCGATTCTAAAAAAAAACTCGCATTCCTCTTATCTGGATTTCTTCGTTTTATTTTTTCAAATCCACTCAATAATTTGCACCATTTTGTTTCGTTAAAAATAGCCTTTAAATTCGTTAGCTGCAAGGCTTTACTGTAAGGTCTCTCTCTTTTTTTCAGTCCGATTTTGTGCAAATTAATTTAAATGAGTATAGAAACAAAGGATTCATTTACGTTCAGTTTTTAATTATTATAAATAATTAGTTTTGCATAACAAACTATTTTCTTTCTCAGTTTTCGATTACAGCTAACACATTTTTTTACGCAATGAAACAAAACGACTATATTAAAATTTGTATGAATTTAAATATAATTGAAATGAATACATTAATTAATTAAAAAAAACATATGCATAACTTAACAGAATTATTCATGAATGACTGGCATATAATTAATTGATTAAACAAACCGAAGTCATTTTTATTAATCGTTGATGTATGGTATAATAGTTAAAAAAAAAGCATGGCTTGGAATAAAAAAGAGATGATTGATAACACAGGTCTACAAATACAGGGGTCATGTGAGTTAGTTGGAAAGTTCAGTTATTTCCGAAGATAATTTGGTGCGTAGAATCCAATTCGGCGTCAGAACTCGCCCAATCACGTCGAGATTTTGAGATATTTGAGGTTATGTACTCTCAATTGTAGGAAAAAACGCATCGTTTTTTGGGACATAACCTCAAATATCTCAAAATCCTGACGTGATGGGCCAGTTCTGACGCCGGATTCGGATTCTACGCGCCAAATTACTTCGGAAATCACCCTTAGCTTTCCAACAACTGAGCCATGTTGACCTGTGTTATCTCAAAGGCTTACTGCAAATGCTAATGACGTCGAAGGGATATATCTCGTAACTTCGAAAAGCCATAACTTTGCGAAAAAAATCTAAATTGATCTCTTGAACCCTTAAATTAAAGGGTAAGAGTTGTACTAAATGATGTAACTGGGGAGAAAGACCGCAACCATTTTTTGCGCCCTGTACATAACCTCAAAAGTAGGAAAAAACGCCGTTTTTTGGGTACATAACCTCAAATATCTCAAAATCCTGACGTGATGGGCCAGTTCTGACGCCGGATTCGGATTCTACGCACCAAATTACTTCGGAAATAACCCTCAGCTTTCCAACAACTGAACCATGTTGACCTGTGTAATAACTCTGTATAAACAACTTGTTACAAAAAGATCTAGAAATTGCTGGTAATATTTTGCTTTTCATAATCAGTATTCGGACTCTTTATCAATATCTTAAAATAAATATTCCCCAATATCAGGATGACATATATAGATAGATATAATATTTCCCTTACTCTTTAATAGAAGAGCTCAGAATCTTTTGATTACTTCATATCGTTTATATTTTTGTGCAATTAAAAAATTGCTTGTTAGTTTACCTATTATCATTAATATATGTAGAAGGGAAATTCGACAGATATGACCCATTTTAAGCCAATTCGATATAATTCTTCTTGTCTAATTCAAACCGAGTTAAAAATTCGATTTTCTTGAAATTGCTAGCGCCGATCATACGTTTATAAAAAAAAACCGAATACACGAGAGAAAATGAAAGTATATTATTTTAAATAAGTTATTTTTTGAAAAATTCTACAGTCAAAAAACAAACCGAAACGAATTTTTTAGGGGGTTGAATGTCATGGCGAAGTCGTGTTAAACAATTGAAATTGTTTTGTTTTTTTGTGTACATTTTATTTAAATCAGAAGTGATTTCTTCGTACAAAAACTGGCTTCCGTGGACTACACCGTCGATGCGAACCACCCTCTATGGAAGGTGCACAAAATCGCTTACAGCGACAACCCTTTCGACAGGTTCCTGTCCGCTGTCCTGGTGGTGAACTTGCTAAAAACGAAAGGGCACAGGCTAATGCTTTCGGATACCATCAAGAGGATCGTTTCAGTCCTTATGAATTTGCTACGATAGAGCAGACTAGGGAGACTCACCAGAGCCTTCAGACCCCACTGCAGAAGACCCCGCCTATTAACCCATAAGGATTGCAGAATTAACTGAACCGATCCAATTATTGCCGAAAAATAAAGCTACTGGGTATTGATAGGATTTGCAATGCTACGTTGAAGGCCTTGCCTACAAGAGCGCTCCTTTATATCGTATTAATTTTTACTGCTTTTATCAGGCTCCAAGTCTATCCCAAAGCAATGGAAACTAGCTGCGATTCTTATGATTCACAAGCCAGGCAAACCAGAAGCTGATCCTGAGTCGTATCGCCCAATAAGTCTTTTACCCTCCCTGTCTAAATTATGGGAGAGTACTATTGCGAATCGGATTTCTGGCATTATAAGTGAATATCTTGCTGTATCACCAATTCGGCTTTCGAGAGGGACACGGCCCTATCAGAATAGCTTCACAGATTGGTGAAGCACATCATATAGGCTTTTGACGACTTGGAGTTTTCCAACGCTGTCTTCATAGACATGCGGCAAGCGTTTGATAGGGTGTGGCATGATGGTCTACCGTGCATAGTTAAAAACCTTTTGCCAGCACCGTACTATGGCCTTTTAAGGTCACATCTTGAAGGATGAGAGTTTAAGGTCAAGGTAAGGGACAAATACTCTTCCACTTGTAATATGAGAGCAGGAGTGCCACAAGGCAGTGTTTTGAGTCCACTACTATTTTCTTTGTATATTTTTGATATACCCAGCCCTACCTCGGAAAATATGGAAGCTCCCTCTAAGGCTATTATTGCGACATACGCAGATGACATCGCAGTCATCTGTAATGCCAAATGTAGCGCAGAGGCAAGTAATGGTCTACAAGCGTATCTTGATACTCTCGAAACTTGGTGCAAACGGTGGATTTGAAGGTTAACCCACTAAAAACCATAAACCCTTGCTTCACACTTAAAAGATTGACGCATACCCCTTCAATCCAGCTAGTGGGAGTTACCCTTACTTTCAGTGAAGTTATCGACAAAAAATTCGTTCTCCATAAAAGTTTTTGCAAAAATTTTATATGATTTTTTTCGTTTTCCGGAACACGGCTAAACATTCTGAATTTCGAAAAAATAAAATCAAAACTCACTTTTAGCTTTATAGCCATAAAAGACCTTCGCAAGAGTATATTATATTTAGTATGCCCAAGCTAGCCTTCCTTGGCTTGTCATACATATTTTTACTCTTAAGAAACTATGTTCTGGACTACATTTCGTTCCAGTCACTACGCAGGAAGACTCGTTTGCATATAAATGAATTAAGCCAGTTGCTTTTGAAAGAGGATGGAATCATTCATGTGCAACGCTTTGTTGCATACAAACAATTTCCTCTGCTGAAAGTTCAAGTATTATATATTGTACATATTTATGATATCGTATATATATTTTTTAATCAGAATGCATTTGCCAAGTTGACTGTATATTTTATTATAAATTGTTGGGAATACATATTTATTACAAATGCATGAACTCTTAACTTTTAGCATTCAAAAACTTTGAATAAAAGGGAATTTAAAGTGTGGCAACAACTCAGCGAATTGAAATTCATCAAAGTTGTTTATGGCAAAAACAAATGCCTTACAAGCAGCAGGGCTTAGTACAACAAGTTGGCAAACATGCAGCAGCAACAACAGCAACAACAACAGCCACAACAACTACAACACTTTGAATGCCTTTGGCAATCACAAGTTGCGTCTTGACTTAACGGTTTAGGCGAGGATTTTCCCGGCCACAAAGAGATACTTGCCAGACATTAGAGGTGAGTTTGTTTGCTTTTAAAGTTATGTATTAACAACACATGATGGCAAACAAAAAAAAAAGGCTAGGAAAGTATATTCATTGTGTGTCGTCGTCGTCATGAGTGTTTGGCCAAGGGCTATGCAGCTATGGCTTAAAGCACGTCACAGGTAAAAGTTTTAAGCCGCTTTAAGACAAAAGCAAAAGCTGCTTTGAGGTATTAGCCAAGGCGTGAGTAAATAAAAATAACGCCTGTTGCTAGGTACTACATCATCCTGTCGATATATTGTATTCATTTGAAGCAAGTGAAAAGAACTTTCTACTTAAGAAATATATCAAAATTAACAGCATGAAAATTCCTGCTGGTTAGTGATGATCTAATGGCACATAAGTGTAAGAAACATTAAATTTTCAATAAAATATTACTAAGCGTTTAAAATTAATAAATATATCCTAAAGCTCCTGAAATGAGTATAAATAAATGGGGAGCTAGAGAATTGCCATGAGGGGCTTTTTATATTTATTTCATAAACTTTTTAAAATAATTACCATTATGTGGTACTGTCTTTAAATTACTCAAACTGGTGTCTAAGTGAAGGACTTAGCATCAACCCACAAAAAGCTTTGATTGTTCCCTTCACAACATGGAGCTTCAAAACCTTGCTATAAATAACACAGAGGTGGAGTATTCAGACCAGGTCAAATACCTTGGTGTTGTCCTAGACAAACGACTCAACTGGAACTCCCACTTAGAACAAGCAATTTAAGCCATGTGGGCCTGTAGAAAATTGTTTGGCAGCACATGAGGCTTCAGCCCTCATATTATAGAATGGATATACCGTATGATGGTACGGCCTATCGTCACATATGCAGCCCTTGTGTGATGGCCCAAGATGCAGCAAAATGTGGCCATCAATAAATGCAGCAAGCTTCAAAGACTTGTATGTATAGTACATATATCTAGTATATCTCTCTCGGGAGCTATGCGTACCTGTCCGACAGCTGTCATGGAGTCAGTCCTTGGACTCACACCACTGCACATTGTCATCAAAAAGTCTTCTACGTATCCAGATCACATCTGGATACTTAGCAAGTGACACTGGTCATGCAGAACTTATATATTTCCTTTCTGACGTATCGATCTGCTCTAGATCAGATCTTATGGTCACGGAACTTTTTCAGAACAAGAAATTTAGATCTCTTCTCGAGAGACTTGGTCTGATGGTAGCCCCTGTGAAAACCTCCAGTGGCAACAATGGTTCACGGATGGGTCCAAAACTGAGCAGGGTGAAGGTGTTGGAATCGTTGGACCCAACACCAGAATCTCTACCGCATCAGGCATCTGGCCCAGCATCTTTCAAGTGGAGATTCATGCCATAGAGATAGTATCCTTCTCAAGGCGCCGTTTTGTGGTATTGGTTGGTCCACAATCCAAACCCTGATTGACAAATGGTCCGCAGGAGAACATAGGAGATACTGGTTCTCCTTCCGGTGCTTCGTCAAGCAAAAGTGCTTGTCAAACCTCTGGATGCGATCAAGACAAGGTTTTGGGCCTAAAGCTCCTGGTAGCTTGTGGTGGCCAGATAGGCCACCGGACTCTTCAAAGTGCAGGCTCTGTCTAGAAGACGATGAAACCACCAGACATATTCTCTGTGACTGCCCAGCGCTGGTATGGGACAGAGCCTATCACATGGGAAAGAAACGGATTAGTCCCTTCCATCTCAGGACAATACCAACAAAACACCTACTGCTGTTCATGTGGAAAGCGGAAAGTCTTTTGCTTTAACTTAAGGGTATGGTACAGAAGACCTTGTGGTCATAGTGTTCCACCTCTCTGTGAGGATCCCTTTTTCGGCAAAAAAAAAAATCTGAGCTTGATTACCCCAAAGCTTTTGTGGGTAATGTATTTTTGTGTAATAATAATAATGGATTTTGATATATAAAAATTTAGAATTCAAATCACAGATGAAATTAATTGAGTTGAAGAGCACATACAATTTCAGAAAAATATGCCATCTATCAAACAAGTCCTTGCAGCGGAGTTCTACTTAACAAAAGTTCAATACATAACTCAAATTTTATGGAAAAAATATATTCGATTATAATATATTGGTCCTTTGGGTAACATTTGCTAAACAGAATCAACTTCTTAACAAAAATTATAAGTATCGTTTACACTGAACAAAAAAAGTATATACAAAGTATATATGTACTTATAAAAAAAATAGTTGAGGAGTAAAAAATACGCCAACTCAAAAACCGTAAAATCAAGATAGATACTAATTTAGTTAGTAAGTTAGTAAGGTCCAAAAAAACTCTCTTTGGTGTACATTTTAAAAGTTTTTAGTCGGTAAAATACATAATATACCCTCTCAATACATAAAAAAAAATGGTGTGAAAAAACTGTTGCCTATCTGCCAGGCGCAATTGTAAAATACATATGAGTATGACTGCATCTGACAAGCTGCGCGTCGCGGCCATTTTAGAAAAAGCGACTGTGGAAGGCAGGCCCGGACTCGAATAAAATTTTGTATGAGGTTTTTTGAGGCTATGTCAGAACGCGCTGAGGTTTTTTGGACCTCGAATTCGGATTCAGCGACCCCGAAAACATTTGGTAATCATGGTCTGACCTCCAGACCCGTAAAAAATTTTTTTTTTGTGTGGCTGTGTAATTCAAAGGTGCGTGAGGGGCAATGATGTTGATTTTCCTTTTACATACTATTTTAATAAGAATATTTTTGTTCCTAAATATAAAATTTAAAAAAAAATGAAAATATTCATTGAAAGCTTTATGAATTTTCTGTTTTTGTTTTTAATTTTTAGCAATGCACGCTTATGTATTAAATTATTTCATTTAATGTCTACTTAATAAAAAAATTTTCCAAACCCCATTCAATAAAAAGAGATCTAAGTTTGCTTTGACAAAAAACTTTTCCTGATTCTTGGGCGCAGAATACAACAAAAAACAATTTATATACATAAAATATATCATTCTTTTTTGACAATTACCTACTGATACATTTTCGCATGAAAGCTTCAAATTCTTTTAAGCTCGAAACCTTATCATAATTGTACCGCGAAAATACGTCAACTTATCTGGCAGTGTGAGCCAAATTATTAATGCGTGGGTTTTTCACTTTGGATTTGTGTCAGTATCGCCTTGGCTTTTGTTTTTTTTGCTCTGGTGTGGCAAGCATATGTAAATACATAAGCACAAAATCGGCTTGTTGCCACACAGCCCCTACATACCTTTTATATAAATTGCAAAAGTAAGACGTTTACAAATTGCATGAATGTTAAATGATGAACAGAACGTTCTATGAGATTTATATCGGGTAGACCGAACGTTTTATTAACGATAAGCTCATAACATCAAAAGCAATAAAATCTAAACACACTAAGGCTGATAAGACTGACTGTGCCACTTCATACGCTGCGTATACGTAATATCGATTTAGGTCGGTTATTTGTAGCTTGTTGTAAATGTTATTCGTATTTTGGATATGTTTGATTTTTGCAGATAGCGCGCTTGCTACATTGACGTAGGCGATACAATTTGGTTTTTTTTTTGGCCAAATCTTGTATCGCAGTTTGATTAGTACAAGGCAAACATATTGCCAAAATTTCCCTTTCTGCTTTTTATTGCAGCCATACAAGCGTTTTGGCTTTATTATATGAGATAATAGAAGAGTATTAAAGAAGCTTACAACGCATGCAACAGGCAAAAGTAGGCGTGGCAGGCGATGAATATAAGTTTTGTCCGTCTGTCCCAGATCTTAGAGGTCTTCAAACCAAAAAAAAAAAACTGGCTCCCCAGTGCAGAATTTCGCTGCGTATACTTAATATTAATGTCAGCAGATGGAGTATATTGCTTAATTCTTTAAAATATAATAAATACGGCTGAAAACTTCTAAGGGTATAAGATATAAGGTAAATTTGTTTATTCTAATTTCAGTTTTTTTCCCACAAACCAAAACCCACGTACTTGGTATGTAATCTTTTTGAACTTCCTCCCACTGTCTGCTAACCTCATTAAGCATTGCAATTTAAGTACAAATAATATCTTTTTTGAGATAACCTGCTGAAGGGTGTTCCTTTAGCCGCACCGTTCCGACGGTTTTGCACATTTTTTTAATTAAACTGTATTTTTAAGCGGCTCAAGGCAAAGCCTTTGAAGAAAGTAGCTATAAAAGCAGTTACCAAAAGTGCTGATAAGCCAAAGCTACCTTTTTTGCTGACTCGGAAAATCTGCCATAAATTAAACACCTTTTTGAACGTCGTACCCTTCTCTCCGTTGGCTTTGACGGCTAATGAGTTTACAAAAAAAAAAGTGTAGCATAACATGCAGGCGCAATTTGTTTCTGCTGCAACTTGCAACCAATGACAACGCTGTAGCAGCAGCATCTGTGGCGAATTCCATGCAATCAGCTTGCCAGACATCATTACCGCATACCAAATGTCGCAATAATGACCAAGCTCGGACAAAAACATATTTATAGAGACTACGATAACAAGCAGGTAGCTAGCCACAGGTAACTTTCAGGGTCTTATGTATATGTATATAACAGCATATATACATATATAAATATATAAAACATAATTGAAGTGACATGTGTGCCAACTAGCGCGTTAATCCTGCCCTCAAGTCATCAAACAGTCAATCAGTCCGACAATCAAAGAGGCGACAAGAAACTATATAAATACATATATTAATTTACAAATAAATCAGGGGAGCGCAAAATAAAAAAGTTAATTAGATTTTATGTCTGCATCATATTTCTATATTGACGCAATTACTGACCTTCATATATTGTATTGACCGACTCTGATTTGCTGTTAACCAATTAGGACTGGCAAACAAACGGAATTGAATTTAATTAGCGACTTTGTGACTGCAAAGCAATTGGCTATTTATGATACTCGAGAGCTTCATGGGGGGATATGTTGTGCATGCGGGTTCGGTCCCCTTAAGATATTAACGAAATATAAGGAATAACGAATAATAAGGAATTTTTACTTTTAATAAGTAACTTAAAATCAAGAATTTGTTTGGAACATGTTTAACACGATAAACCCTTCAAAAAGAAAGTTTTTAAAATAGAGTTTTCAAAAGTTATAATGAAAATAAATAGATAATAATGAAACGATATATTATTATTAGTTCCTTTATATCCTTGAGGAGCATAGGGCGTTATACAAAAAATAAAATCAACGAAATAGACAAAATCAACTGTGCTGCTTAAAACGAAAAAGAACTAATTTTAATCATTTTCGTTTTTGGGTACTCTTAATTTCAGTTTTTTTTTTTTTGGTCGATATCTTGTGATAATTTTTATTGAAGTATAACTAACTAAGCTATTATTATTACAAAAGAAAGAAAAGAAACTCAAAACTCAAAGATTGTTTTGAGTCGCACAAGCTCTATCAGAAATAAATAATTATCGATAAACATCTAACTATCTTTGTTGGCATATAAATAAAGTAAATGTACGAGTATATTATGGCAAATTTATAAAAAAAAAAATATTTTAATTATTTAAAAAAAGTCTTTGCGACCTATATAAAAAGCGTATCCCTCATTTTCTATAATTATAGTTTATTGCAGGCATTACCGAGGCCAGGCCCTTCGTGAGGGGGGTGGATCGCGGAAGGCCCGAAGCTCTCGGAGGGGCCCGGACTCGAGAGTCATTCGGAAAGTTTTGCATTGAAGTTTTATGAAATGAATTATTATGATTTTATGAAATCATCAATTCTCTCAGAAATCCTTTCTATACTTTTTTTTTATGTTGATCTCACACTTGTCAACAATTATTCGTATTTTCATGAATTAAGGAAAATTTAAAGGGGCCCGGATCCGGGATTTCCCCGGGGCCCGGATATTCACTCGTAAACTTAAAATGTGTTTATAATAATAATACATTTTTAATTTAAAACGTTATTCGTAGTAAGAAACCTTATAGGAAGAAAATTTTCGCTATGTTTTATATGAAACTTGTGTAAAAAAAGAATTCTCTCAAATTCTAAAATTTCAGTCCATCTCGTGCATTAACGAGGAGGTTCAACCTATCGAAAAATGCCCAAAAAATACCGATAGTACGAAAAATTCACGATATGCAATAATTAACAGAATAAGGCCCGTTCGAGGCCCTCCACTGAGAGTCGAGGATAACAGAAGCGTATACAGAATGTTGACCAAAGTCTCTTTAAATTTTCAACAATTCTTTCATTCATTATTTGACTGTGATTATATGCAAGAATATACAAAAAATAGAGCTTTAAAATTAAAAAAAGTTTAAAAATATAAAAAAACAATTAGGCGGGTTGTGTCAGGACATAAAAAACTTTTTTTAGAACCTATGCCATACTCTTCTTTATTTTAACAGCTGTTGCGTTTATGAGAAAATTTTAAGGAAAATAGTGATTTAGCGCATCTACCCAAAAAATATTAAAATTTTATCAACTTTACAGTTTCCCAAGTTCTGATTGGGTTGATAATAGGACAAGTTCAGCTAGTTTTCCGAAAGATATTAGTATACAATACAAGGATGCGTAATACCGAAAACAGAGGTATATATTGAAACTATGTTTGAAAAATGAAAAATAAAACAAAAAATTCTACTAGTGGTGGGGCGGCCAAAAGGAAAGAATTAAGCCACAAGACGCATCTTGGGCCGAAATTTCTGGCTGCTAGGTATTTTAATCTTTGAAAAACTGACAATAGGAGACAGGTTGATGAGCAGACGGCTGGAAAAACATATAAACGCGCAGATAAAAGAACAACGTGATAGTAGAAGAAAGAGGGCAGACAGAAAGAAGGATGTGTCTAAATCGATATTCTAATCATTTTAGCGATTGTGAATTTTATGCTGTTACACAATCAATTGCTTTCACTTAAAGTAAGTTAACTTTATATAGCCTCAAACTGGTTATATTAATGTGCAATACCTTTATGTGTTAGAATTGTGAATGGATCGATATGAATTAGAAGGATTATCGCAAGTATTAGAGCCGTTCATTTTTTACACTTAAAATATACTAACTTAATATACTCTTATTATTATACGCAATACCTTTAGGTAATAGAATTATGGGTTGATCAATTTGAATTCGAAAGTCTTTCAAAACGTTTAGTTTTTCGTATAAATCTGAATTTATTATTATTATCATAATTTTGGTAAAATTGTTTTTTAAATTCAAAAATATTCTAAAGATTAGAAAAAGGAAACCATGGACATCTTTCATGTAATTAAAAGCTGCCTGAAGTTTCTCATTTTAAAGATTTCGAAAACTTATTGTTGGTAACTTCAATCGGAAATAAAGATTATTAAAAAAAAAGCTTTAAAAAAATCCAAAGTCATATTTAAGTTGTACTTGGGAGAGTGCTGTACTTCAAAACCTGCTTGCTGCGAGCTTTTGAAGAACAGCATGCACAAAGCGGAGATCAGAACATACGATGTTACGATGATTTTTACCGTTGCTGTGTTTACTGGTTGCTTCCAGTCAGAATTAGGGTGGTCCCAAAACTCAGACCATTAGCAATAAATTGCAGCAACACTTAGATTAATTAATTTCAATATATTATTAATAAAAATTAGTAAAACTATCAAATTACAATAAAATATAAATCATTAAATATATTTCTTGCCTAATTTATATTGCAATCCATTTTAATTCGTTTTGTATAACATTTGTTTTATTACGAAACGACTTTATATAATCGTTAAACGTGAAATTTTATACCGCGCCAATATCCAGTGAAAGCTATATAAAGTACACGTGTAATTGAAGCCCTAATTAAAGTAGATTTTGATATAAATCAAATTTTATTTACTTTGAAGTATTATATGGTATAAAACAATAGAGAATCATTTATTGTTAGCTGAAATATGTTCACAGGCGATAAGCGCATTAATTGTCAGCTTTCTAATCCTTGAAAAGAAGCCATTGTATACACAGCCTTTATTTATGCGGAAGGCAATAACAAATATATTACGCCTTACCCCAAACTTGCACACCCAACTTAAAATTCTATGAAAATGTTGTATGCAACAAGTGCGCCATATATCTAGTGGCAGATATAATATAATAGCTGTCAAAAACAGTATTTCGTGCTTGAATATTACATGTAACTATGACATGCGATGCCAGACAGTACAGTATATAAGCTTATTATGTCAATGGCAGACATGAAATAAAAGGAAGTCGCTGCTAAAAATTTGCACACATTTAAAATGTAAATGTAAAGGCCAAATTTGCCAATTCACTTTAACCTTGTGCGTTGTAAAATATAGTACAGTACAAGACTTGTGGCTAAAAGTATAACTATAAACGCTATATAGAGTCCAGCAACAACAACAACAACACTTGCCACAGAGGCATACTTAAGCAGTCGCAATTAGCGTGTGGCAGCTACTTGATGTTGCAGCTTGTTGTTGTTGCTGTTGTTGTGGTACGTGCTCATGCCGACGGCCATTAAAGAATTGATTTTTCACGCTAACTTGTACTTGGTCTTGTGCCGCTGCTTTATGCTCATATGCTAGTATTAACTTGGCCAGTTACTTACCGGTCCGAGATTGTCGAAGCCATATTTATCGGCCACTTTGTGGGCAAAGTCATTGTCAACACCGCGACGGAAACGCACCAGAAATGAGCTGGTGAAGACCGCCTGATTGCCCAGGCCGCCAACGCCGCCACCCGCGCCCGACTCAACGCTCAACAGCAGCAGTGGCAGCACCAATAACATTGTGCTGCACAGCAGTCGCCATGAAGCAGCGTAGCTCCATGCTGCTGCTGCAATAAACATTGCACGCCGTGGTCACTGCTCGTTGTTGTTTTTTTTTATATGCGTGTATTTGTGTTTGTGTGTGTTGGTGTAGTTGTTTTTGCGTGCTGTAAACTGGTTTGATTTGGTTTCGCTTGCAACGATGGGGCAACGCTGTCAAGCAATTTGTGCACACACTTTAGTCAGTTTATGGTGTTGCCAAAATATAAAGGCCGCGCTTCACTGCACACGCTATTAAAACTCAGCTTTAAGTATTTTGTTTTGGCCGCGCCACAAAGCAGGCAACACTTTTTATGCACTATTAAGTTTCTAGTTTGTGTTTATTTTGTACACACTTTTTTTATAATGGTCAAATCTGCTTTTATTCTAACTTTAGCTGCTGCTTTTTGCTGTTTTTATTTGTCTAAAATATCGCAGCTTTGTGCGTTGCTACGAACTTTACGTTGGCGCTGCGCGCAGAAAACTGTTTGCCAGTGTCGTCAATGGACGCCATTATGAATAAAGACGAACGCAAAAAAGCGCTTTCGAGTGAGCTTTTGGCAAAAGCTTTAACCCACGAGGGTATGCATTTCATTTGCACACCAACAGCGCGCTATCTCGCTTGCGCGCATAAAAGACGTGCGCCTGTGCGTGTTTGTATTTGTGCGTATGTATGCTTGGCTTAAGCTCTCTTTGTGCCGTTTGCCTTTAACGTTGCCTCAACCGTTACCAGCGTCTTCTTTGTGGTTTGCCTGCGCTTTGTAGACGTCACCACTTTGACTACGTTTTGTTTTTTTTTCTGTTTTTTTTTTGTTCCTTTTGTCTTAGTTCTGTTTTCATTTAATTGTCTCTACTCGGCTTGTTGCTTCGTCTGCGCCGCATGGGCTGCGATTGGTTTAGGCTGCTCGCTGTCAGCATATGGCAACATACTTTGGGTTTTCAGTTAATGCCATTAAGCAAAAAAGTCATGCATTTGCTTTTAAAGTATATAGCGGCGCATAACCTTTGACCTTTGCAGCCATTTACTAGCCCCATCATCGTTGACAGACTTTAAAAGACAAACCCAATTATGTCACTTAAGCCTACGTAGTATATGCAAATAGTTCTCTAATGCCTTTAAAACTTTGCGCCTAAAAGAGTGCCATAAATATTTATGGCTACATTTTGGACTAAATAATGGCATATCATTTTACTGTGGGAAATAAAACACATTTTATGCCAAGAAATTTGATAACTCTAAATAATTGATTTGACCTCGGTTAAAAATATTTACAGAGTTGTTGGTAAATTTTAAATGTTAGATCTGTCAAAAAATTAAATGTATATTCGAAGAAGTTTTAGCTTTATAAGCAATAAATAAGTCAAAAATATTTTTAATGGTATGCTAACACGCTGTTTAAATAATATATAATTTTGCTTAAATGTCATACTATAAATGTTCAGGAGCGTGCACAAAAATCTCTTCTGTCCTATTTTCGCCAGAATTCCAATTCTCTGTATAAAAAATTGTATACAAAAGAATGTCATACTGTGGAGGCGGTGCCCGACAGTGTGATACCTTGTACATTTTTTCTCGAAAGTAATTTTATTTCTGTATATTCCTTTCAAGAACTTTTAAATCATATATTTTATACCTATAAGCTCTGCTAATTTTTAACGATTTTACATCGAAGGCTACGTCAATAGAGTAATTTAAATTATATGAGGTAGGTTTCAAGTTCAAATGTTGAGGGGTGTGAGCAAAAACACTAAATCGATTGCGTGGGACGGAGCGCCGAAACGATCAAATTTAATTTTGGGTAATAATAAATAAATCATTTTACCGAAATTTGAGATTCTGGCCAATATTTTACCAATCAATTGCTACCTGAGGCATTTTGGTAAAAAGACTTTCTTTCTATCATGCCTCCCTTAGTACCTATAGGTATAGAGTTTAAAAACTAATATATTTGAAAATATTATTTGAATTTCAAGAGAGTAAAGATTAATATAATTTATTTTGAAATTAACTTTTTTTAATTTTAAAATGTAATATCACTCTTTTTCTCTAATTACGGGGTATTGAATACGAAATAGGTGGCCCAAAAAAATTATTTCAATCCAACGGAAACCGAAATCTCTCTCGATTTCTGTGTCACTCCAGCTAATTATCAACCCTTTCCCATTTTCTCCTTAAAAACGAATTGCGGTTTTTAAGAATTTTAAACAATTTTCTTATTTAAAAAATTCCCCAAACAATTTTCCTGTCATACCTACCAATCTTTTAGCCGCTGAAGCATTAGAAAAATTAGTTACTATAAATATTTATTTATTTTTCTACTTAGAGGACAGCGAGACTTGGTCAAGATTCTGACATCTTCTTTTCGACATGGTCTGCAAACCCATCAAAATTTTGAAATTAATTAAACTTAATTTCAATTATTTAAAACTGAATAAAGTATTAACGCTTGGGAACTACAGGGTGCGCCATTTGAATGTGGTCGGTGGAAATATTGAAGCAGAATTCTGATCATGCAGTGGAGTTTGATGGATAGTATGAGGATTTTCTTCCCCCAAATGCGACAGTTTTGTTTATTTACAGTGCCAGATAGCGTGAAATGGGCCTCATCAGTCATTAAAATTCGCTCCCAAAAATCGGGCAATTACATTTAATGAACATTGTCACTATTTCCGCGCGTTCTTTGAGCGTGAATCGATTCATGGTTAAAATTGTAATGCAATAACCTTTCCAAAATGTGTTCGACGACGTCAATCGGTTGAAATCTGTCAAAGTTATTCAATATTTCCATCGACCACATTCAAATGGCGCACCCTGTACAAATTTATATATCTTTATCTATAAAATAAACTTGTTTTATGTGTTACGGTTGTTCTCATAAACGCGTCGATGAATTTCAAATCTGAAATTTGCTTGTATTAGAGGTTGTCAATACGGAGGTTTTAAGCCTATTTCGATGTGTTTGTGTGTATTGGTTTGTTGGATATACGCATTTTTGTGAATATCGGTTTTGTGTCTATATTGCCATATCTACAAAAACTGGCAATCTTGATAATCAATGTTCGAGGTGCAACATCGTTTCAATCATTGAGAACAGGGAATTTCGTATAGTGTGCAACGTATCGATAGGCATGTCAAAAATTGAATTTGTTGAAAAATTATTTGCACTGGGATCAAACTTTAGCAGATGCTGGATTACTGCTCATCCATATCAAATACGTTTTCTATTTGCGATTATTTTGGACACAAGTTTTCCATCAAATCTACCTGAATTGTGGATAAAATATCAAGATTATTTATCAGAAGATATTTTGTTTCGTGTACGTCAAGCTAACGTAATCCAAAGATGGAATATTTACGCCGGAAGTTTAAAATGAAGCTTCAATTCATATTGAAGATCTATGCTTAGCGATGGCTATTAAAGCATTAAGACAATTGGGAATGCCGTCTCCTAATCGATCAATGCATGATGTATTTAAGTTGTAAGAAATGCAACGAATCTAATTAATTATCAATCTAATCGTACTGCCCAGGAACGTGAAGATCGTAATGAACGTGAACGAATTCGGTCAAGACAGACCCATGAAGCGCGACATTCGATTAATAATGGTGCAAATTTGAATCGAGCTGCAAACTAATCTAAAAATCTTATATTTTTTCAGATAAGCTAACTAGAGAATCTTACGATGTTTATACACTTTAAGAGTATTCAAAAAGTTTGGGCAGGACCACGTCTGCCGGGCTCAATAATAATAAATAAATAAACTTACCGAAATTGGCGTCTCTGTCTAATTTTTTTAACAATCAATCGCTACCCGATGTTTTTTGGTATAAAGAATATCTAGTCTAACACTTTGCTGTAATTGTGAGGTATTAATTCCGAAATAAGTGTCCTAAAAAATGGTTTTCAATCCAACTAGCACCGAAATCTTACTCGATATCTTCTTTTTGGCATGGTCTGGAAAAAATTTTGAAAAATTATTCAAAACTGAATAAGGCATTAACGTTCGATAAAATCTTAATCTATTTATAACATAATCTTCTTAAATAATACGCTAATTTATAATGTTGGTATATTAAATACTACAGATCGTAATTACTGAGAATTTTATGAATTTAAATCATAAACTCAACGGCAATTAAATTTGAAAAGTTGTCTTTTTAAAAATTCTTGAGTAGGCAAGATTTATCTATATTCCCGAAAAATACTATGTTTAGAAACAGGACACTTTTTTGAGAGTTAAGGTTTACAAATTTAACAACGAGCCAGATTAGGCCTAAATGTGCCAGATACCGCACTAGCCCAAATTGTTTATAAAAAAATATGTTATTATATTTTGTTTAAACTTATAGGTTTTTTAAATGTAATAAAATTAAATTCTTTATTAATTTAAACCACAAATAATTAAAAAAGAAAAATGAATACAAAAAAAATAATACAAAAAAATTAAGACAAATTTTTAAGCTTTTTTTCATCTTTAGAGATTCCCAAGTGGAATTTATCACAAAATTTATATTTTTAAAGTGTTTTTTGTTTAATGGCAAGAAATAGAACAGTTTGAATTTAATTTCTGTGCTATTTCGATTTAGAAGATTTAGAAAATTACTGAAGTTAATGTAACTTTACTCCTTATATCCAGTAACCAAGTTACAAAACTATCAAAATTGTATACAAATGTCCTTAAACTAAAGATGCAATGGAGTGAAAAGATCTCTTTTGAATATTAATGTAACTGCAAAAATTCGTCAAAAAATTCTATATGTAACGTAGAATGATTTCTAAATAGTTAAATTATAAAACTAACTATAAAGTTATGACAGCTATGAGTTATACTAAAGCAAAAGGATGCACTACTCTTGCCTACTGAAAAGGCTTCCTTATAACGTCTTTTAAAAACAACCTGTTTGAACTTATCTTATTAATAGCTTACCAAACTAGGCTAAACATTCCCATAGTGCCTACTCTGACGCCTTGGGTTAGGGTGCGCCCATAATCATATGTTTCCGATTGACTAAACATAAAATTCATTTGCTTGTAGCCCCAGCAGCTGGGCTCAAACGACGTCATGACGTCAAGAAAAGTTTACGCGACTGCGCGAATCTCAATGAATTGGCCACATGTTTTGTGCTACTTCGCGTCCTTGAGATGCTGGACAATTATTTAAAGCAGAAGCCGACAGGTGATGGCTTCGGCAGCGTTAGAAGGTGGGCGGCGCATAAAATGCCCTACACTCAATGGCGGAACGTCTTCTGTGCCGCTTAGCATATGGACGGTCGCATGCGCGAGCCATAAATAACTTAGTTAGCACGTAAGTTGCTTTACTTTAAACTACAATTAATTTTTAATGAGGCTTAAATTTTAATTTAGCAATAAGCTTAAGTTAACGAAATTAAGGAATACTTGAAAACGTGCAAAAGCACAACCTTTTGGCGCAACACAATTGTTCGGAAGAGGGAGGGCTCGTAAATGGCGTTTCAAATTCGTGGAATTAATGGCACTGAGCTTCATTTCCGGCTGCCAAACAGTTTGTTGCGTACTGCCAGAAACAAAAACAAAGATTAGCGGGCTGTCAATTAAGATAACTTGGGCTTTAACTAGCTCTCACTTACCGTGCGAAGTGACTGGGCTCAAAACATGCGAACTGGCGTGTCGCCTCATAGGCGGCGTATTCACCAAATTGTTGGAAGCAGTGGAGCTGCCCTTGGCAATTGAATTGCTGACAGTGTTGACGCTGTTGGTTGATTCAGTCGTTGTTGTGGGCATGGATTTATAGCGCTGTAGTGAGATGCGCGGCTTTTTGGCATTTGCGGCTTGTAGCACAGCCTCATCCATGGCGGCAAAGAAATCATCCGTTTCGAAATCATCTTCTAGGAACTTCATATAAAAGGACGTGCGCTTTTCTTTATGATGGCTAGTAGGCGTAGTGGCCGCAGGCGCAGCAGACGCATTTGTATTTTTTAATTCCAGCTGCTGTGTGGCTTCTAGCAGCAAGCAATCTGTATCCGAGTCGTTGAGAAAGTCATTTAAGGCAGCATCATTAATTGGTGTAGCAGTTGCAGCAGGCGGTGGCGCCATGGGCATTTCCGATATGGTAGCCGCACGTTTGAGCGCCACTGGCTTAGCCATTACTGTAGCGGCTGCTTTAGGCTGCGTTGCTACCTCCTCCAGCTGCCGATGCAGCTTATCACAGCGCTCCCTGAGCAGCTCACGCGCACGTTGCTGCTGTGCACGCCACTGTTCATTGTCAATTTGATTGCGGCGCGACACATGCTTTGATTCACCCGCAGTTTGCTTGTTCCATTTACTGCCGCCTGCTGTAGACTCTGCTGAGTGAAAACCGCTGTCTGCAGTAGTATTACACTGCTCCTGCCATCTATTGTTGTTGTTTTGATTGCGATTCCAACGCCAGCCCACCTCGGGACTCTCAGTGGCCAGCGACTGTGAAAATAACATGCTTGGTGAAAGGCTTATATCCAGACGCGGTGAAAAATCCACGCTGTCGTCTAGACTGACGGAGTTCTTGTGCGGTGGCGTGCTCTCCACATTCTCCAAAGAGCTGGTCAGATCCACTGTTGGTGATTTAGGCGCATTTTTAGGCGATTCCGAGGCAGCGCTGGTGCGCAAACGATTCTGTGGTGAGGCTGCCAAGATGTTAATAAGAAACACTATGCACGTTTTCTACATACTTACCACTGTGGCGTTTTTGATGCAAACGATTGCTGAGCGTATGCGAAAGTCTTCTGCGGCTTTTTGTTTTATTCTCCATAAATATTTTTGTAAATACGTGCGTTCAATTGTTTAATTAATGTTGAATGCGCCTTTAATCAAAAACGCGTTTGGTATTTTCTAGCACAATACATGCATGCACAGCAATAGTTATCGATGTGCGCTATTGGTAGTTTTATTTGACGCTAGATGGCGCTAATTCTTGTCGTAAACAGCAAGCAGCGTCAAAGCAGTTGAAGCAAGCAGTGCAAGCGCAGAATTACTTTTGAAATGCGAGTTTGAAAATTATTTATTTGCTTGACTGCGTTTGAGCAACAAACTTTATTTATTTTAATGCATTTATTTTAAATGATTTAAGACAATTAACGCAAGTGGCACAAGTTGTCCCAAAATAAACAGCAAGAGTTGTTTTTTTTTGTTAGCAAGTTTTTTTTGATTAGTAAATTTGTGTTAATTGTTGCTTTAATTAAAAATTAAACAGGTCAAAACGATTTTTAAGACCACAAAGTATATAGTCTAAGTATATACAACAATTATCTGGAAAATATATTTTCAAATTATCATCAGATAAGGGAAATAAGGTTTGAACAAGTTCATCCATCAATTCAAATAATGATAAAAACCAACAATAGTAATCGATATGAGCTATCGATAGTTGGCGCTAATTCTTGTTGTAAGTGGCAAGCAGCGCAAAAAGCATATGATGCAAGCAGTACATGCGCAGCGTTTTTTTTTTAAATGCAAGTTTGAAAATTATTTATTTGCTAGTCTTCGTTTGAGCAACAAATTTTTTTTATTTAATGCTTTCACTTTGAATAAGTTATGACAATTAAAAAATGTGATATAAGTTATCCCAAAATAAACAGCAAGACTTTTTTTTTTTTGTTAGATAGCAAGTTTTTTTGATTAGTAAATTTGTGTTAATTGTTGTTAATTTAAAATTAAACAGGTCAAAACGATTATTAAGACCACAAAGTATATAGTCTAGGTATATACATATTCTCTGGAAAATACATTTTCAAACTATCATCAATTTGAAGCTAGATGAAGGTTTGAAAGGTTTCCAACCATAAATTCAACTAATGACAAAAACCAACAAAATTTTAACTTTAACAAATTTACACATTAAAACACTTTTATTTATTATCGTTCTATTAATTTATATAACTATGCACATTTTAAAACTGTTGCTATATTTTTTGGAGATTTCCCGACGCCTCGAGCACAAAATCAGAGTTATTCGAACTACAATTAACTGAGTGAACCTAGGAATGAGTTTCCAATTAACATAAAAACTTGACCGCCCTAGAAATGCTTTTTTCTTAAATGCACAATTAGTAACACAAATAAATAGCTTAAGCAAAATTATTGTCCTTTGCCCGAGTTGTCAGTTACCCTCGCACAGGAGGGCTAAGCTCATTGGTGGTAGTTGTGGGCTTCCTACAAGCCCTTGTTGTACCAAACTGTGTGCAAATCCTCGCGTTTCTTCTTAATGCTCTCAGACACTTCCGGTTCGAGGCTGTCTACCTTAATGGCAGCACGCTGGCTGAAAAAAGCGCAGCCCAGGGGTGTGGCAAAGAGGAGCACAAAACCGCAAAAGAGCGTCTGTATGGGCGCATTGGCACGTGGATATTTGGCCAGAAAACCACGTTTCTCTAGAGTGTTCATGAGCAAAGGCGTCAGAGCTGTGAAAATGAAATAAAAAAGGGGGTTGAGAAAAATGTCTGGAACACTTTTTAGAACTTTTAACTTACTCATGCCGGGCATGGCCATGGCTATACGACTGACTATCACAGCCGAAATGCCCATGACAGCAGCCTTTTTAGAGATGCCCATCTCATTGTTTTGTTCGTCAAGTAGCACCACGCCGTTTTGGAGCTCCCTGAAGGAATCGGAAGGTTATTAGAAGACTATAAAGTAAAGCTGAAAGTGGTGTTTATACTAATGAGTGGCCAAAAAGTGTCAACCCAGTTGTCAAGGGTGTCCGGAAGCGAAAACCCCCCGTGCAGCCGCCACTGGTGTGGTTTCTTCCGGCCTAGTATAAACACCACCTCCTCTTCCACCACAAATACTTACTGCATGCGCATGCAAGGAATGTTGATGCAATTTGCGGCTGCAACAGCTGCCAGGGGCACCAAACGACCCACCAATGGACTCATATTCTTTACAGCACGATTCAGCGTTAAAGCCGTGCCCAACGCTCCGCCCGTTGCCAGACAGTAAGAGGTAAGTAGTTGTCTATGGAGAGAAATACAGAAGAGACCACAATGAGCATAAAACGTGCCAAAGATTCATCATAGTTATAGCACCCACGTGTTGCTCAAGGGCGATGTGCCCGAGCGATTTGTATAGTTGACTATCGCATTGAAAGTTTGATTGACCCATTGCCAGAAGACTACCGCCGGCGTGGTTTTGTAGAAGGTCATCATGCCTAGAGGGAGACAGGAAGAAAAATATCATCAGAGCTTGTTTATTAATCTAAATATTTTTGTTTTTTATACACTGAGAGAAAAAGGTTGAGGGTTTGTTGATAAAAATAAGCGAATTGCGAAGCGTGCTTATAGATATGATGATGGCATCATGCACACATGGAAATAATCTTAGTGTGAGTTAGGAGCTTAAAAAAGTGAAATTAAAAATACACTTAAAGAAAATTTTTATGTGAAACGAAAATCATATTTAGAAATAATATTTAAACAAGATTGAAAAGCTTTGAAATTGAAAGATTAAAATATTATCTAAATTCATAAAATCTTTTAACAATCATCATAGCCGAAGTTGAGTTTCATATTTTCTCTCTTATCTCTTTTAGAAATAATATTTGAATAAGATTGAAAAGTTTCGAAGTTGAAAGATTAAAATTGTATCTAAATCGTATTCCGAAATGAATTCACAAAATCTTTTAACAATCATCACAGCCCAAGTTGGGTTTTATGTTTTCTTATAATCGAGAGTTTTTCTAAACATATTAACTTTATTGAAAGCTTCAAAAAATTTAAAACTTCATCAATTATGAATTTATCATAAAGTTGCTTTGAAAAATAAAGTCTATCCGCGAAACTTTCTTATCTTCTTTTCTAACTCTAGAATTGTATTATTTATATGATAATCCGGCATGTACCCGATTTCGATTCCGAGTAAAAGTGTCGGAATCCAAATTAAAGGTGTTTGACAAGAGTCGTATCGTTTTAAAAATTTTGGCTGACGAAATAAAAAGTATTTTCCTTTGGTTCGAAGCCGATTCGAACTCGGTCTAAATCCGGTACACCAATTGTGGAATGATTCGATATGACTTTTCAAGACGAGTCGAAATAGGGTACATGCCTGTATAATCGTATAAAAACTTTCAGATATTATTACTATTATATACGTTTTCAAAAGTTTATTACAATTACGATAAGACAACCGATATACACAAACTTTATTGAAAAGTTCACCAAAATTAGATTTTAGTTAAAATTTATCACTCGAATTAGCCAATGTGCTTTGAAATATTTATAATGCAGTTTCGCGTAATGCTTATACGAAAGCTTTTAACGATTTTGATAAATTTTATATCATTAGCTAATCTTTATTATTTTCAATTGTAAATTTTTTTATAGCATTTTTTATTTATTTTATTATTATTTTATCATCTTTAAAGCATTTATCAGAATACTAGTGATCCCGACAGACGATGTGCTGCCCAAACTTTTTGAATACTCTTAAATTGTATAAACATCGTAAGATTCTCTAGTTAGCTTATCTAGACAATTATAAGATTTTTGGATTAGTTGACTTTTATGACTCTCTAAAAAGCCGTATGGACGAACTTAAGTATTCTTAAGGGAGCTCGCATCTCTAATAAATTCATGCCTCACAGAAACTACATTTCAACCCCTTTTCGACTACGCTTCTGTCTGCACTTAATGTCCAATACCCAGTGTTGAACAATTTTCTACTATGCTATATTCTCGATATTCACAAATATATATCTCACGAACCAATATACCCAATATACACATCGCAATAGGCTTAAAACCTCCGTATTGACAAACTCCAACACAAGCAAAAATCAGATTTGAAATTCATCGACGCTTTCAGGAGAACACTCGTAACACATAAAACATAAGTTTATTTTATATATATAGATTGGGAAATCGTTTTGATGGATTTTCTAAAAAATTATCTTCTTATTAAAACTCTTTTTGAAAAGGTCACAAAAATAAGTTACTTTTATACAATTTAAGTTGCTTTGAAGAAAACTTTTTTAAGAAGACTAAAACGAGGGTCACAATTTATATTTGGTACCTTGACCATAGTAATCTGGCGAAGAGCACTTTTTGTATTTTTTAAAGTGTCTTAAAAATTTGATCTCAGCCAAAATATAAAATTATGCCTGCAACAATTATGCAACTATCAATCATCAAAGAATTTCGCGAAGCTCTTTCAAAATCGAACGTAATCGCGCAAAATATTAAATCCGTGGATTAAACGATAACGAACGAGTAGTCACTTTGAAGAAAGTTGTCGCCGGTCTCTCTGATACAGTACTGACTAAATTTTCCGCTCATCACAAAAAAAAAAAAAATTAAGCGTTTCTCATCCATCTTTATGGAGAATATTTGGAAAATACCTAAATTACTACGTTTTTTATAGTTAGCCGCAAGCTTTAAATAGTACGGATTTATGGTGTTTTTTTCCGCTCATCAAATACAAAACAACTTAAGCATTTTTCATCCATCTTTATGGAGAATATATAAAAAATAAAGACGTTTCTTGACTTTAATTACTAAGTTTCTATTGTTAGGTAAAAACCATAAATAGTAAATCTCGTATCTAGGCAAGTGCCTTAAAAGATAATCGAACAATTCTGTCGAAATTTCACTGCTTACATCTTTTAAAAGATGACAAAACTTAAAAAACTTAACCAAACTCGATTTTTTAAGCCCATTATTCACATTCACTTAAACCGTCTTTGTCACTTGTTAGATCACTTTTGCTCTCAGTGTATCCGACTCACGCGAGCACTATAAATTGCTAAAAAATTCTCTAATTGAATAACAACAAACTAAGTCATGGGTTGCTAACCGCTGGCGTGTAGGGAGAGTGTTAAGGGAGATGTGTTTGCGACCTCCAGTTTACTTACAGCCCGTGATAAGCGTATTCATTGGCATCTGGGCGGACATGCGTCCAATTACCAACTGCTTGTCGCCCGTTTCCGGATGAAATGCTGAATCGTACAGATACTTGGCCTTCCAAACACTCTCAAGATCTGGGCATTCGGGTATAGGCAGACCGGCACGATATTTCAAAACTATTTGACGTGCGTGCTCCAGCTGTGCATTGGTGACAAATATGTTCATGGGATTGGTGATCAAAAAGAAATGCTTGGCACGTCCAATATAGGTGCTCTGATCAAATTTTGGCTTGTCTATGTCAACACGGGGCAAGGTTGACACCATTGCAAGCTGGGATTCCTTCGACTCCATCTCGTTGTGCGCTTATGCTCAGCGTGCTCTAAAATAAAATAAAAAGTTTCCATTATTAAAAAAAAGAAGAAGAATTGTTTTGTTACTAACTTTATCGCATGGTACACTTAAATTTATGTTGTACTATAAACAATTAAGTATGTACATACTTCAAATCAATTTTTTTACAAGCTATAAGTACCGCCCGGTTGCACTGTCCCTTTCACGAGTTTAGTAACTCTCGCTTGCGCTGCTTATCAGACTGCTTATCGGCAGCAAACAAGTTTTGCCGTCATTTGCGGTATTTGCTGTATACATAAATCTATACATGCACACATACATATGTACATATGTACGAGAGTATAATCAAAATCTATATGCGCTGCTTGACACCGCCTAAGCTTTAGCCGACTGCTCTGATTATACATTTCATAGATTACATATTCATTTGCAGCCAAAACAAAAAAAAACACAAAAACAAAAACAAAAAACAACTGCTACACGGCTATTATATAATTCCTAATTTGTACTACGCGTAATGCGAATAAATTGAAAAATCCATAAATGTTACCAGCGAGTGTCGCCGGGTGCAGCACAGCTGAGTTGCTCCGTAAACAAAAACTCTCATTTAGCTGTTTAACTAACACAACTGTAGAACAGGTTGCAAAAACTTACACGCCTTGTCTATTGTATGTATCGGTGTGTGTCTTTTTTATATGTTTACTATGTATTATCAAGAGCGCACAAAACACGCGCAGCACGCTTGGCAGTGAAAATACGACTGAAGCAGCAGCAGCAAAAGCAGCAGCAGCTGCCAAAAACAAAAAAAAAGCCAGCCGCAGCTGCCAAACCGCTTGCTCCAGAAAGCTTTCGCATTTGTTTACTCGTATGAAACGCGCTGTAGCTGTAGCATAACTTTTAACACGTAGTGTAAGCTGTGCTGGAGAGAGCGCAAGCAAGCGACGTTGACATTGAAAAGCCACGAAAAAAAACAAATACAAAAACAATAACTAAACTTTGGAGCGCCAAAGTTTTTATACTCTTTCAAAGCAGCGCATGGTATGTATGGTAGCTTTTATATGCGAAGGTGTGTTATGTTAATCTCTCTTGTTACTACATGTTGCGTAGTATTTATACGTAAATATATTTTGAAACTGAGCCAAGCCTGCAGTGAAATTATGATTTCAGCATGGACAAGATAGTCTGATAGTTAAGTTGAAATCAATTCACATTGTCGCCAAAATTGAATGTTTTGATTTGAAACTCTTAGCTTATCTGATTATTTATCAAAAAAAATGACTACAATTGATGGCAATAAAAATATATTGCAAAAACATCGGTAACTTCCCGCATTCCCCCAAAAACGAAAACTCGGTTTTTGGCTTTGTGCAGCTCCGATTATTTATTCCGAAGCGCTGTGGGCATTCTTCCTAGTCACATAAATAAAATATAGCATTTTGCCGCCTAAAATATTTTTTTTATAAAAAAAAAACATTCAACACGAAACTAACTACCAAAGAGAATTTTTTAGTGGAATCCTATTTATTTGCAGCCCTCCATAGTCAAATGTTTCTCTCAAAGTGAACTTTCGTCTTTATTATATTCCCATCTCTGCAATGTGGTGCTAATGAAGTTCGCGGCAAAAGTCAATTTTGGAAAGTTGCTAATAAAGCCGATAGCTAATATAAGGCAGATTTATAGGAAATATTTTTTTTTTTATGACTTCAAATTTGCGCAGTTGTGAGCTGTCAAAGTTGCGAATTATGTTAATTTAAACTCTTAGGAAGTCTATAGCACATAAAAAAATACATTATATCGAAGAGGGGTCTTAAACTAGTAACTATCAGTAACACACATAGGCACAGGTCACCGACATATTAATTTTAATAAATGCATACCTTTAACTTTTTTTCGAATATACGATTAGATTATTTAACCTTTTTTTATTTTTAAGTATAGAAACACTTGCAAGAATTGGTGCCAGGAATTTCGAATAGTAAACTTTAAAATAAAAATTAGTTAAATAATCAAATTTTTCCTAAATTTTTTAATTCCAAAAAAAAAGTTAAAGCTATGTATTTGATAAAAAACATATATCTGTTAACTGTGCTTATGTGTGGTATTGATAATCACTAGTTTAAAAAAGCGCTTCGTTGTGCTGTTTTTTTGCACGAAAAAAATGTTTTTAAAAATTTAAAAAAAATGAAAAATTTCATCAATTTGGGACTAACTCGGCCGGCCCCAATTTTTTTTGGTGTGGATGAATTTTTTTAGCTTGTTTGCTCTGTTCCTCCATGCCAGAGCCTTCATAGGCTCGGGGTAGTTAAAGATGGCAGGTAAGGTTTAAATTGGCCAAAGCCAAAAGAGAGTGGCGCATTTTGCCCCATGCTAAGTGGCACGTTTTGCCCCATGGGTAAACTTTCAAGTTGATAAGGCGTGGTTCGAAAGCAAGCTAAAACTTTGTTAAACCGATTTCATTTTCATGTTCATCACCCACAAATTACTATAAAAACTCACATTCAATTAAGTCCGATAAGAATATTTGACCAAAAAATCATATATCCTTTCACCGAATTATTTGCGAAGCGGTGCTCAAAAGACTCTTCCTTAAATAAATCACAAGTGCCACGCCCAAATGAAACAGACATTTAGGGCTCTCCACCAAAGCTATGTATAGAAATAGAAATGAGAAATGTATAGGACGGTGAATAATTCCCAGTGGCGCGATTTGCCCCACCCTTACCTACTATGAACTTCTATAGAGGAAATCAATATAACGCCGTCTGGGAACGGATTGATTCTTGGCCTTTATGTTCTTTTTTTTTTGCATCTAAATTATCAAACATCAGCTGCCACTTTTTGCTGGTATTCAAAAAATTTTGTTTTTTAGGAAAGCAAAAGCATGTGCTGTTTGAAGTTTGGCGCTGGGAGATTACCCAAAGTAAATGGATATTAGCTGTTGAAAACTATGTGTAACGTCTTATAATTGATACAAAAAAATGTACGATAATGATCAACACAAAAAAATTCAAAATCCATTGGCGACTTTTACAAAGAAATTGCATCAAAAATATCGTAGTTGTAATGGAGCAGATACTATTCAAAGCGTCTCACTACCTATACGAATAATGTCTGGAACGCCAGGAACTTCATTAGCACCACTGCACTCTGCATTTTCTTAATTTGCCAATTTTTCAATTACGTTGGTTAAAGTTATTTACACTTCTTTACAAATTTAAAAAATAATGGTATCCTTAACATTTTTACTCATTCCCATTGTAAAAGCTTCGTAGTCAGCAAGCTTCGAGATATTTTGCAAAAACCACTTTTCAAAATTAAATAAAGTGTCGACTTAAAAGCAAGTATCTGTAACCACAGATATGATATGCTAAAATGATTTTGATCATTTCATTTATACGAAATTTTTAGTAATTTTTAGCAAAGTTTTGAAAATAATTATATTTTAAATGTGAAGTTAAAAAAAAATTTCATACAGTTTTTTTTATGGCTGATGGTTGTTTATCGAAATCGGAGACAAAATGTGGAAGCCACAGAAATTTTTGTAAAAAGTAAAAAATATAAATTTATTTTAAAAGCAAAAGGTCTCAGATGAATAATTCGTTTGTTCGTTAAGGTATCGTAAGAGTTCCCTAGCTCTGAACTAAATTTCATCTAAATCAGTTGACTATAAAAGGTGCTTTTTAGAATTACACAAGTTTAAATCGTATTAACACAAAGAAATATATTTTAAATATCAATGAAACATGATTTATTGGATAGAAAATTGCATGGCTACGACTGGCGTTTACAAGGCGCAATCTGGAACACAAATTTTCACGAACAGTAACTATTGTGACCATAATCGTTTTTTAAGACAATGACTCCGCCATCCCATACAGCCCAGCACTGACTATATTACAAAGCGCCCTTAGGACCGATTTGACAAAATAAATTTTCGAGAATAATTCGTCACTTTTTTTTCTTTATGAAAATATCAGCCATCATTAATATCTTGTGGAGCTCTTAAACAATACATCCCATTTGATAGCAGTAATCAAAAATACGTCAATATTTTCAAAAAGGCTATCCCTGAGCCCCTCCCACCTTTCCATGAAAAAAAAAATCCCTGAGCCCCTACCTTGTTTAAGTTTTTTTATTATTTAACAAAAAAGAAATGCATTATTGTACATAAACATTCGCGTTGAAAAACCTATCGCCCTATCCGGTGGCGACCTTTATTTACAAAAGGTACGTCAAAGTTCGTTGTTACAAATCTCAATCTCAGCTATTTCATATGCGGCATATTCCCAGGCAAAGTGAATGTACTCTAACTTTAAGGGCATCTAAAAGCTTAAGGGCGAAAGCTTACTAAAATGAGCATTCAATACAAAGAGAGAGAGAGTGAGAGCCGGTAAAGCAGAGCAGGTTTTGAGCAACTTTGCTATTTTCAAGATATTTTTCCGGTGAAATGGATATCCTTAAAAAATCTGTTTGGTTTCGGATTTAATAGTTTGGCAAGTTTTTTGACAATTGAGAAAAAAACAAACACTTTCGCTTATTGCGTACTTTCTGTGTATATTATTTATGCATTTATTTTTGGAATTCTTTATTAGACTAAACATAACATCAACAGTTTTGTATATTATAGTATTTAGTTCATTATGTTGCTCACAAATAAGTTGTAATTAAATATTATTGTTTGTTATTGAAATTTTCATTAATCAAATGCCTCATTAATTAATTAGTTTTAATATTTGGTTTTATTTTCTGCAGCTGTTTGAATTGTTTATTTTGGTTTAATTTTTTTTTATATTTTGCAAACAATTATCGTCGTAATTAACATAAATTTCTGACTGATGTTGTAAATATGTTAGTATGTTTGCTTATATACTTGCGTAGTATATAACAAATTGTACATAAATGTTATTTATTGTACATATGTTTTGTTGAAATATGCACGTTGTTTTGAGAGTATTTTAGTTTAGTATATATGTTTATGTTTGTATATGTCTATGAGTATATGAACAGCTTCAATATATAGTATATGTTTGTATGTATAGTATGTATATGCACATAAGTAATAAGTTTAACTATATATCATTTATAGTTTTGCAATTTGCATTAGACACAATTAAAAGTAACACGTAATTTATTTGATTTGTTTGGTTTTGTTTAACTTTTAGGGATATACAAAATAATGGAAATAGAACGAACGCACTTTTACTTGCTTTATAAATATAGTAAGTATATAATATAGTACATAATGCTTGAACCCCGTTTAAATTTAAAATTGAACAGCTAATTGCAACACGTTTCAATCATTTACTTTGCAACTATATATGTTTAGTTTTTTTTTTGTATTGTATTTGTATGTATGTTAAAGACATGTATGTGTTATGTACTATATATAACTAGGTATATAAGTTGTCATGTTATGTATGCTTGGTAATTGACTAACAACTTGCGCTATATGTAGTAGTATTTAACTAGTATATATGTATGTCTATATGTATATAGTATATCATTCTTGCTTGCATATTTCATAGAGTGGGGAAGAACCTTGTACTTGAGAAATGCCCATAAAGCATGGTATATAGTAGGTAGTAATTTATATAGTATATATGTATGTATATAGATGTCTTTGTGGGTTTAACTTTAGGCGATTGTTCATACGTTTATTGTTTTTGTTTTTTTAAGGAAGTTGGTTTCTTTGAAATCATATTGTATGTAGAGTAATAAGAGTTTCGGTTTGTTAGTTCGAACTAAAAATGGCGTCTAGGCGCTTATCAACATTTACGGCTAAAGGGTAACTATCCTGTAGGTGCGTTCATATATAGCCGTGCATGGTTTTTTTGTTCACTATTTCACTATATACTCAACTATATACTTTGCATATCGGTTAGCTTTATATAGCTACTATATATATATATTGTATCTGTCATACTTTTGCTTGCAGCTAAGTTCTCATATGCTTACTTTTTGTTTATGTATTATTAACACGATTTTTTGGGCAGATTTCTGAGCGTTGTAGAATCGCTTACAGCGTATTCCATCTATACTGTTCTAGTAAAGAATCCTATTTATTTTTTGACCAAGTTTTTACTCTACCCCCATCGTGTTAGCCATGTAAATGCCGCTAAATTTGGACTTACTAGTTTCCAGCTTTCGAGTTACACTAAAATCATAAAATATGCTCTAACTTGTATAGACAACAAAGGGATTATGCATATGTTTTTATAGTGTATACATTTATGTACTTTAGCTTATGTTTTTTGTTAGTAAGTTTTAATATTTAATAACAAGTTCAGCTTGATCCTTGTATGTACATACATACATTAAATTATGCAATTTAACAATTTATACACATGAATCTAAAATATAATTATTTTTTGTGTTTGTGTATGTGTTAGTTTATTTGTTTTAATAATACATTATTTATCAACTTTTGTTGTAATTTTTTTCTCAGAAATAAATGCTTGAAAATAATTTTTAAAATTTACAATACTCTTCTTTTAATTGTTCGATTAATGCACAGAAGTTTGCACTTAAAAATTGACATTAATTAATTTAATTTCTTTTTTGAATATTTACATTAATAAATTGACGCCATTAATTGCATTTATGTTAAAAATTATTAAATTTTTGTTTGCATACATTTTTAATTTGATTTAGAATTTAAAGAATTCGCTTATTAATGATCAACAAAGGACCTTCCATTGTTTAATCAAAACGGTTATTTGTATATTTATTTAATGTAAAAAATATATGTATACATATACATTATATATTTATTATATTTTTGTGCTTAATAAAAAAACACACACAAAATATCTACATCAAAATTACTTTGAGTTTGACTTTGCTTATTTTTGTTATAGTTGCTGTACTTTGTATTTCATTTTGGTTTTCTTGACTTGGTGTTATATAAAATAACTAAAAAAATGGCGCAAGGCTAACATCGGCACACCGACGTTCAGATACTCTTGAGGCAGCAGTGAAAAATTTGTATTTTAGCCATTGGTTTTTATATGCATAATTTGAAATTGGGATAGAGGGATTTAAGCAAATTAAATAGGTCTTATTTTCAAGAAAAGAACAACTTGGAAGATCCTAACTTAAGATTATTGATTCAACAACCCTTCTTAAAACTTAATTGTCTTGATTCTATGTAAAATTTTATAAATAAGTCACTAATTTGAAATCGAAAAAAAAGGATTCCATCCATCACTATGTTATATTTAAAATTAAATAACAAACTTATTTTTAAAAAAAAGGAAAACTTGGCAGATCCTGACTTAAGATTCTTGATTCAACAACCCTTTTAAAAACTTAAAAGACTTTATTCTATGTTAAATTTTAAAAATAAGTCACTAAAACCATAACTCTTATTTAATCGACTATTTTTAACTTTTTGAAGTCTTAAGATCTGAAGCCAATAAATAACTCTTTTAAAAAATCAAAAATTTAAAAGACTTGATTCTATGTTCCATTTTATAAAAAAATGACTAAAAAAATATTTAATTAATCGATTATTTTTATTAAATCGAATATTTTATTTAATTGCCTTTTTATAACTTTTTTAAGTTTTAAGATCTCGAGCCAACAATTTAAAAGACTTGAATCTATGTTAAATTTTTTAAACAATTTATAAAATCAGAAATCGTTAAAAAAATATTTTTTTAAAATAAGTCGAAGATTTTTAATTTTTTTATCAAAAAATCTTGGAAAAAATGACTGCGAGATCTTAAGAAACTTTATTATTTTTGAATTAATCGAATATTTTTATATATTTAAAGACTTGATTTTAATAAAAAAAATCGTTACAGAAAAGTTCCTGTGAGATCTTAAGCCAACTATCTTTTCATAATTTTAAAAAAATTAGCCAATAACTCTTTAATAAATTCAAATATATAAAAGACTCGAGTCTATGTTAAATTTTGTAAGCCATTTATTAAATTAGAAGTCGGTTAAAAAAATATTTTTTTTAATCAACCGAAGATTTTTAACTTTTTTATAAAAAAATATTAGAAAAAAATGCCTGCGACATCTTAGGAAACTTTATTATATGTTCAATTTTATAAATAAGTCTTTAAATAAATATCTTTTAAATTAATAGAACAATTTTATTTAATCGACCATTTTTTACTTTTTGAAGTCTGAAGATTTTAATCCAGTAACTTTTTTATGTTAAATTTTGTAAACAATTTATTAAGTTAGAAGTCGTTTAAAAAAATATTTTGTTTTAATAACCGAAGATTTTTAAATTTTTTATAAAAAAAAAATCTTGTAAAAAAATGCCTGCGAGATCTTAAGAAAATTTTTTATATATTAAATTTTATATATAAGTCGCTAAATAAATATCTTTTAAATTTATCGAATAATTTTATTTAATCGATTATTTTTAACTTTTTGAAGTCTGAAGATTTTAAACCAATAACTTTTTTATAAATTCAACAATTTAAAAGACTTGAGTCTATGTTAAATTTTGTAAACAATTTATTAAATTAGAAGTCGCTAAAACATATATTTTTTGTTTAATCGAATTCGATTTTATATAAATTAAGATTTTTAGCGTTTTTAAAAAAATACTCTGAAAAAAATGCCTGCGAGATCTAAAGCCAACTCCCCTTTCATAATTTTACAAATTACATTTTTTATACTTAAATAATTTGAGCGTTTCAGTTTAACCTTTCAACTTTATTTTTTAAAGTAAAAATTTTTTTAGCGATAAATAAGCGATTTGGAATATGATTGCAAAATTGTTTTTAAAGTTAGGACTTTACGGACTTTCGATCTTCATAATGGCACTGAAAATGGCCTTGGACAAATCTATACACAAAATGTCTATAGAACTAACCAGATACATTTGGTTTCATTGTACACTCGCCGCACTCAGCTATTCTATTCTCTGTCCTTTTAATCTTCTTGGCTTATCGATAAATTTATTATCAATCGATAACACTTCTGTTCTTCGTTTATAATATCACTAAATTCATTGATAGCCGAAAATTAATTCGAATTTATTTTAATGAGATGAAGCTTCGAAATGTTATCGTTTTCGGATGATCGCTTTAAGACAATAGTTTATATCGTCATCTCTATCAATGAGTGTCCTTTTCTTTATTCACTAATTACTCTCATTTCATGATTTTAATGTTTTTAAGGTGGTTTCCAAAATAAGTTCCCAATTATTTTTATCGTTTCCTCATTTAATCAGAATTAAAATGTAGCTTGAAATCGCTATCGATTATTATTGATCGTTACAGTTTAGACAACCATCTCGTCTAATTAGCATCAGAATTGATCTCCGAAAAAAATTATGATTATAATTTCATTTAGCTGACTCCCAAAATAAGTTCCCAATTATTTTTATCGTTTCCTTATTTAATCAGAATTAAAATGTATCTTAAAATTGTTATCGATTTTTATTGATCGTTGCAGTTTAATCAATCTTCTCGTCTAATCAGTATTGGAATTGAAATCCGAAAAAATTTATGATTATTTCTTTTAGGTAGCTTCCAAAATAAGTTTCCAATTATTTTTATCGTTTTCTCATTTAATCAGAATTAAAATGTAGCTTGAAATTGTTATCGATTTTTATTGATCGTTACAGTTTAGTCAACCATTTCGTCTAATTAGTATCGGAATTGAAATCCGAAGACATTTTTAATTCAAAACTTTTGCTAAGAGGCGTCATTTATATCGCGTTTATTCTTGGAATTATTATTTTCTCTAATTGTCAATATTTTTTCTATATGGAAATAAGCGCTTGGATTAAGATTAGAATCGCTAACGCTTATCAAAATTCGTTGGCAGACTAGGACTTAAGCTAAACCGAACTATCAGAAACCATTTTTAACCCTAGCATTCCTATTAAAAGTCCGGCCGCTAAAATCTGCTGAAAGTTTCTCGATTTTCATAATCGGTAAAAATTACATATCGCCAAATTACGGAATTTGGCTAGTTGAACTCAGAAGCTATTAATAGTTATGGATTTAAAGATATTGACATTGACTGCTGGGGTCGTCTAAGGCGCCTTCAAATTTTTCGTTTGCCTGAAGAGTATAAAAAATACTTTGATACAAAAATTAACAAAATTCGTTGCCTATGTTCCATTGACGCCGAATTCCACGTCTTAGGTCTATGCTTTTATATAAGATGTTTGAAGTTTTTCATTTTAGAAGCATTATTTACTTACTGTCAAGTAATTGGTACCAACTTATTTGTATGTAAAAACATCTAAAAATAATGCACTTAAAAAACATCAAATTTATAAAACTAATTTAGACAGCTCCGCCAAAACACAAAATGATTCTTTAAAAACTAAAGAAAAATTCGATTTTAACATAAAAAGCCTCGCCTTATGTGATACATTGTAAAAATTGTCTATGTGAAATCTTTTGCTGATTTTGTTGCAATAGTTTTTTTGGTAACACTTTTAGCTTAATTTCTTTTAAATTCTGCCTATCTACAGTGCTATTTGTTTATCTTTTTCTTTGTATATGGTTATGTATATAGTAAATACTTTTGAGTATAACTTTCGGTTTTTTTTCGCAATTTGGTGCAATGTAAAAATTCATGTAAAACGCGCTGAGTATTAAATTTTTGCACTAATTAAGTTAATGTTATTATTTTTGTTGTTGCTGTGGCTATGTACTGCTTGTATATATATGTATGTATATGGTACTTGGTGCTGGTGATTAGAAACGACTGCGTCTCCAACTCTATATATAGTATGTATATATCGTATGTATATAAGGTGCATGTTGTCTAATGGTCGCTGCGCTTCAGGCTGTGCTTAAAAGTCACCTAAAGATAAAACAAGTTAGGCGGCCATTTTGAATTTTAAACCAAGTGCGCTGATACTTACTGGGACACTCGGGTGGGTTCATATTGCCAAAGACGTTCAGCTCATAGAGCGACGCTAGCGTTATAAAGAACAAATACCAAAGCATCAGTATGATCCCCAGACGCTTGTCCAGTTTCCAGCCATTCAAATGTGTGGAGATTATCAGAAATACGACGGTGGAGAACAGCGATATCGTGGAATAGGCCAGACCTGCAAACATCATTAAGTTATCATAATTTAAAGAACTCTTAAAATCTCTTAGTTCTAGAGCTATAGGAACAAACAAGACATCAAGCATACCAAAAAAGTTTACAAAATTTACAGGCTTTACGGGTTTACGTTTACGTAGACACTTGCAGGCAGCTAGGACGTTGGTTAAACACAAGCACTACGGATGCAGTATATAGAATTGTAGTACATACCCTTTGAAATAACATTGACGTGGGAGCCGGGTGCTATAATGGCTGTTTGTATGAACCATGGAAGACCTAAGCACACTAGTATATCAAAGACATTTGAGCCAATCGCATTGGATACGGCCATGTCGCCGAAGCCCTCTTTGATAACGGCTATTGAGCTTAGGGCATCCGGCACAGAAACGCCAGCAGCAACGAACGTCAGACCCATTACCGTATCGGGTATGGCCAGCGTAGCGCCTATGACTGTTATCATCCAGACCATAAAGTACGAATAGAATGAGATCCATATCATTGACATGAAAAATGTAAACGGATACCAGTTGCGATACTGTTCGGTGCGGCAATCGGGCATGGTCTTCTTGCATAGATAATGTATGGGAAAGACGACATACCAGGCAATCAGTGTTGGCAAACCACCATCCGTGGGTCGCACTAGCGGATCGGGTCGGGCTTCACGTTGTTTCTCTGTCGATTTGTAGTATTCCATGCCGCCAGCTGCTGCCGGCTGTGGTTTGCCTACGGCAGTTTTATTGCCCGCCGCAATGGACTCACCCGTTACCACAGATTCCGGCTGATCTGGATTGTAAGCCATGTTCTCTTGACCCTGACCCTGACTCATGCCCCAATCATCGACCGGCGGTTGGTTGAATCTATCACTGACAGCTACTGGTTTGGCATTTTCCTCGCCCCAGGCAGCATTAGGATCCCAACTTGAATTGGGATCGACATAGCCCTGATAATCACTGCCCGGTTGTTGTTCTTGGGCGCCCGCTGCTGTTGCTCCGTTGGTAGTACCATCCTTGGACAAGCTGGTCTGTTGCTGTGTGCCCTGTGTATAAGAACTTTCGGGCACATTTTTGTAAGTTACCAAAGCCGATTGCTCCTCCTTGCTGGGTAGTTTAAATGGCAAATTGAGACCCAGCGCCCAACGTTCCAGTTGCGTATTGTAATGTAGCGCTACGCAATAGCCCACATAACACAGCAGCATCACCACCGATTCAGCCTGCAAAGGAGAGGTTGCTTAGTGAGGTATCAAAAAGGAGAAACCGTAAAACGAACTCTATTTCATTGGTAAGTGCTAACTAAGTTGAGATTATCTAAGGAATTCCCATCACTTAAATGAACTTAATCAAGTTAGAAAAGCTTACACCCAAGACTGCATAGTCATCTTTAAAAGGTTTACGAAACGTTACACCTAGGGCCTTAGAGAGAAAATCCGAGACCTGGGGTTAATGTACCGTACACTTTTTAAATTGAATCGAGATGTACGATAGAAATTTCAACAGGCCCGTGTGAAAACTCCCCTTTTCCCATACCTCTATTACACCTTTAAATTGAATCACGAGATATACGACAGTAATTTCAACAAGGCCCGTGTGGAAACTCCCCCTTTCCCATACCTCTTGACGGACCTGGATATACCTCATGACCCACATAAATGGCTGTGCAATGGCTAACCTTCTTTTGCAATTTATTATTATAATAATCATTGGTTATTCGGCTTCGTCAAAGCTAAAGATTTTGGCTCTAACTTAGACCTTATAAAGACTAAGGAACCAGTGTGGTTAATATGATAAGATCTAAATCCTGAGATAAAGAGCTTATTCCAAAAAAAACTAAGCTAGTTCCTAAACTTTCAGCTGGATTTTCTTAGTCTAGTCTAGTTAAAACAATTGGAACTCGTTACAAGAATGCTTCTTAAGAAATAGCTTCCATAACTGAAGCTATTGCGATTGGAGAGTTCGTTTCAAAAAAGGCAAAGCCAAGATGGATTGACTTAGTCGCCCCTCTTGGAACTCACTCAGATATAGTTCAATTCCATAAGGGATAGACGAACTTTAAGTGATGCAACCTAATTCTCTCAACAGGGAGCTGTTAGGACTGACTTAAACATAGGCATTCTTGTGTCCTACATACGAACTTTGTTCGGTGAAAAGGTTTATACAATCTAAGGAATCGACGAAAGCTCTTTTAGACTACTACTGGTCTTACTATCTATAGGTTTGTAATAAAGCCAGTCAACAGTGATCCTGGTTCGTCTGATTCTAAGCTTAAAGCTTGAAGACCGGAATGAAGACTCAATGTTTCCCTAAAGCGCTTTCTCTAAATAGAGCAAAACATATAAGCCTACTCCTCTACCGTGATTTTGGCTTAAGTTGACGCTTTCAATGAGTTGCTAACGACTATGTATTGAAACTTATTTGTGAACTAACCAGTTCTAGATGTAAGAAACACTACTGGACTTCCTCTAATGTTGAAGAAGCTTACTAACGATCTATTAAGATATTGCTAATGAACCAACTTACACAAGAAATAACATCATTCAATATAACAAGCAGCATGACCAATATGGACACGCAATAGAAGAAACAATCCCGCACCAATGGCCACCAATTGAGCTGACAAACTGTGCCTGAGCACAAAGCACACACGGATATAACAAACATAATGTTAAATACAGCCGATCCAATTACTCCACTAATGCCAATATCATCCTTGGCAAAGAATACTCCAATAACCACAGTGGCCAGCTCTGGTGCCGAACTGCCTGCGGCCATGAAAGTGGCACCCGCCACATCCGGCGATAGTTTGAGCTCTGAAAGTTAAAGGAAATGTATTATATTTTAAGCATTTCTATTGCAACTTGGACTTACCTTCACAAAGACGATCTAAACTGGCTACAAAATACTCATCACATACAATAGACAGACCAAAGAAAGTAAAGATGGCTACCAATATGTGTAGGATTAGGCCGCCATGCTGGCGCACCTTTTTGTGCATTAGAGGCTCCGGAAACTGTTCTATAGCGGGCGGTACGCAGTTCATACGCTTGGGACGCCAAGTGGGTACGCCCTGATGCGTGGCTTTTGTGGGCTCCATTGTGGATTCTGCTGATAGCTGAAAAAAAAAAAATAAAATCATTAACATGGCCATAATGAGATTATAGCTGCGTATATTAAAAAAATTGAATTAGGGACTGAAAGCTATGGGCAGCCGGTTTGGTTTATATATAGTATTTATTGCTTGTACATCTTTACTACGAGATTAAATGTATCCCATATATTTATTTATGCATATAAAATCGCTCCTAGTCGGAGAATAGGGTGGACCAAGGCCGAAGTATTAACCCAGCGTAACCTACTGGCAATCAGTAGGATATGGACCGAAAATTGGGAACTTCAATTTCTTAAGATTTTTGCGTCGGTATTTCTTACGTGATGGATGTTAGGGTTATATCCGCCCCGACTCGATAGTTTGTCAGGAGAGGCTACATATTTTCGCATACTCTTCCCCATTCGGACTTGTAGATATTACAATTTATTATAAAAAGCCTGCCTTAGATCTGTAGATCCCAATAGGGATCGAAAGAAAGTCTCTGATTGAGCAGAAAAGAGATCTATTAATCCGAGTACTCGAGAGATTTATCGCAGGACCGCTGGACTGTATACGGATTTCTAGTCTTAAATAGAGCAAGAATTTGTAATAGATCTATTAATCCGATTCCTCGAGAGATGTACCCGATTTTTATTCTCAAACAAATCAATTCTCAAATATAGCAATAACTTGTAATAGATTCAGTAGGTTCTATTATAACTATTCATTTTATTTTTCAAAGATGTCTTGTACAGATAGACCTAGAGATGGCTGAGCAGCTTGCAATTCACCTAAAATGGGTCCCAGGACATAGGGGCTTTGAGTGAAACTGCATTGCGGATGAACTGGCTAGAAAAGGAACTACCAGCATCCTCCTGCAAGACAAGGAGGGCATGGGTATACCCATGGCAAGCTGTAAACTGAGAATACGAAACTTTTTCGCTCTCTGTGCAAATAAAACGTAGAATCGGATATCGAACACGTGTAGAATCTCGCGGCAAACCAGGCCGACATACTGCAGTAAAAGAACCAAAAAACTTTGCTGTCTGAATAGAGCCCAGTGCTCATCTGTTATCTGTTCCGTTACGGGACACTGGTTGGTAGGAAACAACGCATCCCGGTTGAATGCTCCACACCATGACTTCTGTAGAAGCTGTGGCAATGAAGAGGAGCTGGAGACGGTGGAACACTTCTTCTATCACTGCCCAGGACTAGGCAGTAAAAGATTTAGGTTCCTACAGTCACACTTTCTAAACGATTTATCTCAGCTCTCTGAACAGAGTCCAAAATTCCTTTTATTGTTCATTCAGGCAACCGGATGGCTTCCTTAACCTTCGTAGGGGACCTATCAAGTGGGGAAATTTGGTGAATTAGCTCACTCTAGCGGTATCGCAAAGGGCCTATCCTTGGCCTAAGTGAGTTGGGACGTCAGTCCCAACTGCCGCCCTAACCTAGACCTGCAGTTCGAAGTACTACAGTTTTCGGAACTTGCTCGGTAAAGTAGTTGTACATTTGGAATAGACTTACAAAGACTCTATTAAAAATCAATAATTATCAAAGATAATCTATGAAATTACGAATTACCTCTTGGTTATGCACTTACCTCAGTTATTGTTATTGTTTCTGGCGTTGAAACTGGCACGTCTAGCGTTTCCTCCAATGGGCCTGCTTCCAATGGCAATTCTTCTGTCTTGGTATCACCCTTGGCCGAGTAAATGCTTACACAGTAGTAGATCAAAAACAAGAATCCCATGTTCCACATGCGCGCACGTCTCGAGCGTCTGCGTACAATCTGTGCAAAGTGCATAAAGCATATTAGAAGGTGTTACCAGTTTGTTGACTGCTTAAAGACCTAACCCCCTCCACCGCTCCCAAATAAGAGAGGCTATAATGCGGCTTTGGCAGCAGCCACGTGTAAAGCACACAAAACATTGGCAAAGACAAAGGAGCCAGCCAGCCCGTCAGCCTAAAGGCTTGCGAGATGCTAAGAAAGTGCAGCTTATGTGCTTGACACGGCATGGCTGCAGGCACCTTTACCGTTGATAATATAGTACATAAGTCTCTCTATGTGTGCGCGTGTACATATGAGTGAATACCTCTTACTTACGGCAAACATATTAGTATACCCTTTAGGGTGGGTACACCAGCTTTCTTAAGTAACTAAGAATGGGGAAAAACTTGCATATGCTTGCTTATTTTTTATTTTTCGGTATTTGCTGCAATTAAAAAATATATATATGTACAAAAGCGCCCTCTGGCGGTGTTTAAAATTAAAAATATATGTTAAAAATGGATTCCTCGACGCCAAAAGCCCTCAAATACATATCTAGATAGAGAAAAATAAGGTTTTTTGGCGTTGTAAATTAAATATTCAAGTTGACTTTTGAAGATTTAATAAAAATGCTATTTTGAAAAAGTGGGCGACTTGAAATTCACTTTAGACCCATAGTTTCTTAGGCAAAATTACGCAGAATGAGCCAAAGAATCAAAATCGCTGAGAGATTCTATACCGAAAAAAATTGATCCACCCTAATATATATATGGACTGAGAGTCGTAGGCGTACATCTACAGGACATTCGAAAGGGCCAGGGGGAATTTCCGTCAGGGCCCAGAGCTTTCTAAGGGGCCAGTTGTAATTACTACGAAACACAATGATTCAAGAGAAAGATGTAATTAAGGGCCGGTATATTTATCTCTCCGGTGGCGAATTTTATTTTTATGTTGTCGTTCATCTTGAAAACACTTATAATCGAGTGATTAAAGATGATTATTATTGAGAAAGTAACCTAATCGATCAATCGTTTTTAAATAGAGAATAACCTTAATTAGTACTTCGATCGATTCATAAAGCTTGTAGATGATTTTTTATTAATATTTACGAAAATTTAAAAAACAGTTAAATTTACGCTGTTTGACTTTTTTACTTTAAAGATTTAACGACACATCAGTCTGTGTGTGTAGTGTGTCGCCATTTTGTTGCAAGTACAAGTGGCCATTTGATAACGTTTTAGAAGATCTGAATTCTAAATGCACTAGACAGATTCTCATAATCCCTTGAAGGATTGCGATATTAAAATGGTTATGAGGAATTTTGTATTTAATCTTTAATGGAAGTCTGATTGTTATAAAATGAGTTTATTCGGAGTCCTCCGCAGTATTATGATGCGTAATAGGAACCAAATTGTAATGAACCATCTTGTGAGATTTCACAATGAAGGTTTTGAATGATTCTTATATGTTCCCTTCTATCAATAAAGATTACTACTATATATGTATATACTTATAAACGTGTTTCGCAGATATATGGTGATTTTTTTAGCTTATCCGATCGTTTAATAGGAATAGTTACCATATTGGCGTATATATGAAATCCTTTTCTATCGGTTAAACATTCCTTTAAATGTTTATCACCAAAAATAGGGAGTTTTTTAGCTTGTCCGATTTTGTTATAGAAATAACAACTGCACTGGCCATATTGCTTGAAATTCTTGGTTGTCGCTTAAACATTGAGTAAAAACGTTCATTAGCAAATATAGCGTTTTTTTTTTGAAGATTACCCGAACTTGCAATAAGCACTTTAGATTATAACAATTTAATTCAATAAGCTTTAGCAAATATTTTACTTTAGAATATTACGCTTTAACAAAGTTGCATACTAATGGATTTTTTAGAGCACTTAGGGAATTTTATGTAACCTGGAAAATTTTGATTTAAGGTCGTATCTTGTATACGAATTTAGCTTTTTCAAGAATGTATTCTTTTTACTTTTTTTCTTTAAAAATTAACTTGTTTATTTCAAATTATATTCCGAGATTCCAAATAAATAAATGATGACCAAAAAGAGTGTAGGTAATACGTTAATACAATGAGTTTGTTTAGGGAAGACACTATTTCGTGCCATCTTTGGCCAAAACTAAATTCAAATTATAAGAGATTTTTAAATTTACATTCATTTATCAATATGAGACTGCTTATGAAATCCCAAAAATGGGGCATCTATTATACAGGGTAAAGTAATATTCCTATCCAGGATGCGGTTCGAGTTGTTAAAATTGGCTTAAAAAGACTATATACAATTCCTTATGAGCTTAAAATCGGGTTATGCATGTGACAAAACTCACATAGATGCCAAATTATATATTACCCTTCAAAAACATTAAAATCTGTTTAGGGTATAAAAAGTGCGGCTTCGCTTGCTTGCCAAGTTTAATAACATTGAGCTTACTGTTTGCTACGATCTGACTTTGACTTCGCAGCCCACTTTATAGTTAGTTATTTGTTTGGAAATTGGATACCAGACCCACAACAACAACAACAACACCATCATCATCACCACCACCTCAAACAACAACAAGAGTAGGGCTTGGTTTAAAAGTAAAAGCAAAGCAATAAGCGCAACAACTGCAGGCACTCATATAGTCAAGTTAGTTGGCCAACTGATTGGCTATGGGTCTTCTGGTCTGTGGCATGGTAACTTGGTTGTGTGTTTACATATTAGCCACTTCTGGTCACCAAGACTTGGGGCTTGAAATTGGATATTACTAGAGCTGGTAATGATTGTTGCCAGCAGCTACTTAAGCAACCATATGCATGCTGTATTGGATTTGTTTTTAAAGCTCGCAAAACTGTCATATTTTCAATATACATAAGTATATACACAGATTAGAAGTCACAGATAAGAGTTTATTTTAGGCATTAAGAAATGTAGATTTATGACAAAACTCATTTGCATTGGCAAGCTGTGCCAAATTGAGAACTGATAAGCTCAAAGTAAACAGGCACAAACTGCTTAGTAAACAAAGCCAAGAAGAACAAAAAAGAAATCAAGAGCAGTTTATACCGCAAAAAACTGCTGCATACTTTTAAAGACATTGGTGTGTCGTCGTCGTCGTCTTTTACGCATACAATCTTAAACCATGTGACGTCATAGTGTAAGCCACTCTACGTTCAAAAATGTATACTTTTGTTGTTGTTATTTTCGGTTTTGCTTTTCTTTTTGCACACAAATCCGCAAATCGCGACGCAAACTACACAACAATAAATGTCTTTGAATAAATTTACCCCAACATTACAGCCATTTATTTGTTATTGGCAGTTGTTGCTGCTGTTGTTGTTGTTGTTGTCGTTTTTGTTTTTGTTGCTGCTGTTGCTGTTGCTGGTGTGATAACAGTACAAATTTCGCGCAGCTCAATGAACAGAAGACGCTGAGGCAAAGAGAGTGAGCGGTGGTAGCATAAAAACTGAGAGAAAGTTTTCACCACAAAAGACGAAGACGAAAACGTAATCAACTGGCAGCAGCAGCTGCAGAAGCAGCGGGGTGAAAAATAAAACAAAAATCAAAAAAGAAGCCAAAAAAAGGAGCAGCGACATTTGCTGGCTGGCGGCGTCTGACTGACTGCAAAGCCCACCACACTTACATATACACACACGAACACACACACACTGGCTGTTGGGGCTCCCACCAAAGCTCTCACTCCCAATGCTTAAACCGTTTGACAAAGAAAGCAAGGAGACGCAATGCGCAAAGTTTTTTATTCGATGACAAATACCATAATAGCTAGTGACGTCACACGAGCAAATTCCTTCAGTTATTTCTGCCTTCCGTTATCGCTTAAAATTGAAATAGGGGCAGTTATGTTTTAAATTTATAACTATTTTTAGAGGTGATAATGCCGTGGTTTTTATTTTTACCAATGTAGTTAATCTTACTATAACGAAAGTTCACTAAAAATGTTATTCAGATTTCGGAACTATAGCACCTAGAGTCAATGGAAACTAAATGCTCCTACTGTAGTTTAAATAATTTCATATAAATTAGTGATTGTTTTTGACAAATTGTAAATAAAATTTGAAAAAAATATATATATATCCGAACTGTTTCGGTTTTTTAGTCACATAAAATTTTATGATTCCTCGGCGATGGTCGTAATATTTATTAAAACTAAGTTTAAAATTTATTTAAAATGCCCCACACCTGTCCCGAAAGTCACTTTCGCTAAGATCTGTAAAAGTTCTTTCTTCAAAGAAAATGTGCGGTAAAATCGGGAATTTTCCAGTATTTAGTTTTATAAAATTAAACACAATAAATTATAGCTGGACCAGACCTGACTATACTTGACATTAACCATGGAATTAACATTGATTTTATTTTAAATTTTGAATTTCCTAAAATATATTATTTCTTCCAATTTTATTTACAATCTGTCTAAAAACAATCAGTAAATTAAATAAAAACTATTAGTCTAGTCCTAGTCTCCATTGAGTAGTCTCAAAAAATATATTGTAAAAAATTTATTTTGTACAATTATGCTATTACATACTCTAAAGGATATAAAGGATTTTTTTTAGTGGAATTGATATGCAAAGCTTTTATACAATTTTAACTCAGGAATTATTTTGAAGTATATTACACTGTTTACATGTTTAAGGGCCATCAAGTTAACCTTAGTAAAAAAGTGTTTTTTAGGGTAATCTTGAAAAATCCTCGAAAACGCAACTTTCCAGACTGGTAACTTCTAACTTGCTAGTAATTTGTACTTAATCTGTACATATTATATATCACTGTAAAGAGCACATCAATACCTTTTGATCGATACAAACTTTTTTTGAAGAGATATACTAATAAATGAAAAAAGTTCCCAAAAACATGCTTTTCGAAAACGGTACTTAAGAAAAAATAAATGTTATCATTTTCTTGTTTCACGACCCAAAACTACCCTAGAAAGGACTTTTTTACTAAGTTAATTTTTTGTGTAAACTGAACTAGTGTTTTTTGCTGAATGCCAATGATCTTATGGTAAAATTACTAAAACTATAATTTGATGGATTATCTACAGAGAAATCTCAGACCGGGCTTTTATATAATTAACATAATTTAATTTAAAATTGTATTTTTATCATATTATTTGCCTTAATATTCAATATTCGAGTCAAACTACTTAAAATTTGTTCGCATTGTTTCTCAGTTGTTAAGATATTATATCGAAACTCTGATTTAATATGTTAAGCTAGCTTTAAGCAATATTTGCATATTATTTTGGCGAAAAAGCAAATTGTTAAATAAATTAAAATAAATAAAAAATGTTTTTAATTAATTTAATCTGCTAGTCACAATCATAAAATAAAATGTATAACTTTTATATGAGCTAGAGCCTTACTAGCTGTTGCGGCTATAAATTATAACAAACTTTATTTGAAAAAAAAAAACAACGCAACAAAAACATTTTAAAAAATTACATTTATATAGCAAACAATAACAAACTTTACTAAAAAAAACTCAATCAATGGCCAACTATCACTAAGTAATTATAAATTATCGCATCAAACACGAAGCGCGCGCGAAACTTTCAGACATGTGACGTAGCTGCGCAGAAAGTTTCAAAAGTTATACACGGCTAGGCGCCACCTTATTTCCTTGCTGCATGGGCTTCAAGCATAGGCACGCACCATTGTGGGCCACTCGGTCATAGACGTGCAAGCCGCACAGTATCGATTTACAGCGCCACTACAGACCCCTCGGCGCTGCCCCCCACAACTTGACGCTTTTACTCGCTTACGCTTATTTATGTGGCAGGCTGTTGGGTAAGGTTGCAAATTGGGTGGCAGGCAGGCTGGCTGGCTGACTTTTGCTGTTGTTGTTGTTGGTGCCGCCGATGTTGCCGTTGTTGGCGTCAATGACGCGCACTCGGAGGCTGCAACAACGGGCGCCAACAACGTCTTATAAAAATAAATGGCTGCCACACTAACTAAATAGACGAACGGCCGCCAAGTAGGAAGGAAGCTACAGCCAGTTAGTCAAGCTGCGCTAGGACATTGTGTGTTGTTTTTGTTGTCGTTGTTGTTGTTGCCTGACTACGCTTTTGGGCCAACCGGGCTTACATCATATTTGCTTTTTCTTGGCTTGGCTGCGGCAAAAGGCAACACGAAACAAAAGATATAGCGCAGAAAAGCAAAAGTGACTTTGACGTTGACGTTGACAATTGACTGCGTCTTTTATATTTGCTAGAATGCTGAAAAATTGCAAACAATTGGCCGTCAGGCCTAGACTGAGCCAAAATACAATTGACTCTGCGCTATAAACAATTTGCATAATGCACTCGACACTTAAACAGTCTATACAGATAGATGTGTGTGTGTGCGGAAATACACACATACCTACATATATATGCATACACATAATACACATGCTCAAAGAATTTCATAATCACTCTTAACACACACACATACACACATGTGTGAAACCTTTGATATTTACCATTTTGCAGCTTGTACTTGTAACTTTTGTATGTATTTAATTAACTTTTAACACAGCACTTTTATTTACGTTTTATTAAAAATAATTTGTAATTATTTTTTGGTTTCGCTTAATTTGTTTAATTTTTGACTTAGTCAGTTACTTGCACTGGGTGTGCGGAAAACAGATACAGAAGAAAACCGTTGCATTGAAAAATATGCGAAAAAAAATTAGCTAATAGAATTTTTTCACGCTGGCCTTCTAGCCTTTGCTGGCCTCTCTGTTGGCCTAGCTGCTCTCACGCGCACGCTCTTCTTAAAAAACTTCACTTGTGTTTCATTTCGTTGTTAATATTTTTTTGTATTTTTTCGTTTAAGTATAACTCTTTTTTTTATTGTGTAAAAATTTGATTCTATTAAACTTTTACTGTGCGTTGCTTAAGCACACCACACACAGTGTCGTCACTGGCCAAACAACAACTCAAAGCGCACCAACAACCTACATCCGACGCACCGTAGGAGTTATATGCGTGTGTGTGAACGTGTGTGCGTGTGTGTCTATGTACGTGTGTGTATTGCTGTTCGTGTGTGTGGTTGGTGTATGCTCGAATCAGTAGCACCACAAACTGAGCTTTGTTTGTTAGTTAGGCGAAAGCAAACTGACAGCGACGTCGCCAAGTCTGCTGAAGAAGTTCGTTCGTGGCTGCAAAAGTCAAAGCGAAGCAAATTTCACCACAGCCGAGAGACAGCAGGAAATGTGTAAGTGTGACGTTTAGGAAGTGCTTCAGTGTGCGTGCGAGTGAGTGGGTGGCGGGCTGTCATTTAAAGAGCTGCCAACTGAGCGTATGAGTGTTGTGGGTAATTGGCTTGCCATTGAAGCTTGCAGCAGCGCCATCTAGCAGCAGCTTTTGCTGCTTTATGAAGTAATGGCGGTTAAAATTGTATTTTGGTAATATTTAAAAAGCAAACTTTAAGATGATGATAAATGGAAATAAAATTTTAAATTTATACAATTTCAATAGACCTTTATAGAGTAACATTTAAAAAAAACAAACACAGATACAACTACTGCTAAAACAACTAAAAATAAGTTGTTTTAAATTAAGTAAAAGTAAATTGTTGTAACATACATACGAGGGTGGTTTGAAAAGTACTTAGCCTCACCGCCCGATGGCGCTACTGTCGCAATCTCAGCCGTTTTGTTTTGAACGCGTTTGGTGGCAAATCCAAATTCGAAAAATAGGTCTAAGAGAATGCATTAAGAATAGTGCTGCCATTTTAGCTTGTTTATAGCAAGATCTAGCATATTTTAAAATTAAAAAGATTATAAATTTCCCGAAATAAGTAAATATAGAATATTTTCAATTAGCATTTAGCTTGTTTTAGCTTATAAGCCTTTACGATATTTTTTTGCGCGTATCGTCTATGAATCGCTACATAAAAAGTATAGGTAGGATTTTTCTCTCTTTACTGACGTCATATATGATGTGGAACTGAAATCGGAGGATCGATGGATTAGAATGTGAAAAATGAGGTCACAAGGATCGATGGATTAGAGTGTGAAAAATGAGGTCACAAGATTTAACTTCAACAATTCCAATACGATCGCAATAGGAATAAAAACGCAAGATCATGGCAGGATCAAAAAACAGCGTTAACACGGATCTTAAGAGCTTTTTTTCGTAATTGATCAAACTTTATGAGCCTTTTTTTATGGCTAATTTCGGTCCACGTAATTCTTTTTTTTTTCAGTTTTTATACCCTGTACCGTATGATACAAAGGGCATATTAAGTTTGTGCAAGCCGAAAATGTATGTAAAATGTAGAAGGAGTCATCGGAGACACCCCAAAGTTACCTAAAATATGATCAGGGTGAATAGAGAAGTCGATAAACCCATGACCGTCTGTCCATTTGAAAGCCTAGACTTCAGAGATGGTAAGAGCTAGAGTAACCAAACTTTCACATTAGATTCCATATTATTCCATAGGAGACAGGTTTATTTTATTTTTTTGATATCAGGGTCAAATTATACAGCTCCCATATGAGTGTTTCCGACGACCTCGAAAAAAAAGTAAAAGTTTTAGATGAATAATACGTTTGTTTATAAAGATATTGTAACCAAATTTCGCATTCGAAAGTTTTTATAGTTCCAAGCACCGTACCAAATTTGATAAAAATCGGTTGACTATATAATATAGGACCGATCTTCCAAAAAATTGAAATTTGTTGTGTTTCGTTTGTTTGAAAAGATATTTGAACTAAATTCGGCATTCTTTTTTAAGATATTAAAGCACTGTGTCAATTTGATCGAAAGCGGTTGACTATATCATATTGTGGTACAGGGTATCCCAAAGTCTTTTACCTTCAAAATATAATTTTTCTTAAAAATATGCTAAAAATTTCGAAAAATTTTATATGAATAGATAAATAATATCTACCATAAATTTGACAAAAATAAATTACAAATATAATTATTTTATTTTTATTATTTAGACACTTTTTTTAATTTCGAAAAATTACTTTTTCCAAATATCCCGAAATCTCTTCCAGGAAAAAATGTTTGGACTGTATTTTCAGTTTTAGTATGACATTCTACTACGGTAATAACTAGAAAAAAGTTTTTAAAAATTTGTGAATTTTAGTTTTTTTTTTTTAATTTCCCAGAAATGTTAATTTTTTATGATGTACCACAATAAAAAACATTTTCAATAAGCGCAATATTTTTAAGTGATAAGATTCTGCTGAAGTTGATGAAATCATTATTAATTTAATATAATAAAAATATTTAAGTACTAAATCAACGAAAAACTTGTGTTTTTGGCAGCATGTCCGGGTACCTTTTTTTAGTATATTTATTTTCAGCCTATTTTAGTAACTTTTTTTCAAATATAATTTATTTTGGTTCTCAGTTTATGCCACCACTGACTAAGAAACTTAAGTAATGCCAAATATTAAGAATTAGAGAATTTATATAGATAAATTGAAAGGAAATTCCAAAGTTCGGATAAATTTGCTATCCGCTCCTAAACTAACAATTTAAATACAAATAGTCTAATTAAGCAACAAAGATTAACTAAAAAACCAAATTTAGAAAATACTTCAAAACTTTCATAGAATTACTTCAAAAAATTTGCATGTAAGATACGACCGTCAACGACGTCTGCCCTCGCGTGTTCCCCAACGCGACGTATTTTTTAGAATTATTAATAGATTCTTAGGTACTTTAACATTAAGTTTCTTTTATTTATTTATTTAATACAGTTAAGTAAATTTAAAAAACTAACTTAACTAAATTCTAGGCACTGGCAGCAAAAGGCCTTCGGCACTACCTATAATATTAACATGTAATTTGTGTATATATTGTAATTAATGGTTATAATCTTACAGTATTTATTTTATATTATATTATTATTAGATTAAATTGTATAGGTTAGATCTTTTGAGAAAGGTGATTATGGTTTTTATATTTTCGGTGGTAAGGGTGGTAAGAATGTCTATTGGATTATGAAATTTAAAAAGTTGATTTCTTAGTTGATTAAGGTTGGGACACGATAATAGGATATGGTTTATTGTGATGTCGGTGTTTGACTGACATGCGGGACAGGTTGGGATTTTAGTTGGGTCAAGATATTGTGCATGCGTAAGTCTAGTGTGGCCTAAACGAAGTCTTGTGATTTTAATTTGATCTAATCTATTTGTATTAGCTTGTGAAAGGAGTTTTGTGAAGTCTGTAAAGTTTGTTGTTTTAGTGTGAAGATCTTGATACCATTTGTTGCAGTAGATCAAGCTATTTTTGTGTTTGGTGTTAAGGTTGTTTTTAAGGTATTTGTTAATGTCTGTTGGGTTAGTATTGATTGTGTGTATTAGTGGCATGTTATGGGCTGATTTCGCTGTTTTGTCCGCAAATTCGTTTCCCGTAATATCTGAGTGTCCTGGGATCCACAACAATTTGATTTTTGATGATGATGTTAGTAAGAAGGATCTTATTGTCATTGGGTATATGTTGTTATTGTCGATGTTAGCTATTGAGTTTATAGTAGGTAGTTAATCAGAACAAATAATAAAATTACCAGTTCTTTTTTTAATTAGCTTTATAGCTTCTAATACAGCTATTGTTTCTGCGGATAAAATTGATGAATAAAAGGGGAGGCTTCCATATTTTAATACTTCGGTTTCGGATGTTATGGCATAAGTTGCTATGTTATTTTGTAGGGAACCATCAGTATAGATGAAGGTATGGTTTGGATAGTTAGATTTAATACTAAGAAATTGTTGTTTGAAAATATACGGTGGTGTTTTGGATTTATTTAAATATGCGAGTGAGGTGTTTATTGAAGACTCTGGTAATAGCCAAGGTGGCTTTGAATTAAGTTTTTGATGTTTTGGGGGTAAGTAAGGTATGTGGCTATGTCTAAAACCGAGTTTTCGTATTTTAGAAATTTTTTGTATAATTGCTTGAAATCTACTTATCATGAGAAAGCAATGGGTCATTGCCACGCCTCCTACCCACAAATACGAAAAGTCGGTTTTGGACTTAGATCAAAATCCCTAACAAACCCTATCATCATCGTACTAATTAAAAAAAAAAAAAA
>JBAMAX010001995.1:0-10095 GCA_037043745.1 Chymomyza amoena
CGATTCAAGTCTCAAGAGCCAGTCTTGGTTAGGTTAGGTTAGGTTACACTGGCTGGCCACACAAGAGAGTGCATCCTAGAATAGACCTTTTGGTCCTTAGCTGTGCCAGGTTAGGGTTATTAAACGAAGTAATGGTCGGTTAAGAATTTGACTTTTTTGGCGAAATTAAGTAGACGGTCAACTTACAGCATGGCCACCTCTTCTAAACCGACAAACGCTGGTTCTCCTAGGTTAGCCAGACGATGTCTAGAGATGGCTGGGCAGTCGCAAAGTACGTGTGTTAGGTTCTCAGGGACTTCCGGATCCCTGCAGACCCTGCATAATTCGCTTGTCGTTAGTCCCATCCTATGCGCATGCTTCGCTAAGAGGCAATGTCCTGTTAGCACACCCGTGATGGTTCGATCGCCGGACTTGAAACCCATTGAGAATATGTGAGGAAAGCTGTCCAGTCACATCTACGCTAGCGGACGCAAATTTCAGACGGTGTACCGATCCAAATACCACATTCAGATTTTCAAAAGGTGGTTTTCGAGGTTATAAAAAGTTGGGAGCCTGGAATCACTACTAACATAGTGTTTTCCTTTCTTTTACACAAAACATTTATTTTTTGTTCCTTTTTAGAAAGTGTGCCTAATTGAATTTCACAGTATAAATTTAATTTTATAATGCTATTGGAAGTTTCAAGCTTTTTTTCGTTTAATTAGGATAAATTTTTAGTTTATTTAAAATAAATTAACTGTAAAAAAATTATTTGAGTCACAAATGCTTTTTAAATAACTTAAACTTTTATATTTTAAACTAAAAATAAGTGCTCTTAATTGAATTTCGGGGTGACTCTTATCGGTCAAATAAATCGTTTTATGGCTATATTTCGGTTGATTATGAAGATATCTTTATGAAATTTATAATTCTTGGTATACTTAAGCACTGTTATAAATTATATCAAAACGGTTTGCTATGCCATATAGGAATATTTCCTTTATTTATTAAGATAATTCTTTAATCAATGTTTTTAGAGTATCTAAGCACTATTTCTTATTTTATTGAAATCGGTTTTATTATTTACATGTTTGTTGTGATGATATAGGGTCTTTCAAATTTAAGAGTTCTACATTTTTTGGCTTTGTTCTGTGTGCTTCTTTTCTAAATCATAAATTTTCATTGATTCACTTACTTGATTCACTTCCCTTTTTGCACTTATCTTATCGCCCAGTACTCTTTGCTTTACACACGCACCATACAAAAAACAAAAATAAAAACAAAATAATTGTGGCTCAAACAAAATGCTTCACAAAAGTATTTATAGCTTCTGCTTTTAGTATGTGTGTGTATCTGTGTGTATTGTTTTGTTGTGCTGTTTTTTTTTCTCATATTGTTATCAATGTTATTAACAGTCCAAATTAAGAGCAAAAATCACGTCGCCAGCTTCGAAATTTGCTTCCGCAAATTGGATTTGACGTGGCTTCAACAACGCCCACAAAGAACGCACTTTGCTTGCCTCTCTTTATATACATACAACAAAAACAAAAAAATAAATTATGTATATAAATACTCATATAAATTACTGATTTGCTTCGAGTGCCACAAAAGCCGAGCACTTATAAATAAATAAACAAGCAGCTGCTGTCGTCATCATCAAGCCAAGCAAGAACGGTGACAATTGCAGCCAGCACCAAGGCAATTATCCTTGAAAGCGTTCAATCACACGGCAACAACAACAACAGCCAGCACAACAACAACAACAACAACTTGGTTTACAAATACCACAGAAACTTACGAGGAACAATGTTATTGCTGTTAACAACACCAGAAAGGCTCGCCCTCAACTGGTTTTTCGATATATGTTTTTTTATATACCCTGGAAAAAAGGGTAAATTCAAATTTGACTCATGTTTGCTAAAGGCAGAGCAAAAGGTTCCTTTAAAAGTTCATTGGTAACCAAGTTATTTTTGGCTCTACTGTCATATATCATTTGTAACTCCAAAACAGCTAAATCAGATTGTGTTCTAGACAATGTTCCATTAAAGTATATTAGCGATATGGTTAATTACATAGTAGTTAAAAACAATTGATAAGCTTGTACATAAAAAATAACTTACCCTTTTAGAAGTCTTTAATTTTTTTTATATTTTTTCAATAAAACGTTAATAGTGCTACTGTGATTGCGATTATATCAATTATTATACATTCCGTCCATATCCCTGATATTTTCCTAGTTCTCTACACAAAGTTAAAATAAAATCTTCGTCTATTTCGATACTGTGAAATTAGTTAAAGAAGGTTAAAAAACAAATGATGATCAATTCGATTCTTTCAAAAATAGGAGTTATAAAGAACTTAAAATAAAATTTTTGCATATTAAATTTTAATTTTTCGCATAGTTTAATGAAGCCAAACCCAGAATTAGAACACCAGCTTGAACTAAAAATCGAATAGGGACTTTTTTGTAAAATAAAATTTAGCTGGATATCGATGGATCGTTGATTAATCGGTATCAAATATTTAGTATCTACTTCGGTATTCTCGATACTCAAAATACCGAATCGGTATTGCGCATCCGCAATATGAAATTTCCTTAAGTTATTTTATAAGCGAATAGAACTTATTTCCTGTCAATAGTTCCCTGACGGTTTCCCAAGTTTTTATTACTTTTTCTTCAGTTTTAAGCCAAGCATTAAGCATTATAATATTCTTATCTTCATATTCAAAAATGGAATTGTTTTTTCTTTTAGTCGAGAGCTCTTTTAATTTGCTTCCAAATTTGCCGTGCACTTTAGCGCATTTATGCACACTTTATATCTAATGATTTGATGCTGAAGCTTCCTTTTAGGTCTATAAATGAAATAAATTTAGGAATTCAGAAAAAAATAATACTTCAACTGAACTTCAGCTTCGCATCTTTTGAGGACTTAGTTATAGGGTAACCCAAAGTCGTCATATTCCAACAATAACAAACATAGTTGTTTGGGTTTCACAGCGGTTTGTACATTTTTAGACTTCCTGACTTTATGCCCCTGTCAGCCATTGATATATGTCATGTATGGGCCACGGGAATAAACAAATATGTATGTACTTCATATCTCTATATACGTATAAACAGATACTATAAAAGTTGAGCCTCTTAAAATAGCCTCGTGCTCGGTTTGTTTTGCAAGGTGTATGTTGTGCCAACCTGTACAAGTCACTCAATGCGCTACGCTGACAAAACACTCGAGAGTAGCTAAGAGCCAAGAGCTATACGGATTTGGATCTAGTCGGTTAGGCCACAAAGTACCGCGCAAGTTGTGCTCCATATAGTACTGACAGAGACCCGGCCGGACCGGGGTCTGATCTGATCGTGCCTAGCAAGTGTGCAACATGTTCTAGCTGCAAACTGGTTTTTCTTGTCGCTGAGTCGATTTATTTTCTACTTGATATTGTTGTTGTTGTGGTGGTATATAATGTAGTATGTATGTATGTACATAGTTTTCCATAGTCATGCAGCTTTTTGCCATTGACGTTGGTGTTGTTTATGTTTGTTCCAAAAATAAAAATAAAAATTTAACCCAAAACACCTACCTACTACCTACAAGTGGCACTTTAAGTTTAAGTACCCAAACAGTCTGCGCTCTGCTAGACTGCCAGGGGACTTTTAATGGCATAAGTTTGGAAGTTTTGTCAAGTTTCGGAAACAATATATACCAGATACATGTATTTCCTCATGCGATAACTTGTTGAAATTAGTAAATTAATATAGATGTGACATTTAATGCCCGAAACCAGTAAGTTTTTGCCAAATCTTAAGAATTAGCATTAATATTGTTATTTAATTTTGGGTGCAGTTGCTAAGAGCTTTGAAGTAGTACCCAGAGACATAATTTAAACGGATAGTATTTGGCGTGATCTCTGATCTGTTTGAAACGTGCGCGACTTTATACATAAAATGATAAGACTTGACATATTACCTCATGCGTTTACTCATTAAGGTTTCTAAACCCATATTTATCTGGTATACTATATTTCTAACCAGTATTTTTGGCACGCCATTAAAATTTGCATATACATTAATTGGCAGCGGATTATGATATTGTTTGTAAAAGAATTATAAAAACACAAATAATATTAGGCTTTGCTTTAATAGCGTATTTACGGAAGGCATTGGTCTCCACCAAAAACTTTCGAGTTTTTTGTTTAGAACTAATTAAATTTATTATTAGTTCTTTTTTTTTGTAAAAATAAACTCTGTCATAGCTCTTTTATCTGAAATGTGAAAAGTAATTTGAACTGAAATGAGATCCTACTATGAAACCTTATGACAGTATTTCTATTTCCGTCATTTGATGATACAGCTTTTAGAAATAAATTTCTCTCGCCAAATGTCTAACTTTTAATTATTTCAAATCGTAATCCGGTTTATAAACTAAGGATCTATGACTATTATACTAAATTAACCTTTAAAGAAATCCATTCAAAATATTAATTTTTAAATCTTGTTATTAAGCTCGAAATCTTTCCCATATTACTTCTTACGTATAGTAAGATAAGGTTTACCTACTATCTAGGGACCTACGGTAGGTTTTGGATATTTATACCCTGTACCGTATGGTACCAAGGGTATATTAAGTTTGAGCAAGCCGAAAATGTATGTAACATATAGAAGGAGACGTCGGAGACACCCCAAAGTTACCTAAAATATGATCAGGGTGAATGAGAGTCGATATACCCATGTCCGTCTGTCCGTCCGTCCGTGTGAACGCCTAGATCTCAGAGATGGTAAGAGCTAGAGTTACCAAACTTTCACATTAGATCCCATATTATTCCATAGGAGGCAAGTTTATTTTATTTTTTTGATATCGGGGATAAATTACATAGCTCCCATGGGGGTGTTTGAGACGACATCGACAAAAAAAAAGCGTTTTAGATGAATAATTCGTTTGTTTATGAAAATATCGTAACCAAATTCGAAAGTTTTTTATAGTTTCCAATCACTGTACCAAATTTGATCGAAATCGGTTGACTATATCATATAGCTCCCATTTTTTAAAGAAAATTTCGCTATATTTAGTTTTTTAATAAAGATATCCTAACCAGATTTGGCGTTTGGAAATTTTTTAGACCACTTAAGCAATGTGCCAAATTTGAACAAAATCGGTTGACTATATCATATAGCTCCCATAGGTCCGATCTTCCAAAAAATCGATTTTTTAACAAAATATGTTGTGCTTCGTTTGTTTGTTAAGATATTGGGACCAAATTTGACATTCGTGAGTATTTTATAGTTCCTAAGCACTGTACTAAATTTAATCCAAATCGTTTGACTAGATCATATAGCTCCCATAGGACCAATCGGTCCAAAAACACGTTTTTTATACAAAATTCGATGTGTTTTGTTTGTTTGTAAAGATATTTGAAATAAATTTGGCATTCATAGCTTTTTTAAGGTATTTAAGCACTGTTTCAAATTTTATTGAAATCGGTTGACTATATCATATAGCTCCCATAGGAACGATCGGTCAAAAAAAAAATGTTTGCTTAAAAATTCTTCTGTTTTTGGTTTTTTGTGAAGAAATCGGACTTTATTACAAGCTAGTGGTACAGGGTATCCTAAAGTCGTCCGCGCCCGACTTTACGTCCGCCATTTTTTTAAATGCCCTTTTTAATATGATAACCAAACCTCTAAGAAATTTTCATTGATTTTTAAAATGTGCATCTTTTTTGAAAAAATTATTGAAAATTACTGAAATGTGAGCATTTACTGTATTCATGCTGTCTGTAGTCATGAAAGATTTTTCTATAGCCTACACACTCTAAAAGCGTGATTTCTAGGTCAACTTGAGGCAATAGCTACTGTACTTAACAGCTCCATTAACTCGCAGCCGCCACGAATGTGTAAATTTTCGATTGTTTTTCCAAACGATTTCAATGCAAAACAAAGAATTGATTTGTTTTGGTTTTTCTATTTCGAGTTCATTTCATTTAAGCAATTTTATGATTTCCAACAGCTGTTTTGAGGTTGAGGTTGATTCTTGCCTATGTCGACTAATTTAGCACTCTATTAAGTATTTCAATATCGTTTCTTTTATTTTTATATTCAGTCAGTTTAGCGCAATTCTCTTTGTTGGTGGGGCCAACTCATAATGCGAAATATAAATTGGCTCTCAAGTGTTTTGCTTACAAGCGGCTCATGAATTTGTTTGACTGCTTCTTTTTCTGTTTCTACTTGTTTGCCATTTAACTGCTTCTTGGTTATTACTCTTTTTTTCGCTTTGTTGTATTGGTGTTTGAAGTGTAACTGTGTTAGTCGCCGTGTGAGTGTGTGCGTGTGTGTTTGTGTATCTATGTAAGGTCAGAGCCAATCTTGCTTTGTAGCTGGTTTGCTTTGACTTCAATTCTTGTATCGAATATTTTGACGTCGCTGTCGACGTTCGCGGCATTTAGCTATCAGCTGTTACTTTGTAAAAGAACTGACAGCGCTCTATGAAATAATTATTATGAATAATCAGTATTGTTTGTCAAATAGTTTACGGATATAGGAAAATTTACCACATTGCATGTCACAATATTGGATTTGCGTTTTTTAGATTATCTTAAATAAGTACGATAGTTTTGTTTTTCAGAGTATTTTAACATTATTTCAAAATTATATTTTAGAAATTGCTTCGAACCCTTAAAAAAATATCTAATGATGAGTTTAATGAAAAGATTCGAATCTGAAAGAAACAGAAGAAAATTAATAATAACACTGTTCAACAAAAATCAAAAAAATAAAAAGAACTTTTTAAGTGACCTAGTGTACGTTGTAGGTCTTGACGAGTAGATCACGATAGTTGATGTTTCAAAATTGTCCAAACACCCCCAAAATCGCAAGTTATTGCTTAAAAGCTGTTTTTCGGGTACTGCGATCACGCCCACAATCACAACGTCGCCATTTTTCAACCTATTTTCGATTGCTTTACGGTTAGGAAAGAAGAAGATTTAAGCTTTCAGATGATATACACTAATGTTTATACTTCATACAAAGCAACTACGAGATTTTTTAAAAGTTATCTAAGATTTACACTTTTTTTTTTTTTCGTTTTTCACAATTTGAAGTCATTTTTATATAACATTTTGTTAAAACACCTTTACTTTTTGACATTTAATCTTAAAGAAATATCAAGACCGAATAAGAAAAGTTATGGTTTATCGAAATCGGTCCATAAGCTAGCGGTTAAACTAGCAAGCTCAACCAAAAGAACAAAATACATTGTATGCACTGATTCTTTATCAACACTCCACGCTGTCAGTAGGATGCAGCAGCAAGAACCGCTACATCATCTCCATGGTTTATCAAAATCGGTCGATAATCTTTTTAGTTGACGACGCTTATTGTAAACAAGAAAATGAAATTTACATCGACAAAAAAAAAGTTTTAGATGGATGGTTCGTTTGTTCATTAAGACATCGTCAAATCCGAATTTGGTATAATACTTTGGAACTATAAAAAACTTACAGAATTCCAATATCTTAACAAGCTCCAGCGAAAATACAACACATTGTTGTTCAAAAATCGATTTTTTGGAAGATCGGACCTATGGGAGCTATATGATGTAGTCAACCGATTTTGTTCAAATTTGGCACATTGCTTAAGTGCGCTCTATAACATTTCCAAACACCAAATCTGGTTACGATATCTTTATTAAAAAACGAAATATAGCGAAATTTTCTTTATTCTTTTATTTTGGCCGATCGGTCCTATGGGAGCATATGATATAGTCAACCGATTTTAATCAAATTTGGTACAGTGCTTGGGAACTATGAAAAACTTGAACTTGTCCTCTATGGAATAATATGTTTTAGTTTTAGTGAAGGAACCGGATTTTATTGCAAGCTAGTGGTACAGGGTATCCCAAAGTCGTCAGCGCCCGACTTTACATCTACGCCATTTTTATTATAAAAAAAGTTAATTTGGGAGCTATATGATATAGTCAATCGATTTTGATCAAATTTGGTACAGTACTTGGGATCTATAAAAAACTTTCGAACTTGTCCCCTATGGAATAATATGGGATCTAATGCGAAAGTTTGGTTACTCTACCACCTACCATCTTTGAGATCTAGGCGTTCAAACGGACGGCTGGACAGACGGACATGGGTATATCGACTACTCTAGTCCTCCTGATCATATTTTAGGTATCTTTGGGGTGTCTCCGACGATTCCTTTTATATGTTACAAATATTGACACTGCCATTACTAAATACTTAGAATTTTTACAAAAAATAACTTTTTAACGAAGCACTAATTAAGTATTTAAACTTTTTTCTTAGCGCTAATATAAGCGCAACAATCAGCTGTTCATTAGCTAATAAACGAGTATAAGAAGTGGAAGCGAATAAATAAAGACAGATAATGCAACTAATCGCGTTTTCAGAAGAAGCGAAGAAGAACAGTTAAACGCGTTAGTGGAACAAGGCTATTACAATCTTCTTGTTTCTTCTTTCAAATTGGAGGTCAGATGATCGTCTTGTCTAAACTAAGCACCCTTGTCGTTTATTTCAGTTTTAAAATCGTTTCATTCGTCTTCTGGCTTAATTCCATTAGATAAAAGACCTTGTGGAAATTGCTTTTTTGCACTATGAGAGTTCTATTTAGTTAACTTAAAAAATTATTAAGTTTTGTTCAGTGTTACCCTATATGTTTTGGTTCTATTGAACGAAATGAAGTTTAGTAGTTTAATGCAAAATCTAAAACTAAAATCTGAGATCTAAGATCATATAGCGTCATCCTGATCAAGCTTTATGTACTTTTAGGATTTTTTCGCAAAAGTAATTGTAAATGAGTAAGCCTGTGGTAATGTTTAAAGTTGGTTCCATGCATTCCTTTAGTCTTTCAAACAAGGTTCGACAGTAAAAAGCAGTTCCTGTATTACTCTTCAGGCTTTGCAAAGACAGACAAGCTTCTAAGAGTCTTATAAATTTATAGTTTTCTTAATATATCTTTTCTGACATAAGGCGCAATAAACATTTGTTCCAGATTGTCGTGGACTCCCTTAACTTTGAATCGATATTCAATAAGAAATTTGTTTCAAAATCAACTTAGATAATGGGTGCTGTATATAAGACATGCACACTAAAAATTCTTCTTATTTTTATTAGCTCATTTTTATTTTAATTTGTAGAGTGCAAAAATCAGTATTCCACAAACTATATTAGTATTCAGACAACAATTACCTATTCATTTCAACTACTTGTGCAATATAGACTACTTAAATCATTAAGATGCAATTATTCTAAAAAAACTTCAAAATTTAATTTATATCTTATTTATTTAATTTAAATGTCGTATTGTTACGATCGGATGTTGAGGCTTGACGTTATAAAAAAATATAGTTTCTTATCAATCGCCATGCATCAAAAATCTATCTCATTTTTTCCCATTTCCTATATCTGCTGCTCTAAAGCATAAACAAGTAATTGGATATGCAAAGTACCCTGCTTATACGTTATATCAGTATGTACTCGGTCTCTATGTAGGTGTTTGAGAGCTTCAGTGGGAATTTGTTTATTTGCGATCACGTTGGCATTACATCTACAAATATCTGTATCTGAGTATCTCTCGACGTCGCTGCATTGAGGTTCGTCGCACGATTAAAGCAACAAAAACATCGCTCATTGCCTTCAGCCCTATTATAATGCTCTCAGCTAGCGAGCAGAGATACTTATATATTTATATACATATATACATATGTACACAGAGTATATAGTATATAGTTGGCATAGCATATCTCTCGCTTAAGCCTATCATAAAGAAACAATAGCAACAACAAAACTAAAAATAAACAAAATAATGTTTGTATGACTTGGCACTGTTTGAGTTTTGGTATCAGCACAAGCTACAGCTCTAGGAACCCAAATTGACACACTCTTCAAAAATTATTATTCATCCACGTTCTACGCTTTGTTTATTTTTGTCTGAATATGGGACTCGATTTATCAGCAGACGAAACGCAGAACGTGTCCCCCATAAAACAAAAAATACGTATTGAAATTGAAAAAATACATATTGAAGCGTTACAATGTTCTCTTAGGGGTAATAATCTATTTCGAATTTCGCTCGTAATTGTTTCTATCTTTTGA
>JBAMAX010001996.1:0-94328 GCA_037043745.1 Chymomyza amoena
TCTCCAATTAGAAATACCAAGGGAGGATAGGTTCTCCTCCACTTGATCTTTCCATCGGAGTCATGGTCGTCCTCTTCGTCTTCCTTCGTCGGCTTTCGCTTCGAATACCTTTTTCGCTAGAGCATCATTATCCATACGTACGATATGGCCGAGCCAGCGCAGACGATGTATTGTGATGCGCTGGACAACATCCATGTCGTCGTAGACGTCGTACAGCTCGTGGTTTATCCGTATGCGATAGCCGTCCTCAAAACGTACGGGACCGAAGATTTTGCGTAGAATTTTCCAAACACCCCAAGAGCAGCTGAATCTGTCCGTGACAGAACCCATGCTTCTGCGCCGTATAAGAACACGGGCAAGATGAGCGTCTTGTAGAATGTTACTTTTGTCGTTCGAGAGAGGTCTCTGCTGCACATCTGCTTACTGAGACCATAGTAACACCTATTGGCAAATGTAATTCTCCGCTTTATCTCCAGGCTGATGCCATTTTCGGTGTTAACGGCGGTGCCAAGGTAAGTGAATTCCTTGACCACTTCAAAAGTATAGCGGTCCGCTACAACATGGGATCCCAGACGTCGAGCGTTCCTGTTCGTAGACAGCATATACTTCGTCTTGCCCTCGTTTACCGCCAGACCCACTTTCGTTGACTCCTTTTCGATCGCGGAAAATGCAGCAGTAACATCTCGCTTACAACGCCCGATGATATCGATATCATCAGCGTATACAAGAAGCTGGACACTCTTGTAAAAAATAGTGCCATTGCGATGTACACCGGCCTTCCGCAGTACCCCTTCCATCACGAAATTGAAGAGGTCGCATAATAGAGGGTCGCCTTGTCTAAAACCTCGAGCGGTATTAAAAGCTCGGTGAGGTCCGTTCCTATCTCGACAGAGCTGATGGCGCCGCTCAATGTCATTCTGCAAAGACGAATCAGCTTTGCAGGAATACCGAACTCAGACATGGTGGTGTATTGGCGATCCCTTATCGGGCTATCGAAAGCAGCTTTGTAATCGATGAAAAGGTGATGAGTATCGATCTGTTTTTCGTGGTTTTTTCCAGGATTTGGCGTAGAGTGAAGATCTGGTCTGTGGTGGACTTACCAGGTCTGAAGCCGCACTGATAGGGTCCGATCAGTGTGTTCGCATATGGCTTCAGTCTTTTACATAGTACGCTCTACAGGATCTTGTATGAGATGGCAATAAGACTGATTCCCTGGTAGTTGGCGCATATCGTAGGGTGACCCTTCTTCGATATAGGTTAAAAGACACTTAGCTCCCAATAGTCGGGCATGCTTTCCGCTAGCCATATTTTGCATAGAAGCTGATGCATGCACTCTATCAGCTCGTCGCCACCAACCTTAAACAACTCAGCAGGCAGTCCATCAGCACCGGCTGCTTTGTTGTTTTTGAGCCGCATTATTGCAACTCGGGCTTCTTCATGGCTAGGTGGTGGGACACACATATTGTCGTTGGCCGGTGGTATAGGGTTGTTTTCCCCAATGGCGGCATATGTGGCGTTGTCGCCTGCAAGCAGCTTGGAGAAATGTTCCCTCCATAATCTCAGCGTACACTGTGTATCTGTAACCAAATTCCCATTTGCGTCTCGGCAGTTTGATGCTCCGGACTTGAAACCTTGCGTCAGACGGTTGACTTTTTGGTAGAATTTTCGAGCGTCATTTCTGCCCCGTAACACCTCGAGATCCTCACAATCGCACTTTTCCTGCTCCCGTTTCTTCTGTCTGAAAAGGCGTCTCTCTTCCTTCCTCTTCTCCTTGTAGTTTTCCAATATGGCACGCATTGCGGCAGCCTTCAGCGTTCTTTTATAGGCGGCGCTTTTCGCGGCAGTTGCCTCGCGACACTCCTCGTCTTACCATTGGTTACGTGGGGGTGGACGCGTGAACCCAATGGTGTCTTCAGCGGCAGAGCGCATGGAGTGGAATATGTGCGCCCAAAGTCCGCCAACATCATCAGGGAAGGAGTTGGGTTGGTGGAGCAATTCCGAGAGGTGAGCGGTGTAGGCTTCGACTGTCCGTTGTGAACAAATGCTTGGGAACCCGAAAATAGTTTTGCGATGTGAGGAGGCATTTTGCCACCTCACAACATTGTTCCTAAATTGCCAATAGGGCAATAGCAAAACTGCTTGAACTGCTTGGTCAGAGTAGCGGTGAACGTTACAGTGAGATTTAAAAATTCGTTATCTAGCCAAAATGCCACCCAAATGGCATATTTTGATATAGTACTCCCCTTTCCGCCCTTGTCGCAACAAAATTTTCAAATTTGTTTACTTTATTCAAATTTATTTCATTACAATTTTAAATGTTTTATTTATTTTGACGTTTATAAACAATTACTTGTTAATGCGCCTTGAAAAATGTGACTTGATATGATATTGGGAACTAAAAACTTTTAACTTTTGTCAGACGCACTTTACAGACGACTTTGTTCAAAGTGCATTCAAAATTCGGCCGAAACCGAACAGGGTAATTTTTTATATTGTACATTTTTGTAATATGTTTATTTAATATGAGTTATTACTTTTAGTTACATAGTTTTATATATTATTTATTTATTTATTTAATTATGCAAATATAACTCAATTAGTTTTGCTTTAGCACTACTTAATGTTTTGATTTTTCAACTATTTGGTTAATAATTATTATTGCATTTATTAATAAATAATTGTATATAATATTAGTTAAAGCTACAAACTTAGTTGCCTTGGGTGCTTGTTGTTCTTGTTGTTGTTGGTATATTTAGCTTAAAATCATATAAAAAAAATTACAACAAATTCAAGAAGAAGACAAAAAACAATAACAAATTGATATTAACAAAACTATTTTAATGTTGTACAAATTGTTTAAACAAATGCATTAAAAAAAACAATTCCAGCAATTAAATCATTTTACATTATTACTTTTTTTGTTTTTATATCACAAGTTAAAATTTTGATTATTGTTTGGTCAATATATATATATTTTTTTTGTTTTTTTTTTACAATACATATGTTTGTATTTAATAATTATTTTATTATATTATATATATGTACATAAGAAAATATACTAATACCATATGTATGATTTTTTTTTTTTAGTTTATTACTTTTTTTAAATAATTATATATAATGATATTTGTTGTTATATATATAAATTGGTCTATACTCAAGTCCTGTTTCTAACATTAAGAGCGTGAGAAAAAGTTCAAAAGAGTTAGCTTAAAAGTTCAGTTTGAGCTTAGGCGTAATGCGTGGGGCTCAAGGCGCCCAACGTGGGGCGCTGGCAAGCCGCCGCAAAACCCAAATAGTTTATACCGAAATTCGAGTTAGTTGCATGCAGTTAGGTAAGAAATTTCACATGTTATATATAAAGAGTATATAAGTAGTATACGTTTTAGAAATTTAAAAGAGGTTTTAGAAAAAATTTCATTTGGTTTCATTCTATATGATCGAGTTTACGTATTGGTTGCTAGCACTACAATCAGACAACAGACTCTTTCACGTTGCTGTTTACCTGTAAAATAGTTGCAAATGTTGTATATGTGATAGTTGTATATGGTATATATATGTAAGTATATATTTAGTTATATGTACTTGGTATATAAGGTATAACTATGTGTATATAGAGTTGAGTAGACTGGTGCGTACGATATGTTACGTTTAAGTCATGGTTTGATTTGATTTTTTTAGGGCGAAAAGACGCGCAGACTGCGCAATAATGTGGCCAAGACATTGGCCAAACACTCGGCCTGCAAGGCCAGCTGACCTGCGCCTAGAGGTCCTATTTGCACGCCCACTAACTCTCTGAAACTGGAGGCCACATCGTGCACCTTCAGCACTATATTGCGCGTCTGCAGCGGCGCTGAGGTGTGCCGCGTCATGTCCTGCGTCAGCTCGGTTATGCGTCTAATGGCGGTCAGGCAGGAAGTCAGGTGTTCGGGCAGCGTCATAAGCGACATATCAGACATGGCAGCCACCAGGAATTTGGAAGCAGTTACCAAGGCCAGCGTCTGCTCGGTCAGTTCGTTGCGTGCACGCTGGAACTTTTCCTCATCAATGCTGGTGCCACCGCCAGCTGCTTGTGCCGCTGAGCATTGTGCGGCCACCTGATCTAGTTTGATGAGCAGTCCCGACATGGCCACATCGGTCTTGCCGAGTAGCGCCTCGCCATCTATGACATGACCATTTTTGATAAAGAGCTTCTCGCCGTATAGCTGCTGCGGCTTTTTTGGTATCATCGGCGGCGTGGCGGGTGGTGGCACCAGCGGCTTACGTGACATTTGCGGCGAGCAGAGCAGGCTGAGCTGTGACGGCGGCTGGCCATTGGAATGCGTAGGGTGTACAACACGTGCTGTTGCTGGTATGGGCGGTGTGGCTGGGCTGGGGTACGCTGGTTGGGTGACGGTGTTGCCTGTGTTGCCATTCACATTGCGTATGGATAGTGCCGGGCGACTGGCAATGGGTGGCAGCGGGGGTTTCTTGGGCGCACTCACCGTTGTTGTTGTTGTTGTCTGCGGCTCCTGGGCACTTGCACTTGTTGCTGTGGGGCTGCTGCGTGGTGGCAGCTGTGGTGGACACACCTCACGTGGTCCACTGCCGCTGCCGGGCGCAAACAGCGAGGGCAGCGGCGTGTGTATTGTGGCACCTATGCGTTGCTGTTGCTGCTTCTTGGGTGAGTAGCGCTGCATCAGCTCGGCGCTTTTGGGTGGACGCGCGGGTGGTGGAGTCTGCTCATTGGTGGGCGTGCGTGGCGGCAATTTTAGAGCCTCATCATCAACAGCTCTGGGCATTAGGGTAACCTCCTCCTTCTTGGATTTGGGGCAACAGGAGAACTTGCTTTTACGCTCCACGGTAGCATACTCAATAACGTGTGCCTTGCTATTGCTATTGTTGTTGCTGCTGTTGTTGTTATTGCTATTGCCATTGCACTGCAACGGCTGAAAGCTGGATAAGCTGTGGGAACCTGCGGCGGCAGCTTGAAAGTAGGCGCGCTTAGCCTGCACCGAGTTGCTGTAGAGACACTCCTCTTGCTCCTGCTCTTGCTGCTGGCTACGCTGCGTCTCTTCTAAATTGGGCGGCGGTGGTATAATAAAAGACATTATCTCCTCGGGCGTCAACTCTTTGGCTGGTGTGGCCTTTTGTGTAGGTGGCGCTACTACAATCTGCTCCAAATAGCTGTCTAAATCCGCCTTGCCCTCAAAGCCCTTGGGCGGCGCATTGAGCAGCGATAGCGAGTCCAGCTCATCGGGCGTCTGTGGCGGTGGAATGGCACGCAAATCTATTAAATCTGTATCAGTTTCTATGAATGTATCCTCGCGTATTTCAAAGCCATAGATTTCCGATAGCTTTTTAGCCGCCACATCCGTATCTGCTGTTTCTACATTGCTTATTTCCTTTAGCTGCTTTAGATACTCTTTCAAATTGTAATCCTTGGTTTCGGCGCCAAAATTGCTGCCATCCGGACTATGCAGTCCAAAGCTGCTGCGGTAGGCCAGATTTTGCTTGACTATGCCACCCGCTCCACTCGTGGCCAGCAGCTGTGGGCGTTTGGTTGTGGGCGATTGCGTGGGCGAAGCTATGGACTCGGAGTCACTTTCGCTTTGTGAAAAGTCCGTGCCCAAGGCTTGCAAATCACTGAGCAGTTGACTAAAGCCATTTAGCTTGCGCTGTGGACGCGGACTAGAGGTGGAGCACAGACTGGGCTTGCGCTTGGGCGTAGCCGGCGCCGTTTCTGCTTGCTGGCCACCTATGGAATTCAGACCCTGCGTTATGCCACTCAAGTCATGATTTATGGTCTCTGCCAGCAGCGTCAAAGAGTCGCTATGCTTCAAGCTGCCTATGCCCAACACACCCGTGCCGCTACCCGATGGAGTGGCTTCCTCCGTGGAGGACACCTTGCTGCTGTTCAGACTGTCACAGTCGCTGTCGAACTCTATCATGCCCACGGCGCCAGTGCTGCTTAGATTGCCAGACTTGTCCACATAACCAGCCCCACCATTGCGTCTTTGTGCTGCCTCGTAGTCCTCACCCTGCTCATTTAGATACTGTTCGGAGCTCTCGACCAGCTGCTGCATTTCATGCACGCGTCGTAACACCTGCTCGTTCTTGGCCTCTATATAGGCACCACTTCGGCTAGAGTTGCCTTGCGCGCTGCAGTAATTACTGCCGCTGCTATCGCTAAGACCGGAATCTTTGGCCTCCTCCAGCAACTCCGTAGCCATAACGCTGTGTATGTCCAGATCCATGGCTGTCGAACTGACGTATGGCAATGCATGTTGACTACTTGGCGGCTGTGCGGGTTCCGCCTGCGTGAGTATGGCCTTTTGGGGCACGGGATGATATGGCGGCGTCATTAAAAAGTTTACGCTATGAGCTCGCGTATGGAATGGCTGCAAATAGCTCCAGCTGGCGGGCAGCACGGTGTGCTGTGATAGAAATGAGGGCGCATGATCCTCATCGAACGGTTCTCGCTCACGCACTAAAGTGAGCAGATTACCTAAATGATAAGAAAGTTGTTAAAAGGGCTTTTGGAACCCGATCTTAAAGTAAAATATTATTTTGAGCTCTACTTGGTATTACGATCTAAATCCTTTAGACTACAACTAACAGATATACTAGATCGTCTTATACGTAATCCCATATGAAAACTAAAATAGCGGTTCTTTAGAACACTATATTCTGTCCCCTTGCCCTACCGAAGCAGTGCCATGAGAGAGGGAACTATGACATAGGACCTTGGAGGTTCTCTACGTGTGGTGCTTCTCTACATGTGCCGTTCCATTTGCTTTTGTTAGTTGTTTATTAATAGTCCTTCTGCAAGTCATAGCCGGTACACCTGCCCGTCTGCATCCTTGTGGGTTCGAGGTTAAAACTTGTCGAGGAATACAATTTCTTGTCTGTCAGCAACCTTCTGATCTGTTTGTCCTGTTATGTATTCAAGACAGATTGGCGATGTTTCTCGTCAAAGGTAATTTTATAAACAGTAGATGCGATGGGCGGTAAAGTATATACAATTTAAAAGGCGCGTGTAGTGTATATTATATTCGGCATGTTCCCAACTGTAGACACTTTATTTGCTTTCTTAAAGCTACACTTACCCGTCAAAAGTCGATAGTATCCGCCCAGTACAAGACTAAACTCGCAGGCATCTCGATCCTCCATAATAAACTTGACGGCACGCTCGCCCAGCATGAAAATGGAAACGCTGCAGGTTACATCGTCCTCACGATGTACAATCACATGCGTAAAGTCCTCGATGGCCGAAATGGGCTGTGGCTGGCCAAAACGGTATATAATTAGCAGGCGGTCGAGACAGAAATTAAATCGATATTAATTAATCGATTGACTTACCACTGAATTACGCGCACTGGATATTTGACTTAGGCCAAAACGTGGACTGACTAGCAGCACACGCTCCACGCCCTCTCTTTGGTTTGTGCTAAAACATTTGGCGCCATAGCTTGGTAAACTAGCAATTATATCTAAATAGTGTAGTTTGGCCTGAAAGTGAGTAAATGGTATTGTAAGTAAGCTCCTATAATTTGTCTTACAAAGTGACTTGCCTGCAGCTGTGTAAGAACCTTGCTGGAGGAACCGGTCATCTCCGCATTGAGCTTTAAAAAGTGCGAAATGAGTCGCCGCAGCTCCTTGCGTTTCATGCCCTCGAAAAGACTGACGGGCACAAAACGTTCCAGACCAAACTCGCGTCTAGTGGAGTACACATTATAGACATTAGAGACCAAACCAAAGAAGCGGGAAATATTTATAACTCACTCGACCACTTTGACCGTCAGTTTGGAGGGCGCAAAGTTGTTCGCCAAGGCATGCTGATGCATATGCAAAGCGGCCAAACGCAGCGCTACCTCAGGCTGTAGTTCAGGCGCAAAGCGTTCCTGGTTCACATCATTGCAGCACTGCAAATATAGATAGTCCAGCGCATTAAGATCCTTTTGGGCCAATTCCGCAGCTGAAATGGGCACAAAGGTAATGCGAAACAAGCAGCGCAGCTTATGAGCTCCAGGACGCGCGGCAATCTATGGGAATACAAACTTTAGAGTTTAGAGAGCTTAGAGCATGTTATAATGCGCTTACCCTGGCCAAAGACTCCTCTGGATCTAGCAGTGTGAGCTTGTTGCGCTTTAGACTCTTGACATGCTCCAACACAAGACTGAAAAGCTCGCCGCAACAAAGACAAAGCTTATCTAGCAACGAGCTGACCACATCTTGCACTGTGGTAGTTGCATCATATTTAAATGACTTGGTTTGACCATTTTCCAAAAATACCTTCAGCACATTGGCCATAGGCGGCACACAGATGTCGCCCAAAGAAAATGCAGAAGGCTATTCAGAGAAGGAGAGTGTTTTAATTTATATATTTTAGAGAAAACGCAGGATCTCTTGATGAACTTCATAAGAGTTTTCCAATGCCTTCTCTACCTACCGGAAACAATGGCGCTCCATTAACGCAAACGCTCTCCGCAAAGCGCACCCGACTTGGACGCGTGCGCAGTTTGGCTCTCTTGCCCGCCGAGAGCAGCGTTGACTTCCTGCCCGGCAATACACAGTGCGCCATGGGCTGGCATACATACAGCGTAACCTGGGATTCACAGGCACGCACCAATTGTATGACATGATCCCGTGGCGCATCCTTGACGTCTTCACCATTGACGGCCAATATTTGATCGCCCGGTTGCAGCTTATTGATGCTAGGACCACCCTCGGTGACAAAACGCACTATGACGGGTCGCTCACTGCCAGCAACGAATCCGAAACCTAAGCTAGCACTGCGTTGTAGCACAACCAAGCGCGGCTCGGGAGGATGCTCATCCCAGCGTATGCACTCGGGTGCTTCATAAGTAGTCGTTTTATTAAGATGGCTGTGAAATAGGTTTTAGTTATAGATTAGTTTCAAATTTTCCTCAAGAACTTACTTGATGTAGTAGGAACGACCCTTGGAGTCTATGGCACGCTCCCAACCGTAGGGCAGCTCCTCGTGTTTGCTCCAGTCCTCACAGGCGGGCAGCCAGCCGGATGATTGCGTTAGATGGCTAAAAGTAGAAATGTTAACAAAAGACATTAGAAACAGCATGTCAATTAGATTAAAAATAAATTTATCAAAGATATTAGTTTGTATGGTAAGTTATTCTCCAAGTTGGAGCAAAGAGCCTTGCAAAAATTGATATAATGGAAATAGGTCTATAGTTTAAGGCTAAAAACCTAGCAGTAGATTCACACGAAAATATTTAAATAATAAATTGGAATTTCCTTTTTTAATAATCTTTGAAATAATCGCAGTTTTTCGATGCGTTTTACCGAATTGCAGATACGCTTACTTTTTGTGATGAGCGATGGAAATTTCTTGATTGCAGTTTGGCTGTCGACAAGATACTCCTATTCCTATTTTGCAGCAGGTTTATATTTTGTCTTATCTAATATGACGCAATGAAACCTGTGTCGTTATGGAGGCAGAGGGTTGGTTCGAAAAAATTCTATTTTCTTTTATTTATAATGCTCTCAAAAGTGTTCTCTGGCAGGCTCTCAAATTATAAATAGAAGCGATTCCGCGACATCATAAACCCTCAAATACTTATTTGGCTAGAGGAAAAATTTTGTTTAGGACTAAGTTAGTTTTTGAATATTTTGATAAAAACCTATTTTAAAAAATGGAATACGTAAAGTCGGGCGCGGACGACTTTGGGATACCCTGTACCACTAGCTTGCAATAAAATCCGGTTCTTTCACAAAAAACCAAAAACTAAGAATGTAAGCAACAATTTTTTTTTGACCGATCGATAATAGGTACCTATATGATATAGTCAACCGATTTCGATCAAATTTGAAACAGTGCTTTAATACCTAATCTAATCTGAATGCCAAATTTAGTTCAAATATCTTTTTAAACAGACGAAACACAACAAATTTTGTATAAAAAACGTTTTTTTTGGACCGATTCGTCCTATGGGAACTATTGGACATAGTCTATATATAAAAAACTCACCAGTGCCAAATTGAATTCCAATATCTTCACAAACAAACGAAACACAACAAATTTTGTTCAAAAATCGATTTTTTGGAAGATCGACCCTATGGGAGCTATATGATATAGTCAACCGATTTTGTCAAATTTGGTACAATGCTTAAGTACTCTAAAAACTTCTGAATGCCAATTCTGGTTACGATATCTTTATTAAAAAATTAAATATAGCGTATTTTGTATAAAAAAGGTTATTTTGATCGGTCCTATGGGAGCTATATGATACAGTGTACCGATTTTGATCAAATCAATTGTTATCCATCTGAAACTTTTGTTTTTTTTTTTCGAGGTCGTCTGAAACACACCTATGGGAGCTATATAACTTAGCCCCGATATAAAAAAAAAAAAAAAATGTCTCCTATGGAATAATATGAGATCTAATGTGAAAGTTTGGTAACTCTAGCTCTTACCATCTCTGAGATCTAGGCGTTCAAACGGTCAGACGGACATGGGTATATCGACTTCTCTATTCACCCTGGTCATTTTTTTAGGTAACTTTGGGGTGTCTCCGAAGTCTCCTTCTATATGTTACATACATTTTCGGCTTACACAAATCTAATATAACCTTTGTACCATAAGATACAGGGTATAAAAAGTGGGCGACCTGAAATTTATTTTAGACCCATAGCTTCTTGGGCAAAATTGCGTAAAATGATCTAAAGAATCCAAATCGCTGTGAGCTCCAGAACGTTTTTTCGGCCGCATACAAATAGATCCGCCCTAATATGCATCTATCATTAAAATTGATGTGGAGAAGGTTAACACTCTCTGAAACGAATTATATTTTTGCCCTGGTATGTATATCAATAGTTTAGTGATTCCAAGGAAGGTTTTAAATAATTTTTAACAGTTTGATTTGTATTACTTAAATTGTAGCCCAGATGGGTGCTCCATTGAACAACAATGCTTGAAAAATGGATCTGCATAAATACATTTTGATTTCTAAATATAATAATATGTGGTCTTTAAAAGTTAACTTAGTGTCTTAAAGTAGTTCTAAATATTTTACATTGCCTTCCCAGTTACCATCAATCAGATTCAATTTGGCATGGCTACTCGGGAGGTAAATATTTTGGCGTTTTCTTGAAAAAAAGAGTTTTGTCAGCATTAACAAGAATTTTTCATTTGTAGAAATATCTAATAAGGATGTCAAAATCTTGGATTATTAGTGATATCAGAGGCTACAGTTTGGAAGAATTGCAGTAACATTAGCAAAAATGAAATCGGAAGTATAAATGTTGTACAAATTTGGGAATATTTATGACCTCTGAGGGCAAGTCTACGCATACGATCGAACTTTTGAGATTGCACTTCCCCCAAATAAACGGCGAAAGACCGATTCTTAAGGAGACTCTAAATAATTTTTGTCAGCTTAATTGGAAATTTCATCATCATCATTGCCGACACAACCATGGACGGGTCTTTGCTTTTGTAGTTTCTGCATCCAAATGACCCGATCTCGGGATTCTGTGCTCTAACAGCAGAGTCGTAAGTTCGCTGCTTGCTCGACCTCAACCAACAGCCTCTTTTTAGGTTACCTGCCACTGTCCAATCTTTATTAGTTTTGGAAGATGGCCAGCCCATCGTAATCGGTTTGCTTTAATAAATGTTATAATGTCGGGGTGACCGTAAAGATTATGAGATTTCACGAAATACATTTTATGTGCAAGATCTTCGTGCTGCTTTTATACCCAAGAGGACCATTGCAGAGGAATTGAAAAATTCTATATGAGATTTAGCAAAAAAGTTGAAGAATAAAGATAAGAAAATCTAGGATATATTTACATTTCGTGAAAGTTATTATCGGCAATTGATATAAGTTCCAGCTTATGTTAATGTGGTTTGACTTTGAAAATCCATAATTTATTTTAGAAAAGGTGTATATATTTATACTATCTTCATCGTTCTTAGTAGCTTCACGTAATAAATAATACGTATATAAATACCAAGCGAAACTAATGAATACCATAAAATTAATAAATCCAAATTAAAATTTTTTTCTTACCGCACTGGTTAGTTGTATTTTAACCGTGCTGTATAATAAACTGCTCTCATCTGTTCAGATTTAAAAATGGTTTCCAATAGTATATACATTTGCTTTCTGTTGGGAATCTGTTTATATAGCAACGTTTCTGCTGTAGAAGAGCAAAATCTAACAGATTCGGTAGGAATTACAAAATACTTTGAAATTCTCATTAAAACATCTAAATTTCAGACTAAAGAACTGCAAAAGCAATGCATCGCCAATGCTGAACTAATAAAAAAGTAAGAGATTAAAATAGAAAAGTCTTTAATACAATTATTATCCTTACAGACTGGAGCAGCAAATTAATTTGATTAACGAGTATAAAATTCAAGTGAAAGATTTTAAAGGTATTTTTATAGCTCAAAGGCATACAAAATCGCTTTATGCTAAATTTTTGGTACTTTTCAGATACAACACATATAGATTTATCAAAGTCCTATCCTAGTTCTTGTGTGGGCTATGAGAACTCATCAGATGTGCACATTATTCAATTGCCCGATTCGGAACCATTTTGGGTTTCATGCAGTGCTGATATCGCAGGATCCGGCTGGACCGTCATACAGCGTCGTGTTGATGGAGAACTAAGTTTCTATCGCGACTGGGAAAGCTATCAGCAGGGATTTGGCAATCTTTCAACCGAGTTCTTTATAGGACTGGACAAGTTGCATGCCATAACAGCTGATCAGCGCTATGAGCTCTATATTTTCATGGAAGATTTTGAGGGCGAAGTTCGCTATGCGGCATATGATAACTTTTATGTTGACGATGAACTTGAATCATATAGGTTGACATCATTAGGTGAATATGACGGTGATGCAGGTGATTCACTGGCTATACATCTGGGACGAAAATTCGAGACATTTGATCGCGATAATAATTCAACAAAAGACGGAGAAATCAATTGCGCTTCTGCATATACTGGCGCTTGGTGGTATGAAAATTGTCATGAAAGGTAAGTAAAGGCGGTCCAGTACAGTAGAATTTTTTTTAAAAAAGCTTTTATTCTTTTTTAAAGCAATCTGAATGGTCTTTATTTGAGAGGAGAAACACTTGATGATTTGCATGGCAATGGCATCTCCTGGGACAGTTGGCATAGCGAAACTGACTATTCATTAAAATATGTGCAAATGATGATAAGACCATATGACTACTCTGATGATCAGGCAAGCTCTCCGCAGCCTTAAGTCTTAAAAACTTCAACGATTGTTACTACTTGCCTCATATTTCGCTTCCATTATATCGTACTGCATAATGGAGAACACCTGTTTATATTTGACCATTAGAAAATGGGCCAACATTGTTTTGTTACGATATCATAATACGCAATAAAAATAAGCTTGTGATCGAAATTTTGGTTGCATCGTTTTGTATGAACTTTTCAATTTTTGATTCATCACTAGAAAGCAAATGTGAGCAACTTTGTCTCTAAAAAGACTAAAGAATCAAATTTTTAGAATCAAATTTTTTTGCTACTCTTAGGATGACTTTTAGTGCACTGACTATCATCCCAGAGGTTGTGGGTTCGAATCCAACGCTAAGCATGGTCCTGCACTTTTCCTATTTCCTGAATATTTTTCTGTCTATTCCATATCCTTATCACTTACTCCTATTGTCGGTATCACATAGGGCCTGTTCTTGGCCGCTAAGTCCCAACTGCCGCCTTAACCTACCTACCTACCTAGGGTGAATTGAATTTACAGCAAACTTAGCAAAGTTAAAAAATTGTTGGGTGACTTAGTGCGAAGAAAACGTTCTTACATTTGGTCAAGTAGAATGGAGCTTTGGTGACTACTCCATTTTATATAACGCTAGTTTACTTGAAAAATATACCTTCGTAAAAAGTCTTCTTTCTCAGAAACCATGAAGATTACAGAGGCGTCGCACCCACCAACAACCATAGGATACCACCCACACCCCCGACAGTGAGAGAAATTGGTAACGCGAAACTAAAACGCAACAAAGCAGCTGGCAAACGCAGCTTGTTGCCGCCAAGCTGTGGAGTGGCGCACACCACTGTACCTCCTGTTCAGCGACTTCAAGGAGGCCTTCAATTCAGTAGACAGAGCAGCGATACGGCGGGCATTAGCGAGGAAAGGAGTGCCAGTCAATATCGTATCGATAGTAAAAGCGATGTACGATGATGCGGACTTGGCAGTACTGCACAACGGGAAAATCAGTACACCTTTCCAAACAAGCACAGGTGTTAGGCATGGATGCCCCCTATCACCAATACAATTCAATATAGTAGATGACGAGGTTATGAGAGATGGATGCAGGTCTAGGCGTGGGATTCGTTGAGTCTCACCCGTCATTTGGAAGACCTAGATTACGCGGACGTCATTTGTATCATCTCTCATAAACTAAGCGACATCCAAGCCAAAGTGAATGATCTTGAGATCCTGGCCAGCAAAGTTAGACTCTCTATAAACGCAACCAAGACCAAAGCGATGCGCCACAACTACACCAGCCAAGGTAGCATAACGATCTGCGGGAATACTATCGGCTTTGTCGAAAGTTTCTCATACCTTGGCACCACAATTTTCACCAGTGGTGGGGTGGATGAGGACATAGAGAATCGTTTAAGCAAAGCGCGATTAGCGTTTGGACGCTTTTCCGCATATGAAGAAACTAGCAAATAAGCAGAAGAACAAAGCTGAGGATCTTCAATGCGAGAGTCAAGTCCATCTTGTTGTACGGCAGCGAAACATGGATGGCCCCGCAGAGAATGATGTCGAAACTGCAGTCATTCGTCAACAAGTGGCTAAGGAGTATATGCGGGATATTCTGGACCAACAGAATATCAAATGCGGAACTATGGCACTACACTAGTGAAGTTCCTAAAGAAAGGACTGAAGCAGCATCGGCAGGATGGCCTTAGAATGGAACCCAGAAGGAAGCAGACGAGTGGGAAGGCCAAAGGCAACCTGGCGTCGTACAACACTCAACGAATCGTCCCAACGCCACATCATCTGGGACACAGCAAAGCAAACTGCGCCAAACAGAGTCCGGTGGAAGGTTCTTGTTGAAGCCCTAAGCTCCCTGGATGAGTAATAAATGGAAAAAAAGTCTTCTTTAGCGTATTCTTTTGGAAACAAATCCAAAGCTCAGGATTACACTAGCTTACAAATTTAAGGGTCAGCGAGTGACGCTTCGTGTTTGCCAAGGCAAAGCTATTGTTCTTTAGTGGCGGATTTTTGGGGTTTGATTTAAAAAATTGTGTAGCTCATTAAACTCACATGAGTCTATGCATAAAATTGGATGATCCTAGCCTATGTAACACATTAAGAAAATTTTCTACTTCACCAAAATATATTGCCGAAGGTCCTAAACTCTCTAATGTTCTGTTTGATCAAGTGAAGTGAATTTCTTAATAAATATTTGTATTTTGGAAAATTTAAGCCATTTCCTTTCTCTGATGCGTATATGTAATATCGGAATAAAAATATTCAAATTTACCTTGTGTGTGAGGTATCGGTAAAATTTTTTAGTTTTAAAGGTATTCAGCTTAGGTTCAGGATAACCCACTGTTGAGCACCTATCGCCGAAGAACTAGAAGCCAAGAAGATTGGATAAAGACACCTGAAGAAAGATTGTGAAGTAAGCTTTGGCCCACACCGCGCTGTTACGCTACTAATCATTATAACTATTTATGCGAAAATATTAAAGGCTGGGTCTGTACCATATTTAAACCCAATTTTCTTTATAAGACATATATATTGTATATATGTTAAATCCCTTCACTCATATGAGGATCTCAGGGCCACACTCTTCTCAAATATATCAAATTATAAGATAGGGTCAGCAAGTACTTTGAATCGAAGAAACAAAAACACACTTCATAACGTATCAGCAAAAAAAAAAATGATCCAAATCTAAACAATTTTTTTTAGAGGAAAGCGGATGCAGGGTATCCAATTACGGGCACTGAGGTTAACCAGCAAAAACCTATTACCATCAAGTTGACGTTGACGAAGAGCAAGCTGTGTATTAACCTAAATAAACCATTCATATATGACCCTGAACTTGCGGCTTTTAAGCACAGGTTCTCTATTCGGTTAAGCTTATGAAATGCATTTCAATTGGCATTAATCAGAGCTAATTGGGTTATTTGCTTGACTATGCAACAGCCATAAACCTACGGAGCACCTAGACAGCTAGCTACCTATCCGGGCACCTAACAACAACGACAACCAGACCAGCGCATCCCACACGTTGCCTCGCTGGTTTCCGTTGCTGTCTTTCTTCATTTCCTGACTGCCAACGTTCCACACAATTGTGATAATTAGTTTTGCACTTTCCATACAGCGCCATCGTCATCAACATCATCATCAACACGGGCCGAGTCCAATGCCACAGCCCATACCTCCCCCTGCCTTTACATCATATATATATTTAGTCAGCAGAGCGCACCACGCCCCTTCACCCATGCCCATATCTATATGGCGTTTTGTGTGCTTTCAGTTTGATGTGCAACAAAGTGTAAAATTATTTAATAGAATTTTGTGCATAATCAATTTATGTGCAGCAGTCAGTCAGTTAAGGCACAGGAACACAAGCCGTGGAGCATTCAGTAGAACCAAATGGGACCATACAGTCAGTCAGGCCAACAACAGATTTGCTTTACGTCCCCTCAGGACCTTTGCTTAAATACCAAAAAATAGTGTAACCTTTAGTGATTAATGTTTTTCGACTCTGATTTCAGGCTGGATGGATAAAGAACACAAAGAGTCCGCGTAGCCAGATTTTGGTTTTAAGTCCCTCAGAAGAGAGTCAAAATTTGTATTTGAAAATGATATATGAATATGATTTTACTCATATTAAGGTATCCTGCGTAAAAAAATCTAAAAAAATAATTATGAAAATGCCAGATTCTTGGCCAAAATATGTAAAAATGTTCCTGCAAATTTCAGACGGGTGACAATTCAATTAAATGCGTACGTATGAACAACTACAGCTCGAAGACTTTAAATGGTAGAGAAGCAAAATTTTAAAAACAAATGCGCATAAATATTCTTCAAGCCTTAGTATGGTGAACGGCATCAAAATTTGCCCCTTTTCCCCCTAGACTTAGCCGATTTTTTCCCATTTTTTAATATAAAACTAGACAGAGCATTCAAATTTAATACCTGAATTGACATACTATACTATCTAGAATTAAATAAATCAAAATAGACAACTTCAACTCACTTGCAGTAATACAGTCGGCCCTCCTTGCCGACATGAGCTGTCCAACCCGCTTTAAGTTTCTCCTGTATTGTCTCCAAATGTCGATCAATTTCGGCCCAATTTCCGGCACCGCTCAGCACCGAAATGGCAGCCGCATGGGCGACACTATGACCCAAAAGTGGCGGATAGATGACACCACTAGCGACTAGGCCTGTCGTCTGGTTGACAGCATTGCCCGTAATGCGGTCAGCTTCGGCGCCCGCTTCAGTTCCGGTCTCCAAGTGACTTCCGCTCGCTGCTGTTCCTGCTGTTGTTGTTGTTGCTGCTTCTTGTGTTTGTGTCATACTGGCCGATGTTGTGTAGGCGTTGGCATTGGCTCTGGGTCCGCCATTTTGTGTTGCCGTAGCGCCTACTAATGTTGCTGTAGTTGTCAATTGTGGAGATGATGTTCTTGTCAGTAGCAAGGGCTTCCCGGCATTTATATGTGCCCCATGTGCAGCTTCCGCTGCTGCCACTGCTGCTGCTGTTGTTGTTGTTGCATAGACATCACTATTCGAACGCCCCGAAGGCAGTAACATCATTGAAATACATTCGCTGCAAACAGACAAAAGACACAAACTTAGCATATATGTAACGAGAAGATGCTTATATTCTATTACGAGGGTTGTTTGTTAAGTTGCAGAGTATTGGTTTTAAAGCTTATAATAGACCTTTCGGTTAAAATCCCTAAAATTTCCGATGAGTTGCATATCAATATGCAAAACATTAAAAGAGATCGAGATTGCCTAAAGGAATCACTGGAAATGGGAACACGACCAAAATAAAAAACGGTGTGATAGAGGGACGGGAAGGGGTTGAAAAATGTACGATGTAGCAATTTTTTATTATGGCAAATTAACCATGATTCTGAAATCTCTGCCCTATAGTTTTAGGTTAGGGCGGCAATCGAGACCTGACGTCCCAATTCTCTTAGACCAAAGAATTGGCCCGTTGCGTGGACAAACTCAGTCCCCTATATAGTCTAAAAGACACTTTCATCCAGCGGCCTAAATAGCCCTCGAGGTGCTTCTTGGACTAATGGGATGTCATTGAAAAAGTATGATTTAAGGAATCGGAGCCTTCTATTACACAGCCCGGGGCAGTGACAGAAGGGCTCCCCCGTCTTCAGCTTCTCCTCATCTTCACAACTTTTACACTAGACTAGGTGGCCATCGGTGGCGTAAGTGGTAGCGTACTCGCCTCTAAAACCGAAGGTCGGTGGTTCGATTCCCCGCAGTAGCACTGGTGCATTTGCCTAGCACTGGCATCGCTAGCTCACAGACGCTATTCGCCATTGAAAATCTCTATTAATTAAAGACACCGCCGTTCGGATTCGGCTATAAGCTGTAGGTCCCTGTTCTGTTCGAACAGTTATTAATAGAGATCCCCTGTGCCTCTCTAAGGGGCCTAACAGGGAATCATTTTTTTAATAGCCGCCTAGCTATCTGAGTAATAAAGATATTGATACTTTCTATTGGTAAGATTTTTACTATTAAAAGGGTCTCAGGTTGAAAGACACTGCTGTGAATTGCGAGTCTTAAAGATATTCTTACGTCATGTTCCTTAATGTAAACACCTCCACCAACACGGTCGTCTGGCTCGGAACCCTCCGTGAAGATTTTGTTAGAGCTAGCTGGGCCTGGTACACCAACATTCCACTCCTCCCTGATTAGGAAATAGGTCTTGAATGTAGTTATAAACTGCTCTTTATTTGAGCAAGCTTCAGTTTTTGCTCCAAAGCTCCTTAGTTTCACTAAACATATTTAAAATGGTCCTTTCGCTCAACAAGGTCTTGAAGAAAATGTTTCTGAAACATCAGATCAGTTACCTTTAAATAAGGTAAATCGATTATCTCCGAAACTTGTGCAGAGACGTTTAAACATGAAGAAAAGGGCAGCTTATTAGTTGACGAGCTGCCAACTTATTCAATAATTTGAAGAAATGGCTTAATAGTAATGATGAGGCTATAAACCAAACCAACGTCTAGGACCATAATAGAGTTACAAATAATTCAAAAATGCTCTACTACAATTAGTAAATAATTTTTCAACTAAAAGAATACTTCCTGAAGAAATTAAACCCAAATTAACCAACTTAAAGTCATTTAACTTAAAAAGTCATCGATTCATAAAACTCCCTCGTTTAGGGTATAGAGATTGTTATAAGAGGCACTGTCTCTGACTCTGGGCATATTCGCACATTGCACTGTATGGGCGTGCTACAAATCACATTCCACTGCCAAACGGGCATGTGCATGACCACGACAACAATCACAGCCACAACAAAAACATCAACAACAACTATTTGTGCTGTCGACCTAGTTTTGTAAACAGGCTCGTCTGGATGCAGTCGAGATGTGCCCATAATTCAACATCAACATCAACATAAACATTAGCATCAGCATCACAGCAACATTGCCTTTTGTGCCAAGCTGTCTGACCAAGAAACAGGTCTGGAGTAGGATTGTGTGCCAGTTCCGAGATGGAACTGGTTTTTCAACGAACCACCGTAATCTTGGCTGTTCATGAACTTAAAGCCAATAACTGATCTTGAGGAACAATGTAAAAGTTTTTTTACGTATTACGTCACAAAAAAACGTGTTGACGGGCAACATTTGGGAAAAACACGATTAAAAGGATACAGTAAGTTCAATAAATTATTATACACGGTTGTATTTATTTTTTGCAGGCATGAAGTTTATACAGAAAAAAGCAAACAATTTGCAAGTAGAGTTTAGTGGATGCTTAAGTCCAATGCGACGCTGTAATCTGTAACTTCTTCAGTGCTTTAGTTTATACTGCAATGAGATGATTCGCCTAATATTTATACAAACTTCCCCATAGCGAACTTTCCAAAATTAGTTTTTTGATGATACGAAGTAACCAATTTGTGTATTACGAACTTTCTTTGTAACGAATAAAAGTCTCCTCCTGAGAAGAAGTTCGACTTTATGCATAGTCAAAATCTTAGAATAAGCTTCGGAAATTTGTGATAAAAAATAATTCGTTTTTCGGCTCAGAATAGAAATAAAAAAAATATTACGAAAATTTGAAGTATTTAGTAGATCATTTAGGTATAATAATTGGACTTGTAACTGTGGTAGTGACAATAAAGAAAATCTTCTACATGGGAACAGGTGCAAATATAAAAATTACTAAAAAAGTATCACAAGCGCACTTTCTGGTTAACAACTTCCTAGAGTTTGTCTTTGAGTTAGGATTCATCCACTGAACTCTCAAATAGGGCTCCAGCTGCTAGGGATGGATTGGATGTAGGTATATATACTGTTATCTTCGAGAAAATAAATCGAATCAAAAATAATTTCTTCTTTTTACATTACCAACATATCCGGGTCGTTTGGTATTAAAAAATGAATAATTTAAGGCTCTACGGTTCTTCTTAAATGTTATTTTTTTATTTCCTTGATATCATGTATAAGTATAAAATACCGCTCCTGGTCTGAGCATAGGGTTCCTACCCTATGTTTCTGTTTCTTGAGTGGATTTAGTTAAACGATCGGGTCACTAGCCCAATGCAACCTACTGAACATTAGCAGGAGGTCAACTGGAAATAAAGTCACATTAAGTTGCCTGTACCGTGAAATAGCTGGAGTTCGTGACATTCTTGAGCTGTTCGACAGAGAAATCGATCCTAGTCATACCCAACTACAGGCTCATTGAGAAAGGGGGTGGAGTAAGGGGAATACCCCATAGACGGTAGTTTTCTCAAGGTATAATAATATACAAAATTTAATGACAAAATTATCATGCAAAAACAGTACCAACATATAATGCCAGGTGGTGGCAGCACCCCTTTCTTCGCTTACTATAGAGCTGTTTAATAAATTTTTAACGATTTGCTTACAATTGAGTTTAAAATTTAAAATTTTAACATACTTGCGCTTGCGAGTCAAAACATATAGAATTATTTTCATATATGCAGCCCTAACACTCAATCGAGTGGCTACAGAGTTGCTTGAGCCACTCAAAACACAACAGCTTCCATCCCTGCTCGTAAGTGATCATACATCACGATGCTGTCTCAGAATATAATGCACTTAATGATATACTTGGACGTTGAATGCCTTCTCCAGAGAATACACAATGAAAAAATTTATGAGAACTTTGGCATCCAATTTTGTCTAAGCAGCTTAGGCCAAGCTCTAGATTTATCCTGGCAGACGCTACAAAATAGACTTACACAGACCACCACCAAACATATAAAGCGCTATTTTCCGCATCTAAACGGCATTCCACAAATATTTGTCTGACAAAAAAAAAAAGCCACTCCAGTCTATGTTTGGCTGCCCAGATATGGCCAACTATGGTATAACTATATACGTTTATATGTATGTCAGGCCTGTCTCTGGCCATGCCAACGCCCGATACTGTGATGAGAGAAAAAAAAAGTACAACAAACACAATGACCAAACGACAAAATGACAGAAAAACCAACGAAACGGCAAACGGAGCAACCGGCGAGCCAACAATGGCAAAATGGATGTATTTGTTTGCTTGCGCAATTTCTTTCGGAGTGGAGTGGAATGGTGCAGAGATGCAGCATCAATAAACGAGATACGACGGAACGCGCCAAACAAAGCGGAGTAGAGCGCTGCGCAGCTTCAATATAGAGAGCTCCATTAGGCGAGGAGGTGGAGCAGCAGCAGGAGCAGCAGATGATACTGTTGATGTTGCAGATGTAAAAGATGATGATGTTGATGAATAAGAAGAAGAAGAAGGCAACAGCAACAACAACAGCGGGCAAAGGAGCAGTTAGTAAGTAACGGCTTGGCAAACAACGGAAAGTATACAAAATGGCAGATAGAGAGAGAGAGCGCGCGTCAGAGATGCAGAGAGAGCGACAGCTGACAGTGTTGAAAAAGGCGTACACTGATGCAGCCAGTGAACCGGGTACAACGACATGGTCAAGTTCCTTTTCCTTTGCGACGTTAGTAAGTTTTATAAACAACTTTACACATATGTGTGTGCCCACACGCACACACATTTGAACTAAACACACACGCACACATATATAGACTTGAAACTGGAACACTTGAACAAAGTTTTGAATTACATATATATTTGTTTTTGTGCTTTTGAAATTGTCTTTGTTTTGCCGGGGCACCTCTTCAGACGAGTGCAAAAATGTTTATAAAGTTTTATGCGTCGGCTTGTGGCAAGTTCTTATATACACTCGTATTAGGAATGTTTTGCAAGAAGTGATATTTGGTAGAGACACAGAACAGAGAGAGAGAGAGAGACAAAAGGAAAAGAAAGTAAATGCTTTGGGCAAGGTTAAAAGCATATCAAATATGTTGCAAAACTATGAAGACGAATTTGTTTCGTATATGTTAGCAGGAAAAACTTTCGCAAGAATAAAAGGATTTAAGTTGTAAAGGAATGCTTGACTTTTTCGGCATATTAAGCAATGTTAAGTTACAGTTGAAAGAGTTTTAAAACTGAACTGATAACAATTTGGGCTAATCTTTTGCTTGCTTTTACTAATATTATTAATTAATCTACCTTGTATAACTACATCTGGATCTCGACTAAGAATCGACCCTAGGTCTCGAGTCGGCTTAAGATTTTGAGATCTAATCTGATAGCGTACCTCATTTCGTTAGGTGACAAGTTTTTTTCAACTTCGTTTTAAAAATGATCTTAAATGATATACCTATTAAATATATTGAGGACGACTATCGTATAAGGATGAACCAAGAGCTGTGCAAGCTCTACGACGAGATAGATGTTGTCCAGCGCATTACAATACAACGTCTGCGCTGGTTCGGGCATGTCGTATGTATGGATAACGATGCTCCAGCGAAAAAGGTATTCGAAGCGAAAGCCGACGGAGGAAGACGAAGAGGACACCACGACTCCGATGAAAAGATCAAGTGGAGGAGACCCTACCCTCCCTTGGTATTTCTAATTGGAGAAGGCGCGCGCAAAGCAGAGAGCTGCTGAGGTCGGCCGTAACTTGAGAACGGGTTTTCAAGGCTACACAATGATAATGACTTGAATAAATTAATATAGTTCATTCATAGAATTTATATTGTTCTGACAGAATAAATTATGCTATAGAGAGGACAGGAATTTCAGAGCCTTATCTGGCCACAATTTCCTCTCCGGTGCACTGGTTTCGTTACGATTAACTTTGCATAGGCTCAGGGTAAGTGCCTTAATTTAAATTCCAAAGTTTGTAAGGCCCATCTTTGTATAAAAATTTTGATGGCAAACGGTAATATTTTTCATTTTCACCGGAATATTTATCAGCGGCATTATAACAACAGGTTTGTCTGAAATATCTAGTTCTAAGGATACTTTCATTTTAAAACTAAAGCAAGCGAACTTGAATACAACAGTTTTGTCTGTCATGCTTTCCAAGATAAGGCCCTCAAACTGTGGGTCTGATAAAATTTGTTATATAACTCTAACAACTTTTGGGAATGGGAATTCTTCACAGATCCCGTTCGTTTTGAGGACGACTATCGCATACGAATGAAAAACGAGCTGTACGATGACATGGATGTTGTTCAGCGCATCACAATACAACGTCTGCGCTGGCTCGGGCATGTCGTACCTATCCTACCTTGGTATTTCTAATTGGAGAAGGCGCGCGCAAAGCAGAGGCGCCTGGCGAGAGCTGTTGAGGTCGTAACCCGAGAACGGGCTATCATGGGCACACAATGAATGACAATGAATGTTATTCACAGAGGTGCGTACGCGCACAGGGTCGTAAAGAGAAAAATCCGGCCGCGGTGAAAAAATGTACCGTCAATTAAATTACACCATTGGCTTGAACCACGACAGTACGGTTTCTAAAACCTTGAGAAAACTACGGCCTGTAAGGAACTCCCCTTTCCCCACTCCCCTCTCGGCTGGCCTGTAGTTGGGTATGGCCAGAATCGATTCCTCAACTCAAGAAGGTGACGAACTCTAGCTTTTTCACGATAGAGGCAACTTTGTGTGACATTATTTCTAGTTGACCTCTTAGTAATGTTCAGTAGATTGCGTTGAGGGACACGATCGTTAAAATCAAGAAATTAAATTCCCTATGCTCCGACTAGGAGCGATATCTTATATCTCTGCATGATATCAAGGAAATAAAAAAAGAACATTTAAGAAGATCTGTAGAGCCTTAAAATATTCATATTTTTAGTAGTAACCGCATGTTGGTAATGCTAAAAGAAGAAATTGTTTTTTAATCGATTTATTTTCTCAAAGAAAATTAGTAAAAAGTAAATAAACCATTCTTCAGGTATGTGTAATATTTTTTTTCGAGCAAAAACAACGTCTTGCTTTATTCTAAAAGACTTTTTGGTTTCTGAAACAAAATATCAATATGATCATTAAATGAAAATTTAACATAATGTATTCTCTGCCATTTGCGATCGCTTATAAATCTTTGGAAAAAACAAATTAATATTATAATCAAAGAGCAAACGAATTCCCCACTCATACAAAATTAAACCACATAAGTTTGACATTCATCGGTGTATCAGATTGAAAGTTATACAGAATTAAAGCTATTTACGAAGTATTTAAAAGCTTTCGATCCAAGTTTTCGAAATACTGTACTTCCTATTTAAAAATATTTCACACCTTTACCAACACTAATATAGTACGTCAGAACATTTCGAGACGTATCTTTTGTTGTTATTTGCATAAATTTTTTTCATTTAGAACTGTCCGGGATTTCTTACGATTTTAATGATCTTACATTGTAAACCAAAGCGAAAACTATGGACGTGAACTGAATGATTATTAATGTAAGCTGCATGATTTAAGGCCTAAAGCGAGTAATCTAGCATTTTAATAGATTTTGTAGAATTAGAATTTTATACCAGCAAATATTTATCCTATTTCGCACATCTGCCATCGAGGAAATTTATAAAAGGGAATTTTAATACAGGAATTGTAAATCTTACAAGCAAAAGTAAATTTAAATAAATCTTACAAAGTTCCTATAGCATATAATACAAAATTGTATATTATATTTATACTAAAAAAATGATTCAAATTCCTTCTTGGTATTGTTTACACTGAAGCACTTTAATTTGTAGCAAGTTGTAATTCACAATTTATGCAACCATTAATACAAAAAAGATAAAAAATGCAAAAATGGAAAAAAAAGGAAAACTTCACCAACGGTTTGACGCAACGAGTGTAAACCTTTTAAGCGCTCAACAGCATCAGAACCCAAGTTGGGGCCTGTGTAACAGATACGAGCCAGACATTTATTGTGGAGAGCATGGACCACGGAGCATGGAGCATGGAGCACATAGAGCACTCAGCTCAACACTTTTGGGTGGCAATGGAACCAAATACCATAGCGCAAAATGAACGACGAATGCCACACAAATCTAACGAATGATTTGTGTCAACAGCAGCAGAAAAATGTAAGCAGAACTTCAACATCGGATCACACACAGATGGGGCAGCGGCGTAGTTAAATTTTTGCAAAGGGGGTTTGTTTAGATATTCAACTGGATTTATATTTGCTTGGCAGTTCCATTTTTTGTGGTAGAAAGCCAAGTAGAAGAATCTTTGCAATACATTCTAGAGTGATCTCTTCAATGGACATCGAAAACCGATCGTCAGCTGTGGTTTTTCACACCTCGGATTTGGATTTAGCGACCCAAAAATATATAATAAACATGGTCTGACCCCCGGAGTCAAATAAAATTTTGTATAAGGTTTTTTGAGGTTATGTCAGAACCCTGACGTGATGGGCTTTTTTGGACCTCGAATTCGAATTCAGCGACCCCGAAAACCTATAGTAAACATGGTCTGACCTCCAGACCCGAAAAAATATTTTTTATTGTGTGGCTGTGTAATTATTATGTTTATGTTTCCCCAACTCTACCCGTCTACGCCACTGCAGAGATTTATATAGATGTATATACTATATCTAGTACTGCATAGCTCCATAGCTCCGGTTGAGCCGTTTGGTCCAGTTGGGAGCAGAGTGGGAATTGTGCATGGACAATGGCAAAATGGCAGTGCGGAAATCGTGGGGCAAACCATGAAAAGAAATGAAAAGACAGCAGAAGAGTCGACGTCAGCGACTGATGAACGATAAAAAAAAAAACAAAACGCACAAAAAATGGTGGCAAACTGTAAAATGAAAATGAAAAAAAAAGAGAGAAAGAAAAAAAAATGGTATGTACAAAACTCAAAAGTGAGGTAAAGCTAGCAAAGTGTTGAAAAGCACAAATTGTCCCAGTTAAAACGCACAAAGCCGGCCGGCTGTCTGAATGGTTGACTGGGCCAAGACTGTGGAATGGCTTGGTTGGTGTTGCTTGATGGCTAACTGACTGGCTGGCCATATCAGTGGCAACAAAATCTCTTTTAAGCTTGGCCAACTCAATGGCATTAAACACAATTTATGTGTTTATTATTTGTATTAAATACAGTCAAGAGCAACAAATTGAGTCAATTGGCTCTTACTTTAATACACAGAGTCTGTACTTTGTTTACATATGCAACAAATTGGGTAAAGCCGGACATTTTTGCACTAGAAGTCATGGATTTTAAAGAATTTCACAGGTTTGAAAGAGTCAATAACTAGTTATTTGTAGTAAACCTTAAGGTTTGTGGAAATGTACATTATATGGATATATAAAGAGCAGATGGCGTTAGTAAACCTCAAATTAACGTAAAATATTGGCAGGAGAAAAAATAATGTCTGTATGGACGCCTAGATCGTGGAGATTTTAAAAGTATGGCTAAGCAAACTTAAGATTTGGACTCCTTGAATATCACAGTGGTCGACTATTACAGAAATAGTGAAAAAAGTCCACAAATTAATATTGGATGACTATCGACTTTTTGGAGTGCTTAGGCATTTCATAAAGTTCGCCCAAGGTCATGAATCTTGTCTTTTTGGAAAATGCTTATTTGGAGGAGCTGCACGTTTCTCACTTTAAAAAGAGTATCTGAGTTATTTAAAATGAAACTAAATTTTAATTGTTGGTAGATGTTGCTCTCTTTTTTGTCCTAAAAGGGTTCCTCACAGAGAGGTGGGGCACTGCGACAAAAAGGTCTTTTGTACCATACCCTTAATGCAAAAGACTTTCCGATTTCCGCATGAATAGCAGTAGGTTTTTTGTTGGTATTGACCTGAGATGGAAGGGATCTGGTCAGATAGGTAAGCTACCAGGAGCTTTAGGTCCGCATTGCCAAGACCTTTTGTCTTCAGAGGTTTAACAAGCACTTTTGCTTGACGAAGCCCCGGAAGGGAGAACCAGTATCTCCTATGTTCTCCTGCGGTCCTTTTGTTTATCATGGTTTTGATTGTGGACCAACCAATACCACAAAACGGCGCAGGACATGTAGTCAGGGTGGAGGCACGCTGTCGTGCTAGATCGTCAGCGATCGTGCTACCTCATTGGCCATCAAAACATGACCCAAAGTTCTCACACAAATTGTGATTGCTGTGTGGGGAATAACTCTTTGCATTCATCTTGATTTTAAAAAGATGGATTGTTTTAAGTTTAGAATAGACTTTCTATTTCGGTTCGCAAGCTCCCTTTAATGGATGCTTCCATTCAGATTCAAAATTTATTTTGATTCGAAACGATAGGATTATTTATTTATTTATTTTTTTACTTCTTTAAAGCTTACCCTCTCTAAAAAAACTTAAACAGTATATACCAAACTTATCCGCCCTAAGCTCTGAGGCGGAGTTTTATGTCTTTAAGCCAATTGCTAAGTTTTACTCTAACTTTTAAATAAGAAATTGATTGATTTGATTAATATGTAAAATTTTCCTTCAACTTTGTGAAACTTTTTAAATAAATCTTATTAAAAAATGAAGGACGTAAAGTCGGGCGCGGACGACTTTAGGATACCCTGTACCACTAGCTTGTAATAAAGTCCGATTTCTTCACAAAAAACCAAAAACAGAAGAATTTTTAAGCAAAAATTTTTTTTTTGACCGATCGTTCCTATGGGAGCTATATGATATAGTCAACCGATTTCAATAAAATTTGACACGGTGCTTAAATACCTTAAAAAAGATATGAATGCCAAAGTTATTTCAAATATCTTTACAAACAAACAAAACACATCGAATTTTGTATAAAAAACGTGTTTTTGGACCGATTGGTCCTATGGGAGCTATATGATCTAGTCAAACGATTTGGATTAAATTTGGTACAGTGCTTAGGAACTATAAAATACTCACGAATGTCAAATTTGGTCCCAATATCTTAACAAACAAACGAAACACAACAAATTTTGTTAAAAAATCGATGTTTTGGAAGATCGGACCTATGGGAGCTATATGATATAGTCCACCGATTTTGTTCAAATTTGGCACATTGCTTAAGTGGTCTAAAAAATTTCCAAACGCCAAATCTGGTTAGGATATCTTTATTAAAAAACGAAATATAGCCAATTTTTCTTTAAAAAAGTTATTTTGGCCGATCGGTCCTATGGGAGCTATATGATATAGTCAACCGATTTTGATCAAATTTGGTACAGTGATTGGGAACTATAAAAAACTTTCGATTGCCAAATTTCGTTACGATATCTTTATAAACAAACGAATTATTCATCTAAAACGCTTTTTTTTTTCGAGGTCGTCTCAAACACCCCTATGGGAGCTATATAATTTAACCCCGATATCAAAAAAATAAAATAAACTTGCCTCCTATGGAATAATATGGGATCTAATGTGAAAGTTTGGTAACTCTAGCTCTTACCATCTCTGAGATCTAGGCGTTCACACGGACGGACGGACGGACAGACGGACGGACGGACAGACGGACAGACGGACAGACGGACATGGGTATATCGACTTCTCTATTCACCCTGATCATATTTTAGGTAACTTTGGGGTGTCTCCGACGTCTCCTTCTATATGTTACATACATTTTCGGCTTGCACAAACTTAATATACCCTTGGACCATACGGTACAGGGTATAAAAATCAGTGTACGTGTTTACTTTAATTCCCATAGCTCAACTTCATATAAATTTTTATTGAACTCAACGATTACTAAACTTTTATAAAGTAAGCACCATTTTTTTTATTGGCATCCCATAAGTATTTTATTTAAATGCGATTTTGATAAACTTTTTTTGTAAAGTAGAAGCCCGCATTGCTGCTAACAACAAAAAGTTAAATTCCTCATTAAAATCATGTACTCAAAATTTAAATAAGTGTCATAGAAACCCGCATTAATTCTTTAAGTGTATGTCAACTTTGGCAGCCATATTTGGCATTCGTTTCCTGGTTTATGTTTTGTTTTTGTTTCTTTTCTTTTTTTCGTTTTATAACTTTGAAATATTTGACTTTCTTTTTATGACAAGGTGGGGGGGGCCAAAACATAAATACCTACACATACTTATAAATACGAATATGTATACATATATATATAAACATAAATAAGAATTGCATTGCTGTGTTGAATAATTGAAACATTTTCCACTTTTACTTTGAGTAAAATTTAATTGAAATGAGCGACGGCGACCGACGACCGACGACAATGGCAAAATAAATAACGTCAAAGTAATTTGCCTGCGCATTTTTCAGTGTAATTTCTTTTCAATTAACAATACAAAACGAACGAAAAAGAAAATACAATAAAATAAAAGGAAGGAAAAAGTAAATGAAATTGGAAAATGGAAAATGGCACTGGCCATACTTAAAAGAAAGAGTATAAAGCAATACCCAGAAACAATTATAATTACAATGTAAAGTATTTGTATAATTACAAATACAAAGTAAGTACGCATTTATAGACATATTTATATTTGGATAAAAAAATGTTAAGTTGATCGCTTTTCAGTTCGTTTTTTTTGATTTGGTGCATTCTACGTATTCTGTAATTTTCTTGATATTAATCAGCATCAGTATTGGAGCTTTTTCGATGTGTTTGAAGAGTATAACTTTTCGTATTTTTACAGTAACTGAGCTTTCATTCAAAATTGATTTCATTATCCCAGAATAGAAGAAGTCTATTCTATGGCTGATGGCATCCCCTGTGGAAAACCCCGATGGCAACAATGGTTCATGGAAGGGTCCAAAACTGAATCAGAATCTCTACCGCAATGGGCATCTGGCCCAGCGTCTTTCAAGCGGAGATTCGTGCCATATAGATCTGTGTACTTAGTATTTTTCTCAAAGGGAACTAGGGGAGCAACCATATGCATTTTTTCAGATAGCCAAACTGCTATTATGGCATTGCCATCCTAGAGCATCTCCTCCAAGATGGTTAAAGAATGCCATAACTACCTCCAAACCCTGTCCGCCCGGAATAAAGTCGTGCTATGTTGGGTGCCTGGACACTCGGGAGTGGATAGTAACACGATCCCTGACTACATCTCCTGCGCCGTTTTGTGGTATTGGTTGGTCCACAATCAAAACCATGATAAGCATGGAGGAGGCCGCAGGAGGAGGTTCTCTCTTCCGGGGCTTCGTCAAGCAAAAGTGCTTGTCAAACCACTGGAATGCGATGAAGACAAAAGTCTTAGCAGGACGGACCTAAAGCTTCTGGTAGCTTACCTATCTGGCCACCGCACTGTTAGATACCATCTTCAGAAAATTGGCCTATCGGACTCTTCAGAGTGCGGGCTCTGTCTAGAAAACGATGAAACCACCAGACATATTCTCTGTGACTGCCCAGTGCTGGTATGGCACAAAGCCTGTCACATGGGAAAGGAACGGATTAGTCCCTTCCATCTCGGTCAATACCAACAAAAGGCCTACTGCTATTCATGCGGAAAGCGGAAAGTCTTTTGCTTTAACTTAAGGGTATGGTACAAAAGACCTTTTGGTCGCGGTGCTCATCGTCTGTGTGAATAAACCCTTTTGCGGAAAAAAAATTTGATTTCATATATTTTAAATAAATTTGTCAAGCCTAAAGGCTTATGTCGCTCCGGCAAAATGAATTAAAATAAAAATTAAAAGCAAATATAAGATAATCAAACGAAATAAAATAAATAAACATTATTTTCTTTAGCTCGAAAAAATATATAATATACAATATTAATAAAATTTGCCATAATAGGGTTGCCTATTCGACAAGTTCACAAAAGAAGATATTTTGCTTCGAACTTGTTTCTTATTTGTATTTTTTTTAACAACAGAAAATTTAATTAATTTTCGGATTATAGATTTCATTCATTATTAATAAATTGTGCAACACACTAATTATTTTATTTGGAAATTTATTTTATTTTACCTTTGCTTTGCGAAAAAAAAAGTATGAAAAGGATTTCATCCATTATTAATAGTTTGTGCAGCACAAAAATGATTTGATTTGCAAGTCTATTTTATTTCTTTATCCATATATTATATTTGCTCGTTTTACACTTTCAAAAAAATTCGATTTTGTATGCCTTTTAAATATTTATTCTGCATAAAAACTATTTAAGGTAGGAAAACCAGTCCAGTTCTAGCAAACCAAATATTTATATGCCACTAAAAGTATATATCTCACATAATTTTAAACACAATCGAAGACATTCATACAAATTGTTTTAGCCTTTTATGTGGATTTCACACGCAAAACAAGCTATTAAAAAAAACATAATCGGAACTTATTGAGCCCTTACACATAGTGGGCTATAATTGATCGTATATATAGGTCAAACCCAATGCCCATGAATTAAGTTTGCATTCACAACTACAACTTATAGACCCATCACTCACTCAAGTCCTGTCAATTGGCCAACCAAATCGATATGCCCGTCGCCCAGGTACGACGAGTATCACAATAACTCAATACGCCCTATAGCATGGCAATGCTCCATCTATAACCAACTGAGTGAGTAGCATATCACATCGATATATCGTATTTTATTTTATTTGCTGCTTGTTTGGCTTGCGGTTGGCTGAACGTGATTTACAAAATGTCACGCACGACGTCAACTGCGCTGCTGACAGCGACGCTTACGGTGCAATGCTGTGCGGGTAAACAAAAACAAATCTAACTTAATATCTGAGCTTCGAATGGAGATAACAACTTTTATATGTGCGTGCTACGAGGGCAGTTTGATGAGTTAGTTAGAGTGGGCACTTTTGTGGGTAGAAATGCAAAAGTGCCTGAGTAACAACTTGAGCAACAAAAATCAGCATTTCATATAGGGCATGATTTTTTTGTGAGAAATATATCTATATACTATATGACCCTGCGAACTTCGTACCGCCTAACAGTCGATTCTTTAATTTCCAGCCTTTAATTGAAGATTGCGAGGCGGCAATCCTGACAAATCAAGTGAGTTTAAAAAATCCGGTGGATAGTTCAGGACATCATATTCATTAGTAGCCGAATCAACTTATTTATGTGTCCTCATTTCGCCAGGAATGTCATTTTGAATTTTGAAATTTAATTCATTTACATCAGTGTTTCTGGCAGCCAGTAAAGCTCGTTCGCTCTACCAATCATGGAATAAGTAATTTTCGGCAACATTTGGAAAAACTTTTTGAATAAGTTCAGCTTTTGCATTGCGTTAATTGAAAAAAACTCTCAGAAAAGGTGAATCAGCACGCCTATACGAAATTTGGCATGTTTGTATCCCTACCTAAAACAATGTTTAGGCTGTAATATATTTCGGTCATTACCAAATGAGAAAGAATCAGCTACGATAAATCCTAAGAAATGCAAATATTGAAAAAACGATGAACTAAGTCTGAAATACTTATTGCACCAAAAACAAGGCATCATTCATAATGAAACTGACTTACCAAACTGCCCTCGCATCTACGAGTAATAAAATATATAATAAGGGCATTTGAGATACAAATGGCAACTCAAGTAACTGTCATAATTTGCATTAGTCTGGCTCATTAGCAAACTGATTTATAGGAACGCCCGAAAGCGAGCTACATCTCTAGAACAAATTATAAGAAATTACTACACAACACTAACACTAAGAAACTAATGCGTTGTCACGCTCTTTATCTTCTTCTCTCGTTTACTCTGCATTGTTCACATTGCTCTAATTTGGCAAATCTGTGGGCCAAAAAAGTTTTAATTGATACAACAATGCGGCACACTGTGCACACTGACACACTCCCCCTCATAAAAGAGCAACTTTCTTTCAGCATAATATTCATCTAGATAAAATGAGTTTTTAACAACTTTGTCAAACTTGTTAACAAAAAACCAATCATACATACTAGTGTACTTAAGGCAGTGAAGTAGATAGGGGGGTTACATTATTAAGAGGGTTACTATTAGGGCGTAGGGCGTCAATGACGATTCTGTGGTAAGAAATATTTGAGGTAGGTAGGTTGTTAGCCCTCCTACCCAGAAGATTACTATTAAATTCTTTTAATTTTTTATGATTATAATCTGTGCATATAACATATGTATGTATTAATCTTCTGGACTTCCATGAATTTCTGGAGTTCCAAGCCAAACAAGTTTAAGGCAGCGCATCGAATATATATTATCTGGAATTACTGGTTCGGGTAGCTAAGTAGTTGATTCCAAGGTACACAATTCTTTGAATGCCAGGGGACAAAAGTTAACTCATCATGTAAGTCTAGCCAACGCCTAGGTCTCACAGATTAAGAGAGCTAGGATAGGCAAATAAGGTATATTTTTCCTTTTCTAGAACTGCAAAGTCACAATTTTTAATCTATATATAAAAGAAACTTATGTTTTACGTGTTACGTACGTTCTCATGAATGCGTCGATGAACTTAAAAGAAACTTATGTTTTATGTGTTGCGAATGTTCTCATGATCGCGTTGATGAATTTCAAATCTGATTTTTGCGTGTGCTAGAGTTAGTCAATACGGAGGTTTTTGGCCTATTGCGATTGTGTTTGTTCATATTGGTTCGTGAGGTATACGCATTTTTGTGAATTTCGGTTTTTGTGTGTATATTTTCATATATACAAAAACGGGTATTGTTGTTAATCAATGTTCGAGGTCCAACATTGTTTCAATCATTGTGAACAGTGAATGGCGTATTGTGTGCAACGTATCGAGAGGCTTGTCAGAAATGGAATTTGTTGCAAAATGATTTGCACTGGGATCAAACTTTAGCAGATGCTGCTATTACTGATCATCCTTATCAAACACGTGTTCTATTACCAATTATTTTGGCAACATGTTTTCCATCAAATCCACCTAAATTGTGGATAAAATCTCAAGATATTTTATTTCTAGTTCGTCAAACAAATCTTAATCCATTGATGGAATTTAAGCCGGAAGTTTACAATGAAGCTTTAATTCATATTGAAGATCTATGCTTGCTGATGGCTAATAAAGCATTAGGACAATTGGGAATGCCATCTCCTAATCGATCAACGCATGATGTATTTCAATTGGAAGAAATGCAACGAATCAAATTAATTATCAATCTAATCGTTCGGCCCAAGATGGTGAAGATCGCAATGTTTACGTTCATTCGGTTAAGACAGACCCGTGAAGTACGACATTGGTGCAAATTTGAATCGAGAATCTTATATTTTTTCAGATAAGCTAACTAGAGAATCTTACTATGTTTATTCACTTTAAGACTATTCAAAAAGTTTGGGCAGCACAAAGTCTGCCGGGCTCACTAATAGGTATATAAACTCCGAATAATGTTTTAGATCTCTTAGCAAACGTACGTGATCTATCCCTTATCCGTGTCTCTGTGAAATAGAAAGCACTGGTTCAATTATACTATTGTAGTTTCACGAATAATTAACCTTGTTAAAAAACAGTTTTTAAGGGTCCAAAATTATTACTCGACACAAAACGAACACGAAAACTACCTATTTTATCTTAAGCTGAATCAGCATTGTCTTACCCACATTTCGAGGCTAAGATCTTTAAAATTGGGTAAGAATCGTAGATGCCATGGAACCATGTACGGAATATGCAATCTTCACTGTGTCACACTTTGGTAAGAGATCATTCAATGATTTTTCGTTCATGGTTTTTCAACATCTTAAGTTCCTATCCGATTTCGAAATTCTGGGTCTAAGAAATGCTCATTAAAGAATTCTCTTTGCAGCTTAACAAAATTAAAATTTTTGTTAATTAAAAGCAAACTGGAAATTTGTAATTTGGAAAAATGGTCGAAAATTTAAAAAAAAAAGGTCATACAAGAATCATGATTTTCGAAAAAAAAAAAAATATCGGAAACGGTGCTTATTAAAAATTTTTGTTATTTTCGTGACAAAATTTTCCCACTTTTTAACGAAGGCCCACTGGGTAACCCTTACATTTGTAAACTAGTGTTATAGTATGACAATTATATGAAATACTTGACCAATACAGCTTCTCACATTAAATTTTTTAATGACCAAATTTATACAGCTGAATTTTAATTTAGTCTGAAATTTGATCGAAATTGGTGCACTATTTTATATAGCTGCCATATAAAAAAAGTATGAGCTAAACTCGCGCAGGTCTTTGCGGAACCTTTTAAAATAATTGTCTTAAACTGTGGTTAATATTTTTTTTTAAAGGCTAAGAAAATTAATTTAAAGGATTACGAGAATTATTTTCATTATTGAGGCCCATAAGTAAAAATATTTTTTTTAGTCTATGAAAAAAAATAATGTAAAACCATTCCAAAAAAAATTATACACATTTTCCTCACTACGCCACTGATACTCGTACAGCTGTTTGTTGCCCAAATTTTTTATTCAAAGCCAAATGATTTACTGACTGACTGACTGACAAATAGACACTGTAGTCAAGTCTTCTGGGTTCTTTCTATTGACAAAACTTTTTAATAAACATAACAAAAACGTCACATGCAACACATCGTCAAGCCAAGGAATGACAATCCAACGATGACAGCCAAGACGACATCGACACGCACCTGATGTGGCGTGGTTCCAGTTCATTTTTTTTGTACCCCGGCTTTTTCGTGTTTTTTTTTTCGTAGAGTCATGCTTGAAATCCATCTAAGCTGGCAATGAAATGCAATTTTCACGTACATAACTCACAAATCGTGACTCTTTCTTTCTCCCTTTTTGGCAGCCTTATTGATTTCAACGTATTTATCAGCGCCCTAACGGTTGCCCATGCCATATACAATACATAAAGTATTATGTACTAGACATATACACATTCCTATATAGTAAGTATATAGTATATCACCATCGTGGCACGTTTTAGGCAAGCAAAAACCCAGCCAGCTTTCTACTCTACAATTGCGCTAGTCGAAGCTGTTTTCTAATGGGTTTTATATGGCATTCGTTTTGCAAAGTGTTTTTGATTGAGCTGAGTAGTTGGAACCACATTGGAAACGTGTTTGCAATGTACCATCATATCATTATGGGCTCATATGGCTTTTGAGATTAGGAACGTCGGGCTTATTGATTGTTGCGGTTACAGAAGTTGTTGAAGTTGTAAAGACATTCGGATGCCAAAACGTGTCGATGGGTATCGTTTACAATTTTTTTTTTTTTTGTTCCCCAGTAACAAATGAGTAACATTTGTAAATAATTGGATAGAATGTACTACATAGTGTTTTGAAATTGGGGCACATGTACATTCAAATTGGCTTATATTGCTTACAAAATGGCGCGATAAATCTTTGCTGCGCTACCTTTTTGTTTAGAATATTTTATATCTTGTTTATTTCAATATTGTCTGCTATAAATAGTTTTAACAAAAACTACATTACTTTTATTCATAAATGTTATTTTGGTTTGGTGATAAGTACCTAAAATTCCCACCGGCTCGGAAGTTCTCTAAAGAAGCAAGTAGATAATGTCCCAATTTTAAAAAATTTATAATTTTTCATTTACTTTTTATTGATTATCTCATTTATTAACACTATGTGGCTTATATACAAATATAACAATTTATTGAGGAAAATACATAAATTTAAATGAGTTATATTTTTATTATTATTAAACTTTAAAGTCAACGTATATAAAATTAATAAATTAAGCATAACGTTAACGGAATACTATTTTTCTTTATTAATAAAGTAGATAATTTAAAGTCTTTAGCAAAGAGAAGCGTATTTAGGGCCTTTAGATAAACCTCAACTATCAATTAGGCTAACATCCGTAAACCGACAAAACTTAGAAATTTATGATTTTTACAGCCTTGGTGCTAAATATTTTGGCAACTTCTTTTAAAGATTGTTATTAAGCTTCATAAAATTTTCAAGCTATTAAAAGCCAAATTTTAAATTCTATTACTTTTCTTATACATACTCTACGGCATAAGCTTTTTATTTACTAAGGGGTTGTGCCTCCAGCTCGCTTCACTTGCAGCTGCCTGGTTCGCACGACAGTTGCAACCGACAAAAAACTTTATTCCAACTTTATCGCAAAATTGAAACATGAAAATAATTGTTGACGATGAGCACGACGACACCTAAAAACTATTTTATTTAATAATTAGTAATTAAAACTTATTGTGTCTTTTGTGAGTAAAGCTTGTCTTCCGAGGCAAATTCACCACAATCCTGAACATTGTTCTCCTAGTTTAGGATAACTAAATCGAAAGAAATATTCGAAGACTTGAAGTTTGAGAAAATCAGGCCTAAGCAACTGCAGCTAAAATGTTTTGCCAAAAATAAGTGATTTTTTTACTAAAGCACCAAAGATAAGTAGATGAACCAATAAGTTTATAGAAAAGACTAACTAGGCTGGATGCCACCAAATGACCTTCGTCTAACATATAAATAATCTCAAATTCCTAGGTATCATAATAATAAAACAAATAAATATATTTTTGATATCAATGAAACTTTATTGGATGGAACATTTCAAGACATTAATGTTTAAATACAATTTCTGCCATGGTGCACAAGACTCTATCTGGAACACCAATTTTTACAAACTTTCCGCAGAATTTGCGGCCGTATTTCATCATTAACTCTTCGAATGTTGATTTCCAGGTATTCAATTCTCTCTGCTTTATCGACGTAATCAAGTGACAGTAATTTTCTGCAGATGTTATTTTTGTTCCACTAAAGCTTGTGGATTTTCCTCACTGCAAAAGACAATTCTGCTTATTTACTTTCCCATTTAAACAAAGTACAAAATTTCTATACAAAATTTCAACAAAAGTCATGTCCTATTCGGCTTCAACGGTCTTTTATAAAAAGGAGCTTCAAGTTGGTGTTATTTACAATTTTCCAGTTTTTATGTGCTGCCATTAAAAAAAAAACGGTCGAACTATCTAAGCGAAGGAGCCCAAAACAATTCTTTCTCAGTATGGTCTACAATCGATTTTCTTGAGTGAGCCACAATCGTCTACTCCTTCCCTGTAAAATTAATAGCTAATTGTGTTAATGTCATAATTCAGCCGTGAATCAACTAAACTAAATGTCAACCTCTATTTTAGAAGGTTGCGTTAGGGCAGTAACCCGATAGTAACAACCAAACATTACAAAATGGAGAAAAAAATGTCTCACATTCTTTGACATTAGTTCATTGTAGAGTACCAAGAGAATAATAATAGAATAATAGACGGTGCCATATTGCTGCACAAAAATATGAGGAACATAAGGTACGGGCAAACTAAAGTTACCTGTATCTTCGTATTATAAGGAAACTTTATATCTGGGGAAAAAATGGGAGCATAGGAAATGCTTAAAAGAAAGGAAAAAATAGAAGATGTGAGCCGACTTTAACTTGTACGCCGACATTCCACAATAAAATCCTCTATAAAATCGGTATACGGAATAAACTTCAACAGACAATCGTTCTTGAGATATACTATACATAGCTTGAAAATTCCATAAAAATGCGTCTTTTGGCGGTTCAATCTAAAGCCTTTATCATCATGGGTAATATATTATTGCGATTTTTTAGAGGATCTTATGCATTAGAACTTTTTAGAATATTTGTAGAAATTTTAAAATTAGGATTTACAAATTTTTGTGACTTTTCACCTTAAATATCTGGAGACGGGTCATGATACTCATTATTTCTTTTTAATTTGATCTTAAAATATGAAAACGATTAATCATGTCATGTTTGAACTTATTATCTTTCAATTCCGAGGAGTTATGCTTATGTTAGCATAGAGTTGTGGAAGAAATAATAAAGAATAAAAAAAAATCGAAATAAAATGTCATGGAGAAAAAATTCGCGTCAATACCTTTAGTCGTTTGGGAGATATATCTTGTCAAACAAAAGTTTAAAATTAAACTTTCAGTTATCGATAACTCCAAAATTATTCGTAATTTTGCAATAAAATTTAATGTGGTATTGGCTCAATAAAATATTAAAAAAATTATCAAAATCCGGGTGGTCGATGGAAAAGGTTTCATTTATTTTCGCCGATATATTAATTATGTATGGCCTGATTATAAATAATGGTTGCAATAATCTATCGAAAGATTTTCTGTTCTCATGCATTTCATATACAAAGTTAGGCTGTAACATTAAAATTGTAGAGAACATTTCTGAATTTCTATTTAGTGAAAAGTTTGATCAGATCTGTCTACTCATATAATGAGTTCAAATTCCAAGTTTGGTTCTTCTAGCTCATAAAAATAACTAGGCGTTTATACAAACAGACAGTGTCTCCTTTACTACTTTTTCTATGTTACAAACATTTGCAACAACTTAAAATAGTTCCCTGCTCTAAAGGGTAAAAAGAATTAATAAACGCCCTTCTGTTCCCCCTTGTTTCGATACGTTAAAAGATGTTGCCGTCTTTAATGGAACTAGTTGTCAGACCGCAATTGAAATTGAGAATTGAAATACTTTGAAAAATTGTAACTTTATTTTCTTTGTAAGGTTCACATAGGTGACATACTATATATGGCCAAAGACCAAATCCTGGATCAGCACCTACATTGGTCCATACAAGAATTATACTGACCATAGTGAGATTTCATTATAGTTTATAGAGAGTCAGGTTTGTTATCCCAAAGTGGTTACATTATATTAAAAGTAACAAGCTGAGCAGGTCAAGTTTCGATTATATAGCTAGATAAAAATAGGAACTTGTTCTTTGGGGGAAGGGAATCAAATATCAACATAATTCGTCAAACTCCAAAAGTGGCAAGTGTGGCAAAATTTGAGACACTTCTCTCTTATAATTTCCCAGAACTATGTGAAAACTCATAAGAACAAAAGAATGAGCCGCCCGAAGAATATAACCAGAGAATACTAAAATACATATATAGAGGCGAAGTTTTTCTCTTCCAATGGCGCACAATCTTTCAACGGGGAAAACAACTTTTTGAGCGATCCGCCTCTATATATTTTAGTACTCTCTGATATGACCTAATCGTTAAAGAGTCAACACGTTTAACTTTAACATAAGCATCTTATTTACTGTTACGAATTATTCTGCCTTCTTGAAAAAGTTTTGCATATCTACTACGCTTGACCCTGTCCAAAAGACTAAAAAGTAAGCTCTTCTGTGTAAAAAGTATTTATGAACTTAAATGCAAATTCAATGGCAGCATTTTCAAAAGTTTCTGTAGCTTTAGTTAAACTTCAAGCTCAGTGTTGCCAAAGTCCTGAAAACTTAATCCTGCACTTACAGCTGCTTTTCTTATTTTGTACCATCAATTTTAAAGATAACTTAACTTGGCTCAAGTTTAAAATGCTTAATAGTAATTTCTTAAGTTGTAAGCAAATTGAAAATCTTTACAACTTGTTGTACAGTTTGAAGTGTATGTGACATTTGAAATGATTTTGGAAGCAACACTTAAGTGTCACATGGACGGGGGAGGACACAAAACTGCACTTAAAATTGCGCGAAAAATGGCTGTCTATGTGAAAATGTGTGGAAAATGGCTGGGAAATAAATAGAAGAAATAAAAGACACTTGTGTGATAAAAGTACAAGTTGTATCATTAACAGCTGTTCACGTTAAATGTCAGAGCCAGTGACACTTCCTTTGGGTCCCACACACGCACGCACACACACGACGAAGCCACACCAACCAACACACATTTTCAGTGTTGCTAATGACTATGAATGAACTCCTTGACACAATTAGAGGTGCACCCACGTACACACACACTGAGGCAGGGGCAGGGGCAGGCACATGTAAGCAAGTTTTTGCCCCAAAGTTGCGACACATTTCAATGTCGTTTGTTGCGGCAGGTGACAGGTGGAAACGGTCGTTGTTCCTTTTGTTGTTGCTATCTATAGATGGTATAAGTTTAGAGGGCAGTTTGAAAATAGTTTTGGAGAAATTGTCTACGGATAAAATGTTTTTAAGTTTTGTTATTCTGGGCACACCGTATCGCAAATAAGGGAAATGTGTTTCCCGAGCACTCTGGCCAAGGCATAATTCAAACTGAACATCTGAACTCCTGCGGACCATTTTGGAGGGAACTGCACCATTGGACATATTGGGCTGCGGGGTTGCACGTTCCCCATCACGACTTTTGCAGCAGCTGCAGAGACGAGGAGGAGACAGAAAGCATCCAACACGCGACTGCCCGGCGCTTTTAAGAAAACAAACCCAGCATTTGGGTAAAACATTCTTTGAGGAGAGGAGTATATACTTCCATAGCGGATCTGGCTGCGTTTGTCGAATCCTCAAAATGGTTCTGCTATAAGAGAGACTTGGCTGACTAGGGATGCCCTATAGTTTTTGATCCTCAGTACCACTGCCTCTACTCCTTCTTTGAATTTCTTTACTTCTTTTTCACAATTAGAAACACAATGGTCACCCAGAGATCTCAGTCACTGACTGAGCTGCCTATTCAGACTAACCTAACATTGATTATTCTAACTTTTATAACCACTAAGATCAAGGAATTCCTGCTGACAGATACACAGACAGAGGAACGGACGTAGTATATATCAATTTGTTTCGTCATCTTTCGGGAAACATGTGGGGTTCTCAAGAGTCTCCTTTCCCTTGTTAAATTGTTAATAACATTTTATTACAGCTTACAAGTCCGGCAAAAATATTATTTTTCTTCCAATAATACCATAGGGAACATCGCCCAAGAATACCCGCTGGCTTTCCCGAATGGTTATCAGAGCGATGCGCACCTATACAGCTAGTACATGCCGATGGCAAAGAGCTCCTCTTCCATTATAAGTGCTGACGACGTTTAAGGCTCTAAATTCTTTGCAATGATACACCATACAGATGAGTCTTAGATAAAATAAGGCATGGACCTGGGTGAAAATGCCCATCACAATCTCTGAAAAAATTTCAGGCAGAAGTATGCTCTGTAGGCCATTAATTAATATAGTCAGCAAATACAAGCAAGCCCTTAAGAAACGCAGTGATTGAATCAAAATAACAATCCATGTTGTTTCGGAAAACCAATGTAATAAAGTCAGCTTTACATGGATTTCGGGACTTACACAAGTCCCTGGGAAAGGAAAAGCTGATAAGCTGGCCAGAAGTAGTGCTGCAAAACACACAACATCACACAGCTGCTTCAAGAATAGAAAGCACAGACAGTATCAAGACGGTGGGTCTAAGATAGGCCAAGCAGCGCTTCCATCTCTATATATTAGAAATGGATAAGGAAAGGATAGGATTAGGATATTCACTTGGTCACTTACTAGGCACAGCAGAGTCAGGAAACAACTGAGCAATCTGGGCATCGAAAATTCGAGCACAAGTACACAGGATATAGTTCTTTGGCTGTCAGAAAATGTATATAAAGGAATCCTGGGGCCACAATAGATGCGTAGCACCTTGAATCCAAGCTGGGTCTGTCTACCTTATCTTGCTTATTCTACAAAAAGCACATGCTTTTTCAGTTTCCAGGCTGTAGGAGATTTGCGTCGAAGTCTTCACTAAAACCAACGTATATTTTAAGGAACTCTAGGAAACCGGGGCAAGAGTCTATTTAGCTTAAGGGTTTTTTTTATTAAATTTAACTGGTCATAATTTCCAAACGAGTAAAGCTAGAAAGAAACTAAGCTGATCCTGACAGTCGCGTTGGGATCTATTTCAGGTGAATCGTATCGGAACAGTGATTGTCATTCTCCTAAAAATTAACTGATCATAGTCTCTTAATAAAAAAAGCTGAAAAGCACAGATTCGACTCAGTTGCATCTAGATGTGTCAACCGTATTCATTGCTAGAAGAAGGGATTGAAATATCATACTAAACGATTTCTTTATCTGAAATCTAAATCCCAATCCGAGGCCTCTTCTTATGGGATTATTTCACGTTATCTTAGATGCAGGAGGTACAGATTTATTTAAGGTCGAATTCGATTTCAAAAAAATTATTAGGCTCTTTTTATCTATTCTGTTACATAAATTCAAAGACTTCATAGACTACCCTCGCAGCTAGCAGCCTTTTAAGGCTTTAAGCCAGCTTAAAATAATAGACACAAATTGGAAAATTGCTTAATATGTGTGTGTGTCTGTGGGCACAGCTGCAAGCAGTGCCAAAGCCAAAGCCGTTGTCCGGAACCTGCACAATTTGTTGTCCTTCATTAAACTGCCATAGTCACCCACTCAGCCGGTCTTTGCAGCTACCTCGTCAGAGAGTCCGTCCGGCTATCCGACCGTCCGTCCGTCCATCAACTTAGCACGGACCAAGTTTTGCACAGAGCCCTATGTTGGTTGCTTGAAAAACTTTGGCTTTGGCTTTAGCTTCGCCTTTTTGTACACGGGGCTGGCTGCCTGAGTTATTGATTTTCGAATTTAACGGTTTTATGGTTTATTGCCCACAACGGACATTTGGGCCATTTGTCAGAGTTGCATTTCGTTTCGTTTCATTTCATTTCGTTTCAATTTGTTTTCACTTAAAGCAAATGTCTTTTCAATTTGGATCAGCCCATTGATGTGCGGCCTCAATTTTGGCGAATTAGCCGCTTAACCGCAACCGGCACCACAACCACCACCACCACCCACAAAATAACCAAAAACGACAAAAACAAGTGAAAGAATTTCGTTGCTGTGTTTGTGTGGCTGTGTGCAAAGCAATTTATAGCATACGTTAAGGCGCAAAGGCATGTTTGACCCAAACTACCATAGACGACTAAGGGTCTGTCTAATGATTAGAAGCACCGCAGTCTCCGCACAGTCCACTACACCCCCCGACACCAAACTTCCACAATGGCATGCAAAATTGTTGGGCTCCAACTTTGCTGCTGCTGCCAGCAAATAGCTCAAAAGTTTCCCGCATAGCTTAGCAAAAATGCCAAACCAACGTAATACCAACTTGGCAAATATTTCCATAAGTTGTGGGAGTCTGGGTACATGGCAGAGCAAATCCTATGGCTTTTGCGTTAATTATAATATGGCACTCGGCCTACGTCTGCTGCGACTGATAACACAACGTTCAATATTGACTGATTGACTGACTGAATGAGGAACGCTTGTAAATTTTACTTAAAAGTCACGTTCTATGCCCGCAAAATGGTAAAAAAAAAAAAACTGAAAGAAACAAGCAAAAAGTGCGCAACTGTCATGGGAACATGGGAATCCGGCTGAGATCTGGGAGACAACACTTGGACCAGAACAGGAAACGTAGCTAGCTGACACGCCCCGCAGCGCCATTAATGCAGAAAACAAAAAAAAAACACACAAAGAATACAAAAAACGAAACAAGAAAAAATTGTTAGAGAGGCGCATATAATCAATAACTAAGGAAAAAACAACGTTGTTGGGGGAGTACAAAGCGAACCTGTGCCTTTTTTTAATAGCCTAGCAGAGAGCGCTATTGACGTTTGAAAAAGGTTTGAAAAAATTTATGCAAACCATGTTCTGTAGAGAAAATGAAGTTTGTCTTTCTAGCAACTATTTTTTGCATGGCTGCTACATAAGGAGAAGAACATGTTTTTGTTAAGATCAGGTATCTAGAACGGAAAATTTTTTGATTAATACATGTCTATGAGTATAGGACATGTATGCAAGAAAGCAAATAAATTTAAGCCCAGCTATGCAAAAAAGACCACTCGAGCTTCTTAATTTCTATATACAATACTTGCGAAAACATAACCAATTAGTATCGTACATTTTTTTTCCGTTCCCCACAGAGAGCTGGGGCACTGCGACAAAAAGGTCTTTTGTACCATACCTATAAGTTAAAGCAAAAGACTTTCCGCTTTCCGCATGAATAGCAGTAGGTCTTTTGTTGGTATTGACCTGAGGTGGAAGGGACTAATCCGTTCCTTTCCCATGTGACAGGCTCTGTCCTATACCAGCGCAGGGCAGTCACAGAGTATATGTATGGTGGATTCATCATCTTCTAGACAGAGCCTGCACTCTGAAGAGTCCGACAGGCCAATTTTCTGTAGATGGTATCTACAGAATCTTTAGGTCTGTTCCGCCAAGACCTTTTGTCTTGACCGAATCCAGAGGTTTGACAAGCACTCTTGCTTGACGAAGCCCCTTAAGGGAGAACCTTTATCTGCTATGTTCTCCTGCGGCCCATTTGTTTATCATGGTTTTGATTGTGGACCAACTAATACCGCAAAACGGCGCAGGAGATGTAGTCAGGGTGGAGGCACCCAGTCGTGCTAGATCGTCAGCGACCGTGTTACCATCCACTCCCGAGTGTCCAGGCACCCAACACAGCACGACTTTGTTCCGGGTGGACAGGGTTTGGTGGTGGTTATGGAATTCTTTAACCATCCTGGAGGAGATGTTCATATGTTTGCTGCCCTAATTCCCTTGAGAAGGATACTAAGAGCGCAGATCTCTATGGCATGAATCTCCGCTTGAAAGACGCTGGGATTCTGGTGTTAGGTCCAACGATTCCAACACCTACAGACTGCTTTGTTTTGGACCCATTCGTCAACCATTGTTTGCACCGGGGGTATCCACAGGGGTGGCGATCAGCCCAAGCCTCCCGACTTGGGATAAGAGATCTAAATTTCTTGTTATGGAAACGTTCCGTGATCATAAGATCTGATCTAGAGCAGATCGATACGTCCGGAAGGGAATATATAAGTGCGGCATAACCAGTGTCTCTTGCTCAGAGTCCAGATGTGATCTCGATACGTAGTAGACTCTGCATAGCTGACTTTTTGATGAAAATGTGGAGTGGGGTGAGTCTAAGGACTGTGTCCCGTAGAAAATGTGAACTGAAGGAACGAATCTTTCCATGGGCTACATTTGTTAACTAAATATATGGAGAAGAGGGAGTTTGGCCCCCTATCGAAAAAGCTATCTACGCCAATGCTATCAAGCAATCTCTGAATTTGGTTATCTACTGAAAAGGGTTGTAATTTTCGTGTTTATCAATCTAAAATTATTCAAAAAAAAACTTTTTACAAAGGTTAATTTTTGGTGTAACTAGCATTATTTCTTAGTTTCAACCGAGTTGAGTTGATATCTACTCTTCTCATTACATATACCTAGCTAAATATTATTCCAAGAGCGTCTTTATGTTTGGAAGAATTGGTTCGAATATCACACTGAACGATTTTTTTTATCTACAATCGGAATCCGACACCATGTGTCTTTCAAGACTTTCGGGTCACTAAAACCCAGCACATCAGGTTTTTGAGATAAGCTCTAAAATGCCTCTTCTTATGGTTTTTTTGAGGTTATGTTAGATTCACGAGGTACAGGGATTTATTTAAGCTCGAATTCAGATTCAAAAATTGATTAGCCTTTTTTTTTAGAAATTTTTTAGCGAAGCATCCTGAAAAGATTCGTAATAGGGAAAATTTATTGATGAGGAATTCGTTGTAGGTAAATTGGACTCTATTTTAATAAAGAAGAAAGAGCCAAATAATTTAGTGTTCAGATAATGGGATTATTTTAAGATAAGGTATAAGAAAATAATTAAGGCACTTAGCTAAAATTTATAAATGTAAATGTTTAAGAGCCCTCTAGTTTAGTCAAAGCTTACTTTTTCCATTTTTTTAAATTGTTTTGTGAATTTGGTCGATGGAATCTTATATATTGTGCAAAAATAGTTGCAATCTTCGAAGAACAGAAAATATTTGTATTTCATAACAAAAATTAAGGGACTCTTTTTTTTGACTATAACATAGCTATGGAATGTTTCGAGAGATTTGAAAAAACTTTCTATGTTTCTTAAATGAAAGTTCTGTGGTTTGAAGGTAAAAAAAAACTTCGAAAAGTAAAAACATTTTATATTTCAGAGCCCACGAGTCTACATACAAATTTTGGTGACTTTAGCTTTTTAAAAAACATTTTTACGTACAGGTTGTTTATAGAGGCTTTTTGTGGCTTATCTATAATTTCCAACCGGTTTCAAAAAATTTTTCCAAACAGGAGTTTTGGAAAAGCAAAATCATCATACATTGCAACATTTTTATACGCTTTATCCTAAGAGTCAAGGGTATCAAAATATTTATCACAAGCTTAGTTTACGAATGAGCTATGCGGACAGCGTGTAACACTTAAATTTCGTTTTTCATAGAAAGAATTTCGAGATATTTAAAAACAAAAACACTTTTCGAAATAAAAAAAGTGTCTTTAACTAAAAACAACTATCTCTGGTTGCACTAAACCGATTATGATTATTTTTGCATAAGTTTCGAAATTTGAATTATCAATTATACTTGGAACATTTTTTGCCAAATGTACGGTTTAGTCGTTATTTATCCATTCATATGAAATTTATCGTAATTTTCTGCACATTTTTTGCAAAAAAAAACCATATAAAACGTAAATTTAAAATTTTTTGAACAAATTTTCATACAGTTTTATTTGTGATTCGTAAAGTTCGCCACAAATTTTTAAACTGAAATCTGCTTGTATACTTCTTAGAAGCAGTGTAAACTTCAATATTTAAGTTCCAATTTGTAGAGATATATTAATTTCTGAAAATAGAAATGTTAGGGTATCCACGGCCTCGACTGTACCAATATTTTTCACTTTTTACTTCCCAATCAAGTTTGTTCCATATTTCTGTTAAAGCTTAGGGTTGCAGACAAATTTATTTATATGCAAAAGGGTGCCAAATTTTAAAAAACCAAATTTGCAAAAACTTTTTACCATAAACAAAACAGTTTATATGTATATCAAAGTTTTTTGTGAATGATTTATGACTTAAATATTTCAGTTTTATGAAATATTTATAAATACCAAAAGGCTTTCTCCTACATAATGCTACAAAGTGTTTTGTTAACCTCATTCAGATGGTTTACTTAATATGCAAGAGTATGTAAACTTTGGTGCACCACAAAATTGAGATATTCTAATTTTCCTTTTTTTTTGTGGTTTTTCAACTAACTGTTTATGCGTTTTTTTGGTATTTCGAGTGAAAAATTTGTTTACATTTTTGGGCATACAAATTTGTTAATAAGTGCTAAGTGAAATGTAGGCAACCAAATGTCTGTCAGACTGTCTGCCTGCTAGACTTTGGCCATAAAAAGAAGACTTCAAAAAAAAAAAAAGTTGGGAAAATTGGGGGGCAACAAAATACAAAAAAAAGAAGGAAAATGTGGAAATTAGTGCGCCACATATTTCAAAATGCCACAAACAATGATGCTGCCAATGGCCACTACTTAGCGTGGGCGGGTGTGGGGCAGGGCAGATCAGGGCACGGTAGGGCATTGCAAAAGGGATTATTGACTTGGCACAAGTTTATTTTACGCCAAATGAGCTCAACCACAAAATATCGATTTAAATCAATGCTTGGCAAGTAAATTTCTCCACATGCACAGACATATAACATATATATAAAATCGTATACTCGCACTTATTTATGTGCTTTTGATTATGTGTATACATATATATACTCCTATATGTATATAGTATTTAATGGTCGCCTAGTCCCTGAGCATTTGAGGTGGCAGCTGGGGTCGCCACAGCCAGCCAAACAGCAGCGTAGGTCGTGGTTGGGGTTGTCGGGAAGCGAACAGCCCCGGGACCCAGCAGCATAGAGAGCTATGTGCCTCGCTAGGCTGGCTGCCTCGTGCTCCCCATGAATGGGAACTGGCGCACATGTAGCACGCGTTACATACAGAGGAACAACTCGTTGATTGTCTTGTTGTTGTCGTCAGTGTTGCTGTTGTTGTTGTTGTTGCTACTGACGTGGTTGTCTTTATTTTTAGTCATATCGACGTCTCAGCTAAAAATATTTTTCATTTTATTTCATTTTTGATACCCTGTACCATGGGTAAGCTGCATAGTTAAGTTAGTATGCAAAAAATGTTGACATCTAATTCGATAAAGTACAATAAGAAGATTCCATAAATTTCACAAAAAAAAAAAACAACTTTGCAATCTTGAAGCAGACTTTGCTTTAAGGTTAAAAAAATAGAGTGTCAGCTGGAATGGCGCCTGAAAATTTGATATCGAAAAAACTTGCATTTGCATTGCTGCGTCGAGAATTATGGGAGTCATTAAGGAAACGGGTTTGAATGGATATTTCGCATTTCTTGGCATTCATTTTTTCTGATATTTAGTGGCGAACCAATTTTAAATCCTTCACAGGTGACAATGGGATACCCTGCACCCACTTTTTCCAAAAAAAAAAATAATACATGCCTGTTCTAGACGTTGATTCCGATTTCCACCACTCTAGGAATTTTTCGTTAAAAATAACTCGGAAACGATATCTAGAACAGGTGACTGGGATTTCTGGAAATTATTGCATTAAGGATCATCAACAATGAAAATGATATATTGGGATGAAAAGAAATTTTTTATAAAACATCGTTGTTTTTTTGTAGTACAGTCAAACAAGAGTCAATAGCTTCTTTATAAGTAAAAACAAAAATCAGATATTGTTGTAGCTTATAAAGGAAAAAAGCTTATTATAATACTCTTTGCAATTTTGATGAGATCTTAATGGTTTTCATACATCGCATACATGTATGAAAATCGCGATCTCTTCATGGAGAATGGGGTAAGATGTCAGCAAAAATTTTCCAAATAATACGAGTGTTTTTTATTTATCTCTAACATTTATAGACTATTAGAAATGATTTTTTTGTCTGTTGATCGTTTATTAGTGTAATTCCAAAAAAAGCTTATTTTTAAAAAACAAAATTATAATTATCTAAAAATAAGAAAAAACAAAATAATAATTATCTAAAAATAAGAATGCAGCCTCTTAAGAGCTCTCAAGTTTTTTAAAACAAAAAAGGTATGGATAAAAGACGAATGAAAAATAAGCATTTTCGAGAACCGAAGCATGTTTCGTGAAACTGACAACTTTCTTTGTAACCAAATCGGATATTTTTGTAATTCGTATGGGAGCCATTCAATCTCTAATAAAAAGAAACTTTTCACAATTTTGATTCAATCCTTACAATATTCAGATAGTTACGAAAATCGTGAAATTCGATCACATTTGGTATTTTCAACAGACTCTTTTGATAGCCTACTATTCCCAGCAGAAAATTGCGCAGGAGAATTAAATTAGTGATTGAATAAGGTGAAGCAAGAATCCCCCAACTAAAGCAATTATTATTATTATCAAATTTCTGTGAAATATAGGTGTTCATACGGTGGACATGGCATAATCCCTATCCGCGGTGATGATAATAGGTGAAAGGAATACCAAACAAATTTGACTTTCATTTGATAAAATTCCAAAAATTATAATGATCTATATATATAAAGCTTAGGTTTTACGTGTTACGGGTGTTCTCATGAATGCGTTGAAGAATTTCAAATATAATTTTTGGGTGTGTTAGAAGTTGTCAATACGGAGGTTTTAAGCCTATTGCGATGTGTGTATTGGTTCGTGAGATATACGCATTTTTGTGAATATCGTGAATATAACATAGTAGAAAATTGTTCAACACCGGGTATTGGCCATTAGTGCAGACAGAAGCGTAGTTGCAAAGGGGTTGAAATGTAGTTTCTATGGGGCATGAATTTATTAGAGATGCGAGCCCTCTTAAGAATACTTAAGTTCGTCCATACGGCTTTCTAGAGAGTTTCTAGTCATCTAAGCCAAAAATCTTATGATTGTCTAGGTGAGCTAACTAGAGAATCTGACGATGTTTATACACTTTAAGAGTATTCATAAAGTTTGGGCAGGACATCGGCTGCCAGGCTCACTAGTATCTTCTATAAAAACAACATACTAACTTGATCAAAAATTTCCCGGAATTATTGCCGTGAGGCTCTCAGTCATCCAATTTGATGCTTCTTTTTTCTTAAATTATTTTAAAAATTTGTTTAGGCTTAAGTCCGATATCTTCGCCAATAAATTGAATCCTAGTTTTATGAATGCTTCAGCCACTGAGGCAATTGGGATTCGCAGCTTTAAAGTGGTACATTCTGAATATCGAACGAATTTGAATTCCTACTTTTTGTACATACTACATACCATAATCCTAAAATTAAAGAAATATAGATCTTCAACAATTATTTTTGTTCTAAAGCAAAGAAAACTAAATTTCAAGTTTATTTATCCTAGCTCTTCAAACTAGGCATTCAGAAAGATGGACGGATATGTCCATATGCCATATTGGAGGTTACCTTGGCGCTCTTCGTCTCTATGTTACATAAATTTTCAACAACTTAATAGACTCTTTACCTTAGGTAAGGGTATAAAAATAAATTGGTTTCAAACCATGTCACGATTAGATGAAAACTCTTGGTAACTTCAACAAGCTGCAGTGAGTACTGCTCCAGAGTATATTGTAGTCGGGTTTTAGCAAAGCTAACGACTAGCATGATTTTTTTTATTCGACAAATTTTTTCATTTTAGTTGTTGCTGGGTGTTCATTTTTTGACCAGCAGCCGTCCATAAATTTTATATGATGGCTTATGATATATAACCATATACACATATAGAACATATGCATAAAACTTTTTATATAAATTCATATATAATATCTATCTAACACATTTATCTAATGCAACATTTTTGGCTGTCAACATCTGTGCGTCGTCACGTGTCAATCATGGCTAGAATCACATTTTTATGTTGCCCAAACCATAAAATAGATATCAGAGCTGTGTAGGAGCAAAGGTGGGCCCAAATCGGGGCGCCACTATAAACTGCCAACAACAAAGAAACAAAATCGATAGATACGCTTTGCAGGCAGCTCAAAAATCATAATAATAATAAAGAACAAAAACCTTAAGCAATATAAAAGAATATCTTTGAATAACAATGAAAGACATCTTAAGAAAATAGTCGTCACATAAAATCTATCAAAATGTTGATGCATAAATATAAAAATGTCGAGAAATCAAATCAACTTGAAATTGTTACATCTTTGTTATTTTATTGCTGCCATTGGATGGATGGATCTATACGGAATTGTTTTGGGGCTATATAAGTTTGCTAAAATGGCTCGTAAAGTGCTGGGAAATTAGCTGGGAGGTCATTTGAAAAATATTTAGAATGTTTTTGAGCATGTTAAGTGACTATGAAGGCTGTCATTTCAGAGCGTTAAATAAAATTTATGCTAATATGTGCAAAACTTTTAAATACAAAAAATTAAGTCTTCGCCAACCGTAATTGCTTATTTATTATTATTAATCTTATTAATTTATTATTATTAATTATCATTAAAATAAGTAATTTACTTCCGTAATAAAAGCAGACCAATTTTTTAAATAAGTGTGTATGTATTCGATATTTGTGAGCATTAATTGCCGTTTATCGATATTTATCGTAGTTTAAAGCGCTGACTTAGAGAACTATTTTCATTTTAACAAAAATGTACTTTCTTTTAACTTTTGAGTATTTTGTTAACAATATTTTTATTATTCCTTTAATTTTGCGAAAATAGTCACTCAATCTACGAAATCTTTTTGAAGGAATTTTCTCATGATTAAACGCTTTTTTTCAAAGCAACACATATATAACGCTCATACTTAATAGACTTTAAGTCGTCAGATTAAAACTGCCCACAATCAACGGATAGCCCTTTTCCGAAATACAAAAAAACTAATTTTTATATAAAATTTATGTGGAACCCACTAAAATAAAATACTTAATATACACATTTCTGTCTATTGCAATTGCGCATAAATAATGCCGTAACCACATTAGTTTCGTATCATTTAAACTGCAAACAGCATTTCAGATACTTTCAGTCCAACAATAAGTAAACTCACCTTTCAACTTTGCCCCATCAAAATCAACCCACACTCACTCATAATAGATTTCACTCTATTGAACCTGGACAAATATTGATGCAAAGAAAATCATCAGGAAATGGAGGGTCAACAAGGGCCAACATCTAAACATTGTAACCTACGAGTATATCGTATCAGTTAAATATGTTGGCAAACAAACGATAGTTAACATTCTCTGGAAGTTATTTTCGTTTTTATACTCTACATCTACAGTGCAAAAGGGTCTATTAGTTATGTAGTTCTTCAAAACTTGACTTGTAACAAAAAATTGAACAAAATGTAAGTTTTAGAAGACATTTTTCTCGACAAAATCAAAATAATTTAAGATCTAAAAAAAAATAGAAAATTTTACATTTTTATTTTTTAATTATGTAATTTTTTTTAGATAATAAATACGAATTTTAGATTTATTCTCATTAAAAGCAGAAAGGACTGCTAAAAAATAAAAATAAAGAAATTTTAGAAAATTGTTATTTTTAAACTATAATAATATTTTTTAGATAACAAATAAGAACTTTAGATTTTGTACCCCTTAAAAGCAAAAGAGCCAGAAAATTAAAAAAAAAAATACTCTTTTAATAGACATTTTTTTAAGTTTTGATAACGAAAATGTGTATTATTGCAAAAAGAATTTATTAACTTAAAAAAATCATATCAGAGCAAACAAAAGGAGGTGTGTCACGAGCTCCCAAATGGTATTACCGAATTGAAGTATTTCGGAAAATTCGAATGTTATGACCAGCTGTATAGCCAGGATTTAGTCCTAGGGTGAATTCTTCACTTCAATCATATAGATATGAGCATATAAAAGACTGTAAGCCCATTTTTCAAACTTTGGGGCGGTTGGATCCGAAAATCTTCCCAGAGGATCCGCCACTGATTATAACTGACAGCTACGAAGGCTATTTTCATAGAACTTTCCCTAGAATAATTAAATAGTAGGAAATTTAAATAAAAAATTGGACCATTTTTATTAATTAAGACATTGTTTTGAAGCTAATCTTTTTCACAACCCGAAATCACGAATTTGAGACTTTTTCCCCTCAAATGCAGAAGGGACAGTTTGATTTAAAAAAAAAATTTCCATTCTTGACATAAACTCAATTTGCTCCTTAAAAAATTAAACTAACGAATCTTACATTATCTTATTTTAAGATTGTTTAACATTTGACATATTTTAATATCTAACATTCTTATTTACATTCTACAAATTTTAATATGTTGGTCCTCAAATGAGCCAAAATAGATTTAAGATTGCTAAAAATCCGAAATAAAGATTTCGATCCAGATTTTAGAATTTAAATAAGTTTTTCTAATTAGCATTTAAAGAATTTTACTCCAATCTATTGTAGAAATCAATTATCAAGTTGGTTAAAATTCTGAATTTGATATTAATGTTTTTATTTTCGTAATATCGAATATATAAAATTCTCGTGTCACAATGTTAGTTACCATACTCCTCCAAAACGGCTGGACCGATTCTCATGAAATATTGTGTGCCTATTGGGTAAGTCTGAGAATCGGCTAATATCTATTTTTCATATCCCTAGAAATAACCTAGAAATAACTTATATGACAAAACAACGTTTGTCGGGTCAGCTAATATTGCATAATATTGTAATATATTACTTTGTTGTGAAATAATCAAAATTATCTCTTAAATCAATAAATCTTGGTGCTTTCGAGTCAATGCAATATACTAAAATCAACCTTTTTCTTTGTTACTTTCTGTATTTATGAAGAGGCCACGGTCAACAAAACTCTTGTAAAGTACATTACAAAGTTTCTAATTAATATTTCAAAATATTTTTCGGTTTCCCGTAAAATTTTTACTGCCCACTCCAAACAAAATTTTCCAAAATGGGCCAAAACTTTGCATGAAACTCTCATTAAAGAAGTTACAGTGTATACATAAGTCGGCATGTCCAAAGTGAAGCCGATCCACTTGATTTTTTTTTTCCTTCTGGTGCCTTGTTTATTTGGCCGCACTGTTAGTTTGGTGTGGCATGAAATTCCCGTGAAATCGACTTGATCTTGATAGCTCCGCTTTAAGTGTACTCTGTATATTCTGTGTTCTTTTTTCCTTTCATTACACATTCAAGATCTCTTTTTCTCTTATTATGGATGGAATTCACGTGTTCTGTGCCCGCAGTGGGATCGTCAAATAGACCAAGAGTTATGTGTTATGTGCTATATGTTAACTTGTCGACGAGGTCTGTCACTCAGTCAGTCACTCATAAGGCGGTCGGTCGGGTCGACTGGGGCCCATCGTCGCCATGCCAACGCCTTTGTCCATTTGTTGTGTCTAAAGGTCTCTTAATGCGGTCTCTAGGAAATTGTGGGCCATGTTGACTTTGGGTTCTGGTAGAGTGGCAAACAGACAAGCGATCTTGAGCTTGTATATGCTTAATGTTGAGGTCTTAAGATATTTCAGTTACACTTGGCAAAAATATAATTTTATTGAAATGTATTAGATGTAGTTGAAAACACTTTGCAGTACACTGAAAGAAATGCCCAACATTTTATCAAGCACAAGAAATAATTTTTTCTAACCATCATTTATTTGTTTAGGGCTCTGTTATAATTTGGGTTTTAACCATAAAATGTATTTCTCAGAAGACAGCGAGCAGTTGAAAGTTATCAAAGATTCTTTAATTGGAAGATTCATTAATTAACTCAAGAGATTTTAAGACATAAACGAAGAAATTTGAGCTTTGTACAAATTTGTATACAAACTCGTTCAGATATTTAAGATATTGTAACTTTTGGGAGCTAATTTAAATAATTAAAAAAGTTCTTGTCAGGACAAAATATTTGTAATTAATACTTACTTCTGTATAAACGCGTTTGAGTATGCAAATTGCTGGGAATGCAATAATCTGGAATATAGAAAAAATAAATTAATAAAACTTGTTCATATATTAACTTTATATTTACAATTTCCTAAATTAACATTAAAATAATTAGATTATAGGCAGCTAAAGATACACTAAGCGAAATTTAAGAAAGTACGTTGCCTCCTTTTTTTGTTATTTAGAAAAAGTGCATTGAAAACTTGATTTAACACATAAATGGAATAAATATACCAAATATTAAAAAAAAACATTAAGGGGTTATTATTATTCCCAAAAAAACAATTTTACTATTTAAAAAAATGACACCAAACTTTCGCGTCTAGAGATCAGACCATGTCTTCCTTATGACTTAAAGTTTTCTGAATCCGAAATTCAGTTTTAAGACCCTAGCTCTTTAAAATACCTTTTTTAATGGGATTTTTCGACTTTGAATTCAGCAAACCCAAAAATATGAAGATAACATGTACTGATCTCTGAATGTAATAACCTTGTTTAGTGATTATTGTTAGTGAACCTAATATAAATTTCAGATTATAGGTAACCCTCCAACCCTCCTATAACGCGTTTTCGCTACAACGCGTTTCCCAAAATGCGGAAATTTTATCCATTAATTTAAAAATACAAATTTTGGACCGACTTCAAAATCAAGAGAGGATAATTGATATTGCTAGACATTTCAAAGTAAATTAGTCAACGATAAGAAAAATTAAAAAAACGAGGGAAAAATTAGAGCTTCGGTCCTAGACCAAAGATAATGGAGAAAATGGAACAATCGCTTACGATGTGGATAGAAGATATGATTCGTCGTTTTTTCGAAAACTATTGCCTTTAGATGGGAATGTAATTAAGCATAAAGCACTAAAAATATTTAATTATTTAAAGGAAATAGGACAATTGTCAATCAATGAAGACAACTATACATTAGTAGCTAGTAAGTCTATTCTTTCCGATGTAAAAAATAAAAACTTTTCTATAAAAAGTATCGATAAAGTTTTAAATATGGCAAAGCAGTTGGAAGAATACATTTTGAAGAACGATCCTTTAAGGGATAGAGCAGAAAAATTTAAACGAAATACTCAAAACAGCTTAACTCCCTATCAAAAAATTGATAAAGTTTTACGAAATAAGAGCAAACAAACTTCATTAGAAGATTTTTTCAAACCAATAATCGATGAAAGATTGCCCGAATCTGATAGTGGATCAAGCTCAGATTTTAAACTAGTTCCAACAAAATGTTCGAGACAAATCATACTAAGTTATGAGGAGGAATAGGAAGTTATGGTTCTATTTTTGCTTTAATTTATTAATTTAAGTTATTTCAACTTGAATATGTGACGTAGATTTGCAATTTTTTTTTATTTTGTTTTTGTTTATCCAATTTTTTTAAAAATTTTTTAGTTTGGAACCAAACTCTGATTTTTGTATGGAGTTCATACCACCAACAACACGGTTTCTTACAACGCGGCATTTTTTGGGAGCCTACTCCCCGCGTTGTAGGAGGGTTACCGTACTTTTATTTAAATTTTGGGTATACAAAAATAAATGCTTCTAAAAATATCTTTTACTGAAGCATCCACCTTCTTTAATTTAGTGTATTGAACTTTCTGAACCCTGTTTCATGACGAGATTTGCTTGAGAACCCATTGTTTGTTACACAATCAACAATTTATTATTTATATAAAAGGTATCGATCATTATTACCAAATTCTTTTTTTTAATTAAATTTGGCAAAATTAAAAAAAAAAATAATGCTTAGCAATTTTCTTGTAGATATTTAGGTATAACTTAAAACAAGTAATATTTCATGTACAAGAAGTCATTGCTGCCTCCGAGTTAATTTGAAGAGAAATCACACATTAGGAGTTAGAAAAACTTGAAATACTTCTTAACCCCAAATGTAAAATTTTCCTAAGTCGTATGGAATAACATTCCTTAAGGCTATCATAATTATTTTCTATATTTGCCACTGGAGCATAAGGCCACTATAAAGCATTTCCATCTGGGGTCCGGTTGTTAGCTAGCATTTAGCTCCTTATTTCATTTTACGATTTACCACATACACCGAATTTCTTTTATAGACTTCTTCTCCACTTAGTCTTACAGAAACTCCTATTACGGATTCCAAACAAGGGCGTTTTAACCAATTTTCGTAGCTTTTTTTTCGCAGGGCTACTGTAATTTTCCTAGCTATTGGCTCCAAGACAAGAAGGCTATAATCATTCCTATATGGACTAATGCCATCTTAATCAGGGGCTCTTTTGGCTAAAATCATCAACAATATAAGATTACTTCCAGCGAAGACCCTAAGGACAATTATATGCAGAGTGAGTTCTCAGTATAACTTAAATCGGAGATAAAATTAAAAAAATCACCGCAGCAGCTGTAGACTCATAAATCATTCCAATGAACCAGCGAAAGGGCCTATAGAGCCCAAACATCTTAAGACAACTATAAAGCAATTAATAAATCAAAAATGTATTAGAAAATGTAAGTTTTTAGGCCAATTGAAATATAATTATTATTATATATTTTTTTCTATATTGCTTATAGTTTAAGATTAAATAAAAATAAATGGAAATGGGGACGAGGCTCTATCTCTATCTAATGGTCAACAATACCGGTAAAAAATTGACTTTCCTTAGCCTCTTTAGGTTTTTCAGTATATCCACTTAATGATCTCAAAAACTTGTTCATTAACGAAAGCATTTTCGTTTTAAATAAAACTTTTATGATTATGAAAAATTTATTGGAGGTCTTGCTCCAAAAACAGTTTTTTCTGAAATATCTTCACCACTTCCTTACAAATTTTTATTTGAAATCAGTTCCTTCGTACACAACATCAGTGTATAAGTGAAATAAAGAACTTTCGTTTATGAACTTAAAATAAAATGCTCTTTATAAATCATGCTAATGCAAAGGATATATGGAAAAGATTAGCCTGAAGGCCTACGTTGATCTGCTTTACAAACCTATAATTTAGAATGAACTTCTGCTTTATGATTATATAAATAAATAAATGATATGGAAAAGGTATTTTCGCACTACGGCCCTATTACCCTACTTTCAAGAATTTGTTACAGAAAAATTAAACATATCTCGATTTTTTAAACAGAAATCTTGAAATTAGACTTTTAAAAAGTGTAATTAGCAACCATTAACTTTTATTATGCTAGAACTTGTCCGAAAGAATTCCATTCAACAATTCCCTTAATGCTGCATTTTGATTTCATTAAAAACAATATAATCCTCAGAAACGAATTAATAATTCCAAAAAAAACACAATTTTTTTATAATTTGCTGGCTTCAAGAAAATAAATTGGCTTAGAAATTAGTTTTATATCTCCTAGAAAATATATTTTATAACAGCTTTGCATTAACTCTTAGATTATATGATAGCATTACCACATAAAATGCTGCAGTTTCTTTAAAAGAAGTTAACCCATAATGCTATGCAATATAAAATCATAATCAACTTGGTAATCAAATTATTATGACCTCACAGAGTGGTCAAAATTAAGTGAACCGAACCATGTCCGCGACGGAGCATTCATTGCACTCACAATAATGAGAACCCAGAGCAAGTAACAATGCCGCCGACCACTGCCCACTGTCCACAGTCCACTTTATAGCGCACACTCACCCTTGGCCCAAATTTTAATGCCATAAAGTTGACCAACTGGACTAAATACATACAATATATATTCAAGCCAAAAGAAAGAGAATAACCTATAAAAGTTGAACTAATTTATATTTGGCCGGCAGCAATGGGATTTTCTCACAGTGTACATATAAAGCACATTGTGTATAGCCCCGCGCACTGAAACATAAATTCAGTTTATTAAATAAAATCCAGCAATAATTCTTCGGCACATTTGTAAGTGGTGCCCACCAAGGCAGCTGAAGACGCCAAAGACGCGGAAGACGTCACAGAAGACACAGCAGACGCCAGAACAGGCGGTAATTTTGGCGCGCTGATGATGTTGTCTCTTGGTCTTGGGTCTTGGCTCTCGGTCTTGGTCGTGGTCGTCGTTGGCGTCTGTCTCTATCTGGCTTGGCGTCATTGTGGGCGTTGAAATGTTGCTATTTTGTCTGCCCATACTACTACACCCAGAAAAAAAAACGTGCCTCTGTCCGTCATCTAGTCATGTCGTCATTTAGTCAGTCACTCCGTCAGGCTTACTTAATAAAACGTAAAGACCTACGTTGGCCAAAATAATTATGTGGGATACTAAACTCACACAGCTAAATTAAGCATATATTTTTGGTATTTATAGAGGAAGAAATAATAATAATAATAAGAAGACATAATGCTGCCGCAGTCTTAGCTGCTTTTTGGCTTATTGTTAATGGCAACCAAATGGCTTTACATATCGAGGCTGAGCAGATGGAAACTCTTTCGCAAGATGCCATCAACGACGTCAACGTCGAAAACGACAGCGACAGCTTCCACCTGCATAAAAAGATTCAATGTGAGCGTCGCGTCTCTGCTCATCTTTTTTTTTCCATTTCCAACTATATCTTTAGATAATTTATTTTTAAAATCCCCCACATGCAAAAGCTAAGAAGTTGTTGGACGCTCCCCTATGTCCATAGTACATGCTGCTAAAGGCACATAAAAAAAACTCTCTAAATAAACTGACGAAAAAAAAATTGACACCGGAAGTGACTGCCTCTCTCTCCATCTCTGCTGCTTCTGCTATGTCGCTCACGCTGCGTTGGCTGTTGCTTTTTATACTCTTTACATAAGAGAGCAGAGAGCATATAAGTTTTGTTATGTAGTTGTAAGTGAGACATCTATTAAGATGAACTATAGAATTTTGTTGTCTAAAAATCGACAATGAATGAAAATTATTTACGGCCCTATTATAATATTTCGCAGGTGTATGTAAGCAGTTAAAAAATTCAATTTTCACTCGCCAAAAGAAACATGCAACCATTGCTGCTATTTTTTATTAATTGGCTTATAATTCACAACTGCTTAAAGCAGCAACTGAACTAAGGCGCCAATGTCACCAGCAAAGTATTGAATTTTTTTAAATTATATTTTATTTGTATTATTTATTGTTTATATTTTTATTACAATACATTTCACTTGGTTTACGTAAGACGTGCTTATTGGTGTAGCAGAAATATGAAAAGAAACAAAGTAAAGTATCACAAATAAAATTTGAAAGAACTCTGTAATTGAAAATTGTATATAAAGTATATAAAAATGGATAAAATTGACAACGTGTATGTGGTGCTGCGTAAACGAATCGTCTACTATAATGCTTCCCAAAAATCGAAGAAAAAGGAAGGCACGCACCGGCAGTTCGGCTTTAGCACTAGGAAGTGTAGAATGAGCTTTTGTAATAATTTATCAAGAATCCAAAGCAATATCAAGCACCCAAAGCAATATCGAGAACCCAAAGCAACGAGAACCCAAAGCAACATTATGAATCTAAAGCAATATCAAGAATCTAAACTAATTTCATGAATCCAAAACAATATCAAGAACCCAAAGCAATATCACGAATCCAAAGCAATATCAAGAATATAAAGTAATTTCATGAATCCAAAGCAATATCAAGAATCTAAACTAATTTCATATCTCCAAAGCAATATCAAGAACCCAAAGCAATATCACGAATCCAAAGCAATATCATCAGATCCAAAGCAATATCACGAATCCAAAGCAATATCAAGAACCCAAAGCAACATTATGAATCTAAAAGCAATATCAAGAATCTAAAGTAATTTCATGAATCCAAAGCAATATCAAGAATCTAAACTAATTTCATGAATCCAAAGCAATATCAAGAGCCCAAAGCAATATCACGAATCCAAAGCAATATCAAGAACCCAAAGCAATATCACGAATCCAAAGCAATATCAAGAACCCAAAGCAATATCAAGAACCCAAAGCAACATTATGAATCTAAAGCAATATCAAGAATCTAAAGTAATTTCATGAATCCAAAGCAATATCAAGAATCTAAACTAATTTCATGAATCCAAAGCAATATCAAGAACCCAAAGCTAATATCACGAATCCAAAGCAATATCAAGAACCCAAAGCAATATCACGAATCCAAAGCAATATCACGAACCCAAAGCAATATCACGAACCCAAAGCAACATCACGAATCCAAAGCAATATCAGGAACCCAAAGCAACATTCATGAATCCAAAGCAATATCAAGAATCTAAACTAATTTCATGAATCCAAAGCAATATCAAGAACCCAAAGCTAATATCACGAATCCAAAGCAATATCAAGAACCCAAAGCAACATCACGAATCCAAAGCAATATCAAGAACCCAAAGCAACATTCATGAATCCAAAGCAATATCAAGAATCTAAACTAATTTCATGAATCCAAAGCAATATCAAGAACCCAAAGCTAATATCACGAATCCAAAGCAATATCAAGAACCCAAAGCAATATCACGAATCCAAAGCAATATCAAGAACCCAAAGCAATATCACGAATCCAAAGCAATATCAAGAACCAAAACGTATGAATCCAAAGCAATATCAGAACCCAAGCAATATCACGAATCCAAGCAATATCAAGAACCCAAAGCAACATCACGAATCCAAAGCAATATCAAAGAACCCAAAGCAATATCACGAATCCAAAGCAATATCAAGAACCAAAAGCAACATTTCATGAATCCAAAGCAATATCAAGAACCCAAAGCAATATCAAGAACCCAAAGCAATATCAAGAACCCAAACGCAATATCACGAATCCAAAGCAATATCAAGAACCCAAAGCAACATCAAGAACCCAAAGCAATATCAAGAACCCAAAGCAATATCACGAATCCAAAGCAATATCAAGAACCCAAAACTAATTTCATGAATCCAAAGCAATATCAAGAACCCAAAGCAATATCACGAATCCAAAGCAATATCAAGAACCCAAAGCTAATATCACGAATCCAAAGCAATATCAAGAACCCAAAGCAACATCACGAATCCAAAGCAATATCAAGAACCCAAAGCAATATCACGAATCCAAAGCAATATCAAGAACCCAAAGCAACATTTCATGAATCCAAAGCAATATCAAGAACCATCTAAAGCAATATCACGAATCCAAAGCAATATCAAGAACCCAAAGCTAATATCACGAATCCAAAGCAATATCAAGAACCCAAAGCAACATCACGAATCCAAAGCAATATCAAGAATCTAAAGTAATTTCATGAATCCAAAGCAATATCACGAATCTAAACTAATTTCATGATTCCAAAGCAATATCAAGAACCCAAAGCAACATCACGAATCCAAAGCAATATCGAGTATCTACGTTTCAAATTCCTTATCATAGTACTGGCTTATCTAAAAATGAATTGTCTCAAAATCGGCAAATATCCAGGAAAGACTTATAATTATTGGTAGTTGAAAGTCAAATTAACACTGAAGATAATTATGTTTAATATCTTTAATCCTCAATTTTAGTAATTCAAAAGTTTTTCTAGCAATTCAGGTGTAAGTAAATTTTTTAAACTTGGTCGTTTGTAGAATTTCAATAGCTGATATAAAAATATAGGGATACGAGGTATGTTCAAAAAGTAAGGTGACTTAAGCAATTTCGCGGGCAACGTATTTGCGATTATCGATTTTTTTGTTTTGTTGTGTTGGTACACTCTTCCCGAACATCTGTACCAAATTTTCGAATTTTTTGTTTTGTTGTGTTGGTACACTCTTCCCGAACATCTGTACCAAATTTCAAGTAGATGGCATTTTTGTTTGGTTAGTGAGAGGCGTAAAGGCTATAAGTGTTTTGCGTGCTCGGCGACTTTTTTTTTTCGGTCTTGGCTCTTCTGGCCGCTTCCATTGGGACGATTGTGCTTTGGTTTCGATATCATAACCATATACCTATGATTCGTCACCAGTTATGACCCTTTTGAGTAAATCTGGGTCGACGTTGACGTCATTCAACAGCTCTTGAGCGATGCTCATCGCACGACGGTTCTTTTGGTCAAAATTTAGCAATTTCGGAAGAAACTTCGATAGCACATGTCTCATGCCCAAAACGTTAGAAAAAATTTCGCGGCACGAGCCAAGCGATATACCGACATCCTCAGCAGCAACTACTCTGATAGTGATTCGACGATTTTCCAAAACAATTTTCTTCACTGCTTGAACGTTTTCATCAGTTGTTGACGATGCTTGGGCGTCCAGAGCGAGGCTCGTCATTGGCATCTTCCCGGCTATCTTGGACGAGTTTGTACCACATGTAAACATTTTTTTTACTCTCTCTTGGAAGAGTTTGTACCACATGTAAACATTTTTTTTACTCAGAACCGTATTGCACCGTATGCTACTGTCAACACATTTCTAGTGTTACGGAGCACTTAAATTTTATTTTTTACACAAAATTTGATGCAAGTCCGTTGATCCATATTTTTCGATAGCAAAAAATCGCCGAGCACGCAAAACACTTATAACCTTTACGCCTCTCACTACCGAACAAAAAATGCCATTTACTTGAAATTTGGTACAGATGTTCCGGAAGAGTGTACCAACACCGTAAAACAAAAAAATCGAAAATCGAAAATACGTTGCCCGCGAAATTGCTTAAGTCACACTTACTTTTTGAACGCACCTCGTGTGTCAGATATGAGCTTCAAAGCCTACCATATTGAAGGCTACGTAATTAAAAAAAAAAAAAATTATTTTCTGAGCTTTTTCGTACAAAATTCTAATAAACGTTGGCCTATCAATAGTTTATTTTATCAACTCTGTAATCCAATAACCCTAACTATTATTGTTGATGATCAATTAGATAAAAAAAATTCAAAATTATTATTATTCAAAATGTTTTATTATTATTCAAAATGTTTAAAATAAAATTGAAATATTTAAAAATACCCTATCTACTACGAATGCTGAACTCCTAAGTGTTGCGTAGAGCCTCCCGGAAACACCACACTCTCGGGGAGTGTTGTGGTGTGGGGGCTCATTAGGGGCGATGAATCCAACAGCGATGACGGCGTCAGCATCGCTATCGGTAGGGCCACCCAAGCCGGTAGGGTCGAGGAATAGTCCTGAAGCTAAGAGCATTCCACAACAAACCCTGATGCCTTTTTGGCAGCCAAATTACCATCAGGTAAGCGTCTGTTTCCCAATATCAGGGGCGGCTTCTAACTAAAAAATCTTTGAACCCATCACTCAATGAACATGGAACAAAACAAAACAAAATGGAAAATATGTCTCCAAGGGGTACCCAACAATTATTGGTCAATCCTCCTGCTACGGCAGCCAGCACAGAGGATTTGGAGGTGCTAATTTCAGGTTATAACGACAACACAATGAATGTAACCTATCTCTATATAACTTTCGGTAAATAAAATAGAAAATTTTTGTAAGTACTTTTATTAAAAAAAACTTCAACAGCTTACATGTTTTTAACACAAATTATAAATTAATTAATAAAAGCGGTTTTTGTAAATGATTATATTATAGCTTAATATCAGCGTATAAGTTACCCGACGATATTTTTGAAAATTCTTTAATAGTATAAATTGCATAACAGATTTACTTCGATTGTTTCAAGAATTCAAAATATAAAAATTCTAACTCAAATCTCTACCCCTACCACAGAAGAAGCAACTTAAAATTGAATTCAAATATTACCTATTGCTGCCTGTAAGAGTATACAATATGCGTCAGCCTCAGGCGACTCTTGTGGTATTTTTTCTTCTTTTTTTTAAATGCAGCCCTACAACTGCCGCCAACTGAGACAAATTACTTGATTTGCATATATTTTTCTCACAAAAATCTCAACATTGTCATTTTTCCACTTGAGGCTGACTGACTTGTGTAAGGCATTTGTCCCGGCTCCGGGTAGCCTTTTTTTATGGAAATTTATCAAATTGTTTGTATGTGCTTCTTCATCTTTTTACACTTTTTCCTACAAACTTTGTTGTTGTTGTACTATTTACTGGGCGCGCGCAAATTTGACGCGCAGCGATGCGCAACATGCCCCGGGCCCCTGACTGTGCCCAAAGGGGGCATTACATACTACAAGTAAATAAATGCATATATGTATGTATATATGTATATACTACCCACGGGCAGCTTAGTCTGAATCGGTTGCCATTCATTAATGCCGAGACAGCGACGCATCGCATCGCATCAGTTGATGTTTTTATTACATGATTCTTCTACATTTTACATAGATTGCTGTAATCCCAATAAGATGATAGCTTTGCGGTTGCTGTCACAGTAATGAAGCCAACAACTAATGCAAAAAATAAAATAGAGTTAAGTTAAGTAAGTGATGTAAAAATGCTGAGCATTGAACCACAGTGGGGCAAATTGATAGTGCAGCAGCTAATTTCTATGGGAAATGGTGGGTGAGAAGGAGCTTGATATTAGAAAAAGATTAATATTTGGCTAAAAGCTATGCTTAGCAATATATTAATTCAAGACTTTTAAATCGATTTGAAATATTTTTAGTAAATTGCAATAATAATATTGTTCTTAATGATAAAACTGCACTGCTACTTTGAGTATCTATTCTGAGAGTAAAGACTCTCAGACCGTTCAATTCCAGAACAACTTAATTAGGACACAACAATATTCTTGGAAATGAGCTGGCAGATAAACCTGCCAGAACCGGTGCAGCAACACTGCTAAGCGCTCCTGAGCCACACTGTGGGATTGGTAACCACGTGGTACGGGACCTACTGAGAATAGAGGAGAATAAAAAACGACTGCTTCACTGGGCGTAGTTACCAGGGCTTAAACAGTCAAAAACCCTCTTCTCCAACTATAACCGTAAGAGGTTGAAAGTCATGATAACGCACGGGAAGAACACTGTGAGAATCATGGCGGGCCTTCTGACGGGACATTGTACGCTCCGCAACCACTTAAACAAAATTGGAATAGTGGACTATGTCACTTCTATAGCATGGAGGAAGAAACTTCTTCGCATGTATCATGTGAATATATGTATGGCACTCGCCGGTAAAAGTAACAAGCTCCTGGGTATGTACGTTCTCCCACCGGTGACCGTTGATACTATAAGTCCAAGCAAAATACTGCAATACATGCAGGCCTTAGAACTTTTGGGAGAGCTCTAAGCCATGAAGGGGGCACAATAGATTCTGAGTCTGGGTCGCAGTACATTTATACACCCAATAATAATAATAATTATCTAGCTGGTTTTAGGATGGATCCATCGAGATTATGTGCTCGTCGAAGAGATGAGTTCTTCTTGTATACTTCTTATTTAGTATGTAAATATGTAAGAGAAGCATTTCTAGCTCAATCTCCCAAAAATCCTGAAGATACAAGAGCCTTTACTTTACCAGCTTGGTCAGTTGTTTATCAAAGGTCTGCATATAGCACACAAAAAACCGTCAATCTGAAACAAAAGTTCTTAATACGAATAATATAAAACACAGCCAAACGTTTTTTCTTGTTATTGGAAGCCGTAAACTTTGCAAAAAACCCAATCTAAAATTAAATTCAAATTTACTCAAATTAAGACAATTTTAGTTTAGAACTAACACAAAATCTTCGCTTTCTATTTCATTTTATAAAATTAGCACAATTGTAGGTTTTAATGGAAACTAGCTATCATACATATTTTTTTTTATTGTTTAGTAAATTTTGCTTATTGTCAAAAAAAAAATTTATAAAATGTAGAATAAGATACTCTCAAAGTCCTCAAAAATGCACAACATCGTCTTTGTTGAATTCTAAGTTTTCTCAAATTAAAAATTGTCTGCCTGAAAGATAACTACAATAAAACGCAGTTCTTATTGAAGTCTTTCTTAGCTTTCTCAAATTAAGAATTTCTGTATTTGAAACTACCATAAATCTGGTCTTAAAATCACTCTTAAATTAATTAATATTTACTCTCATTAATAGAAAATTCGTTCTTGGCTTACTATCGCAAATTCTTCTTATACAAACAGAATATGTACGTAGAAGTGGGAACAAAACAGTGTTGCCTCATTTTCATGCGGAAAATATGAGCAGCTGATAAAATTGCCGGATTCTACCACATTTCTATTAAACTTTAGTATTTGTATCGCAAAATAGACGTATTAAATATGAGCTGATCCACATGCTCTGTATGTTAGTAATATGGAAAAGTTGTAATAATAAAAGCCATATCTAGACTGTCTATTATTTTGTAATATTCCATCGGGACGTTTAGCCAACGTGACTTTAATTACGATTATAAAGGCCAGACAGTCTGACAAAATTGATTTTCTCCCTGCCTTGATATTTATATCTGCACTAGGATTATACAGCGTGTTTCTTTTAGAGGTTCAAAACTTTGTGTTGGCAACACTGCTTTATCTGAAAACCCATTTAACAGCTGAGATTGGTTTGAGATTTTATGGATGGACTTATACCAGAGGGACGCCTGCAAATTGTTGAAATTTTTTCACCAGACGGAATCGTCAAACTTGTTTAAAATTTTGTTCTCCAATAGAGCCAATTTTAAGTTAAATGGGTATGTAAATAAACAGAATTGTGAGGATAATCCACAAGTTATTGTCAAAACACAAAATTTCCGCGGAAAATTACTGTCACTTGTCTACATCAATGAGCCGGAAACAATTGGACACACGGAAATCATAATTCGAAGAGTTATTTGCGAAATATGGCCGCAAGTGCTGCGGAAAATTTGTAAAAATTGGTATTCCAGTTGCGGCCACATGGCCGATATCATATTTAAAAATTAAAATAATAAAATGTTCTATCCAATAAAGCACCGTTTCAATTGATATTAAAATCATAAATTTTTGTTTTATTATTACTTAAACTTGTGTAACTCTAAAAAAACTACCCTTTAGTAGCTCGAGAAAAAATCGCCAAAAGTTACTTAACTAATAATACATACGTATGCAGACTAGCTCTTTTTTATTTCAAATATTAAATATATTTTTTTAAGCCAGAGAAGAAGAAACTTGAGGCACATTTATATCAATTATTAAGATAGAATAGTTAAATGACAGAAGAATTCCATGAAATAATTTAATGAATCAAAACTTTTTGGTGGACTTAACTCGTGCGAGTAATTTGGCAGCCCAGACTAGTCTATTTTTTATACCCTGTACCGTATGGTACCAGAGCGTATATTAAGTTTGTGCAAGCCGAAAATGTATGTAACATATAGAAGGAGACGTCGGAGACACCCCAAAGTTACCTAAAATATGATCAGGGTGAATAGAGAAGTCGATATACACATGTCCGTCTGTCCGTCTGTCCGTCCGTCCGTCCGTCCGTCCGTGTGAACGCCTAGATCTCAGAGATGGTAAGAGCTAGAGCTACCAAACTTTCACATTAGATCCCATATTATGTCCATAGGAGGCAAGTTTATTTTATTTTTTGATATCGGGGATAAATTATATAGCTCCCATGGGGGTGTTTGAGACGACCTCGACAAAAAAAACGTTTTAGATGAATAATTCGTTTGTTTATTTTGGTATTCGAAAGTTTTTTATAGTTCCCAATCACTGTACCAAATTTGATCGAAATCGCTTGACTATATCATTTAGCTCCCATAGGACCGATCGGCCAAAATAACTTTTTTAAAGAAAAATTCGCTATATTTCGTTTTTTAATAAAGATATCCTAACCAGATTTGGCGTTTGGAAATTTTATTAGACCACTTAAGCAATGTGCCAAATTTGAACAAAATCGGTTGACTATATCATATAGCTCCCATAGGTCCGATCTTCCAAAAAATCGATTTTTTAACAAAATTTGTTGTGTTTCGTTTGTTTGTTAAGATATTGGGACCAAATTTGACATTCGTGAGTATTTTATAGTTCCTAAGCACTGTACCAAATTTAATCCAAATCGTTTGACTAGATCATATAGCTCCCATAGGACCCATCGGTCCAAAAACACGTTTTTGATACAAAATTCGATGTGTTTTGTTTGTTTGTAAAGATATTTGAAATAAATTTGGCATTCATATCTTTTTGAAGGTATTTAAGCACTGTGTCAAATTTTATTGAAATCGGTGGATTATATCATATAGCTTTTTACTTTGTGTCTCTAATTCCGACTACAAAGTCTAAATATACAAACTTTAGCATAAAACAAACATATGGGATAACTAGCTAGGGATTTAAAAACTCATTTATGATTTATTCTAATAAAAGATCAAGGTTTTTATACCGGTATATTTAAAAACATTTTAAAATAAAGGTAAACATGTATTAACAAGGACTTATTTGCATAAATTTGCATAGTATAATAGGTTTTTGGAAAAAAAAATTGACAGTACCAAAAGAGTTTGTTTTCGTTTAACCAAAGATTTTTTGATTAAATTTACATGAAAACAAATTTTTAATTATCTATAACTTTTTATAATGATATACAACACCTTCAAGACCTATAAAGACTAATCCGAATGGATAGTACATGTGTATAAGCCAAAAGTCAAACCATGCGTGTCAAATAATACCTCAAACTCCTAAAAGAGCCTTTAGATAATGTTATTCTTCTATACTTGCTAAAACATAAGATTGGCATTCAAAGAAATCAATTGTTGCGAATTAATTACTGCATACCATGACCCCGGGGCTACAATTATAACATTCTTATGTAATTACTGCCCACTCAACCGAAATATGTATAATTTAAAATAATGAACTTCTTATCGAACACAGCTTCAGAATTTATGAATGAAATATCAAATGCAACCCATGCCAAGAACCACTCAAGTTGTAATTTTATTTTATAGTATAAAGCTTAAAAACCTGTTTTATAAAACGTAGTGCTAAAGACATTGGCATTTTGAAAGATTAAAAGCTAAAGTGATTAATTCACAGCAGTAGTATCTGTATATTGAAACAATTTTATATTTATAGTCATGCTATATAGTTTATCATAAGAAACGTGTTTCCGCTACCAGTTTTATTCACATTAGCCGCTGATTAAGCTTTCAAACGAGCGTAATCGGAGAATATTGGATAAATGAGAACTTGCAAGAATTTCTGAAAGTATTTCTAAATTACTATTTGTTACACAGCTAGATCTAATTATGATTAACTTGTTGCCAGAATTGTGCGCTTTTTCCAGTGGTTAACACCATTACTGTAGCGTTTCTTTATATATAAGTATATATACAGTCTGTGTTTGCTGATAACGCCAAACGGAATCTTTATATAACTTTCATCTAAAAGAACAAAACTTCAGCAGCAGCAAGTTATAGCCCAATTCAAGTTAAAACTTTTGGCTCAAGCCAACAAAGCACAACAAACTGTCAACTCAATGGAACGTCAACTTCAAAGATACAACAAAAACAACAAAGTTAAGAACAAACAGCAGTAGAAACTCACACACACACAGACACACACATATGAAGATGAAAAACCAATTTACTCAAACTGCCAACCACTGTGCAGCACTGTGTTGATGTGAATGTATAGCACCAACACCAAAGATGTGTGTGCAAAGAAAATCAACGAAGAAAAGTAACAAAAAACAAAAGAAAAAAAGAAAAATTAAGAAAAGAAAAGAAAAAAAAAACAATGTAGGGAATTAAGTCAGTCAGTGACTGTGTGTAACAGTTAACTGAATTTGTCTTTAGCTGCGCAGATAGTGTTGCACAACGCCAGGACGGACGCCCAGACACAGACACATATGAAAGTCTTACTCAATCTAACGGTGGCTTGACTTGACTTGATTCAACTGCAGCGAGACAACGAGAGTGGAACGGAACGGAGCGAGACGGAACGGAACCAACCAGCCAGCTGAGCTTAGCTGAGGCTCCAGCGCTGCCAACAAATAAAAGTTGCAAGAAAAGTAAAATTGAGTTTGAATGCAATGCGACTAATTAGTTTTCAGTTTTGTTGCTGTTGCTGTTGTAATCGTAGCTACTATGTTATTACAACAACAACAAAGACTATGACATTTTTCCCACTGTATCTTCATTTTCACTTGTGTGTTTTTTGAAACCTCTTGCAAAGAGTGTAAAGGGGTATATCGGTACATTCGTATACGTGTAACAGACGGAAGAAAGCATTAATGAATCTTATTTTAAATTTAATATTTTATAAAGCTGTTGTAGTAGGTTCATATAATCTTCCATTATAACTTATATAAATTCTGTGAGCTGGCCACACTAAACTGTTTGTATTAACAAGTTCTTATGATTCTCGGCAATACTCCAAGTTAATAAGCATGAATAGGCAAGTCCATATAGATACATATTCTTCAGTCCGCCTAGATCTATAATACGAACTCTGAAATTTTCGATATCATTAGAGCAAGGGATATTACATTTTTGTAAACTGTCTATCTGGATAAGGTACTGGACACCGACTCCAGAGATTTTTGGAAACTAATAATGCAGTTCAAGGCATAGGACAAAACAAATTTTTTCGCAAAATTTCAGTTTTTAAATCGTGTTTTTCAATTTTATTTAATTGTTATTTTTGGAACCAAATAATGTAAGTTGGCAATAGAGGTATTTTAAAAAAGAACGTTTTTTTTATATTTTCTTTGTAAATTAGTATTTTTTTTTAATTACAGGATTTTTTTTTAAGTATATTCAATTATTATTTTTTTAATCACATGTTTTTAAACGTTCTACATTTGGTGTGAATCTAATCGATTCAGTGGAACAATTATAAAAAATTTAACCCAGAAATTCTTTAGTTGTAAACATACGAAAATTTTTTTTTTTTAAATACAAATGTTTAAAATTATATTAAATTTTTGTAATATTTTATAGATAAAAACTTCTTGTTTTTAAGATAAAAAAAAAAAACAGAATGTCAACAAGTTTATCTTAAAAATTCAACCCTTTTCTCATTTTAACTACCTACTACATTCCTTAAACAATATTAAACTGAAGAAAACTATCATTTTTAATATAATAAATTCCGAAGTTTTGAGCGGAATTAAATAAATTTTTACGTCTATTGACGAGCAATGAAAGAGGAGCGAGTTCTGGTTTGCTTTTTAGTAATATGGTATATAACTGGGATAAATTTTTACCGGGTACTTTGTTAAAAAGAAATTCTCCTGCAGCGGAAAGGTTCTGCATTAAGCTAATGTGCATCTATTGGTAAAAGGGGTCTATAGATGATCTTAGATGATTGCGTTCATACAGATGGATAGACGGACAATCTTAATGAAAAAATGTATTCTTCATTCCTAAAATTTCGAATTATTGAAAAAAATATTAGCGATTAGATCGTTATAGGAAAGTTTTTTAAATCTAATATTTCGGTTCGATTTAGTGGAAAAAAAATTTGACACCTTAATATTAATTTTTTTCCTTCTTGTATTTTCGGGCTTGTATTGGGCATGGTGGGTCTCTAAAAATCTCTATAACTTACGAACAAAACGTGAGATAGTGTTAAATGAAAAACATAAGAATTTCGGGCTTAGTTTTCAAAAATCCTAAAACTTTCAAAAAAAAATTAACCATGTTTTAAGCCTTTTCAGAGTGAGGATTCCTGGAGGACCACTCATAGGGTCAGTTTTGGAATATCCATATAGCACTGTCCAAAAAAATATTTTTTTATTCTTCCAAATCAAATTCGTCCCCTTCAAAATAGTCCCCTCCCGATATACTACACTTATGCCACCGCTTTTTCCAGTCCTCAAAGCTTGCCAAAAAGTCTTCTTCAGGTACACAAAACGGTTCCCACGGAGTGGTCTTTTGAGTTTTGGAAAAACAAGAAGTCACACGGGGCCAAATCAGGTGAATAAGGTGGTTGCGGAACGATATTGGTTGAATTTTTGGACAAAAAGTCACGAAGAATCAGTGCTGTTTTTGAAGAAAATTCAGCATTTTTGGTACAATCGAGACTTGACATGTTTAAGGCCCAAAACATCTTTCAAAATGGTATTAATTGATCCTTTTGATACGCCAATTTCATGAGCAATGTGTCTTATAGTTAATCGACGGCTTGCAAGCACTAATTCTTGTAGTTTTTGGATGTGAGCATCGTCAGTTGAGGTCGATGGTCGACCGAGGCGCTCTTCGTCTTCAACGAGCTCTCTTAAGTTGTACCAACTTAAAAAAAAAATTTAAGGATAATATTCACACGTGCAATTTAAATTGAACAATTCCGACTAGTTTTTGGACATAGTGGTATGTGATAAATCAAACTAGAAGTTATAAAGTATTAAAAGTAAGAAAAATTTTCTGATTCAAATGATTTAACTAGAATCTCATGTCTATAAGTCTTTTGTTAAGGTAGGAAACATAACGATGTTGACCTCTTATAACTGTAGCCTACTTGGTTTGGTTGGATAGTTTTGAGCCAATATTATGACAACTTTTGGAGTATAAATATTTGTATTATATGACTTAAAATTATTAACTTATAACTTATAATAAAACTTACGAAGAATATTGAGTTTCCTTCTTTTTTTTTGACAAAAAAGGGTGCAGAGTATTCCACTTTCGGGAACCGCCTGCGCCTAAATCACTTCATTTTTTTTTCTTTCAATACACGGTTTTCTTATTGTGCAGCTAAGCAAAACTTTGCCATAAAGACAATCAAAGAAAAACAGAGAGTAAAAACAGAGAAGGAAGAACACAAAAGAATTTATGAGCGTGCAGCTTGGAAAAACTTCTACAATAAATTTAAATGGCACATTGGGGCACATTTTACACGTTGCCCCAAAATGTTTCCCTGCTGTTACGTCGTTTTTGTCTATAAATGTGTCTGCTGGCAGCTGAAAGTATCTTTCTATCTGTATCTGTATCTGTGTATCTATATCCAGTATTTGTATTTTATGCCCCTCTTATGTGTCCCATTGGCATCGTTTCGTTTAGCACTTAGCTATTTTCACAGCTATGGTAAATTTTTAAAAAGTTCATAATAAGCCTTGTTCGGAGTCAATCTTTTAAATATTTGATTACGCAACAGATATAAACCAGTTGCTATAATTCTATTAAGGCCAATTGAGTGTCTCCATAAAATAGACAACAATAACAACAATAGCGTAAAAGATAGCAAACATAACAAACAAGAAAGCCCAAAAGTGTGAATGCCTCATAATGGAAACCACACAGTAGTCGAGAAATTGATCAAAAACGTATGTTTGATAAGAAAAATGCCTAAAGAAATTTGAGATAATGCTTGTGGAAAATGTCAGTTTTATTAAGAGTTCATGCAACTCTATCGATATGTTAATTTTTTGGATGACAATAAAATAAAATGCTCATGTTATTAATTTGGTAACGAATCGGTCAACATTTGGTAATCTTCAAAAGTGAGATAATGTTAAAAGTCAAGGTCTTTATTTGAGGTATTATTTATAAATCAAGTCGATTTAGATGCAATATTAATCTAAATCTTATAAACTGAACAGCTATTAAAACTTCCATTTCATTCGCATAATGTTGGTATTAGTATTCTTCGCTCTTCCGGTTTTACGTTTAGATTATGAAATCCAAATTAAAAGAAAAGCTTACAGCTTACTAGAGTAACTTAAACCCACATAATTCTGCTTTGATGCTTTTTTATCTGTAAGCTTTTCCGTCAATCCGTGTTATCTCAGTTGATACTAAACTAGGGTATAAATTACTCTCATGAGGCTAATATACGAGTTCGTATAATAAGTTATGAACATTAGTTCCAATGAATTTTGACTGAAAAAATAAAAGTTACTCTTGGTTGTGGAAAAATAAAAACACGTTGATAATACGCACGATAATAAAACGGACGTAGACTTTGAGATACTCTGATCATCGCAACAAGCAAATAAATAAATTAATTTTCAAATGATATGAAAAACTTTTGATAGCCGAATTTGTTACGATATCTCGATATCTCTCCTATTTTTTTAAACAATCTGCTGATTATATTGTCAACCGATTTTGATCAAGTTTTTAAACTAAAAACTTCTCAACGCCTTATGAGATGTCATAACGACTTCTGCTCTTAAAAATTGTTTTCCCGAGATGCTTTACAATTAGCCATGGCAGCTATAGCCACGATATCCTTAAATGCTTTAATAATATAATATAAAACAAACTTTTTTCCCGGGACTTACAAAAGGGATCTAATATGAAAGTTATGTTGCTCTAGCTCATACCATCTCAGAGATCTATGCGTTCATACAGACGGAATATCGAGTTCTCTCATTACACTGATTATTCTACTTTAAGAAAACTTGGGGTTATCCGACGGGGGTCGCGACGTCACCTTTTGTATGCTACATATACTTTCGGCTTGCACCTTATAGAAATATAAGTATGTACCTTATAGGGATATTATAGATGGGGTTACTTTCATTACAAAAAGATGGTGTTTACTCGTATTAAAGACGGGCACGGACGACTCTCAGATACGATACTATCCAATCGTCGATAAAACTATTTAAGTGCTCCGAAAAAACTTTGCTTAAACGAAGAAAAAATTAAAACGTGGTAACTATATAATTAGTCAAAAGATTTTGATCAATTTGGTTGGATTACGTTCATTAAGAAAAAAACACAGTAATCAGAATTTTTCTTTTTGATTACATAGTATGTGGAATATAAAGAAGGTTCTTAAATCGTGTAATCTTCCGTATAAGTCATAAAGAATAAGTGAGACACATTTTTTTCGTTATTGGTTTATCAGAACAATTTCCTGATCATAATGCGTCTTACTACATAAAACACACAAACGTTGCCTTTTTTAAAGAAATATCAAAAGAATACCCCAAAAATTAAATTTAAATACATATCTTGGACCCAAACTTCCGAAGTAGAGTGGGAAAAACTCCTTTGGAACTAATTAGACATTTATCAATACCAATGTCAAAAACCTACATGAAACAATATTAGAAATACTTTCTGAAAGCGTATGAACTCTATACTTAAAGTGAACTTTAAAAATTATCTTGAATTAAGTATGAAATTCATCCTATTTACAAGTTCTTCTTATATTTTATTATTTGAAATAGTAAATGAAAAATTATTCTTTATCTGAGAATCAAGTTCTTCTAATAAATTTGTACTTGGATTGATATCAATGTAACTTAAATGCCTTATTAGAGTATGAAAATCTTGATTTTTCTCAGTGTAAGTTCTTTGTATTCCTATTAAAGACCGGGAGCACCTTCATTATTATTATTAATGAAATAAGTTTAAATATAGTAGTCTGGTAGTTTGACGTTTGAAAGTATTTCATCTTATAAAACTTCCAGATCAATTCTTTTGATATAAAATATATCTATTTCTTCTTTCATTATTGGGCTATAATCTTATGAACTTATTATATGTTGATTTCAATCAAATAAATATATGTATATAAATAAAAATAAAATTATAATATAGAATTTTAAAGAGAAGATTGTTAGCTAGTATTTCCCAAAATAATAGGGACACTAACTTTTGTGGTAAAAACTTTTCCTTCTGAGTACAAACTGCACATAATTTCATCAGAATTTTTCTTTGTGCCTATAATCTCCGACCTAAAGTGTCCTTTTTTTAAGCCAATTTTCTTTACAAGTTAATGTTTTTTGTTACAAGTGAGATGATCCAATAAAAACCGCAGTAAAAGAAAACAAGCTTTTATGACCTGTTTTCCACGAAAAATTTCGTGTTCCTATTAATAAGGGACACACTGTACATTGATTGAATTCACTGGAGCACAATCAATTCTGTCTTTCTTCTGATATGTACAACCTTTTTTTTTTGTCGCCATCTGACAAATTGCAAATAAAAATGCATTAATAAAAAAAGTTTAAGCGTATAAAAATCCCTTACAACCCAAAGCAATCAGTCAATATGCTGTATACAATCTAACCAAATATCGATTAGCCAGAAATATCCTTTTGACACAATGGAAATATATAAGTTATTAGGAATTTCTAAAATTTCTTGTGAAAAATGTTGCAGGATATGCAAACGTTCATCAGATGATAATGAATAATACTTTAAAAGGCATCAATTATTTAAACTAGAAGAGTTGAAATTTTGTAGTTAAATTCGAAAATAAAATATTAAAATATGTACCAAAGTAAGGAATACGAAAAAATCCTCTAAAGTCTTTCAAAAAATAAGTTTCACAGTAAGCTTTAAAAGAAAAAGTTTAAAAGAAAACTTCAAGCCCACGCTTGCAATAAGTTTTATTAATCCAAATGGATAAAATCGATAAACAGGAAGTGGGCGTAAAAATGTTTTATTAAATCAAAAACATCAAATTGCATTTGGGCCAAAGTTAAACTGGTCAATAAACGGAAAGAGTTGCTTAAAGTTTAATAACCAAAGCATTACTTGCTTCAAATCGGGCGAATAGTTTAAGTGCAAAGTTTTGATATACAATAAAAGGCATTTATCCAATATTCATCTGCGTAAAAATTAACGATGCAACTTTCTGAAAAGGTGTGGCGTCCATCAACTCGGCAACTTTTCGATTTGAAAAGCTATTTGTCAAAGAAATTTTTGGCAAAATAAACCCTTTAAAGTTGCCAAACCAGGAAACCATAAAAGGCTTCTTGTTTCACAAGCAACAAAATCTAAGCCATAATCAAGGAAGGAAAGTTGTGGCAATTTGTTACGGGCTCCCATTTCCGGCTGCCCGCATTAAAACAAAAGAGCGCCAAATAACTTTGAAAGCTGCCAAACATGACACAAAAACTGCCAAAAATATGAATTTTTAATAAAGTAGCAGCCAGACATGGCGGTAATGGACGCATTGTTAAAAGGTTTTCCCTTTTTAGAGTTTCCATTTAAGAAATTATTTTCTTTAGTGTCAACAATCGTGGCTTATAAGCTTATAATGTACTATATTAAGACTACTAAGTATATCAAAAAGTCAAACAAATATTCTAAATAATCATGCCATCTGATGCCATATATAAAAAGAAAGCGTAAGATTAATAATTTCTGAGATTCAATCCATAAGATAACGAAAACCAGTTTATTAATTTGTGAAATCTTTTTTTTCGGACTGTTCTTGTGATATAGCTAATACTCGGTTTGGACTATGCAAACTATTATCCAAATTCCTTCATAATTAGAATAAATTCAAGTTAAGTGTTGAGTCTAGAGAATATTGAAGTAAAGTAGACAACATTGTTCTCTAGTCTTCTAAAAAACTTAAATTTTAGAAATGTCCTTAATAGTCTTCTAAAGACTATTCGAATTTTGAAGACTATTCAAGTGTTGTAGAAAATATTATTTTTTAGACTTCTACAGCATTTTGTTATCTATTTTTCGAAGAAAAATCTTCGAATTTGGAGACTTGAAATAAATTAAAGAATTTTCTTTTGTAGCCTGAGTAAAGTCAAGAATTTTTTGCACATCTATATATTTAAAAGAAACTTATGTTTTACGTGTTACGAAGGTTCTCATCAACGCGTCGATGAATTTCAAATATGATTTTAGCGTGTGTTAGAGGTTGTCAATATGAAGGTTTTAAGCCTATTTCGATGTGTTTCTGTACATTGGTTCGTGAGATATACGCATTTTTGTGAATATCGGTTTTTGTGTGTGTGTGTGTATCTACAGGGTCCGGCACTCAAAGTGTAACCAAATTCAGACCGCTCGCGCAGCTGACGCACGGGCATCAGCTGTCTGTAAGTTAGCTAAATGACAGTTTAGAGTATTGTTTACAAGCGCACGAAAGCATTTTGCCGTGAGTAAACGAGAAAAAAAAATCAGTAATGGATTTCAAACGTAATAGTGTAGTTGCATTATATTTAGCTGGAAAATCACAACCAGCGATTGTTCGTGAGCTCGAACACCTTAAAGTAAATAAAGTTTTCGTTTATCGCACCATAACTCGTTACAATGATACTGGTAGCATCGCAAAACGTCATGGAGGTGGTCATCAAAAGACTGCAACGTCACGTGAGATGGTTCAAAAAGTGAAGAAGCGACTTGAGCGAAATCCCCGACGAAGTGCCAATCAAATGGTGAAAGAACTGAAAATATCTGACCGTAGCATCCGTCGCATACTGAAAAATGATCTCAAGGTCAAGCCTTACAAGATCCAAAAGGCACATGATCTCACACCGAAGCAGCAACAAGTCAGACTTGAGAGAGCGAAGGAGTTGCTTCGCTTGGCCGAAAGCGGTCAATTGCCGAACATTGTGTTTTCTGACGAGAAAATTTTTACAATTGAGCAATTCGTAAACTCTCAAAACGATAGGGTTTACTTGAGGGACCATTCATACAAGAATTTGAGGCATCGATTCGCCATCAGGAGGCAGCACCCGCCACAGATAATGGTTTGGGCCGCTGTAACCGCAGATGGGCGCTCTCCAATCGTTTTCATCGAGCCTGGCGTCAAGGTTAATGCGCAATATTATCGGGAAAGTATTCTGGAGGTTGCTTTGAAGCCGTGGGCAGACAAACATTTCTCGGCACCGTCTCACAAAGCTCGAGTGAACCAAGAATGGCTGAAAAACAACGTTCCGAACTTCATAACGTCCACACAATGGCTCTCGAATTCACCAGACGCGAATCCGATGGATTATTCTCTTTGGGCCATTTTGGAGAGCAAGGTCCGAACTAAAAGATACAACAGTCTCGAGTTGAAAAAAGCCATTGTCCACGAGTGGGCCAAAATACCTGCAAGTGACATTCGGGCAGCTTGCGATTCATTTTTGGACCGTCTCAAGGCCATAGTGAAGGCAAAAGGTGGCCATATTGAGCGAAAGTAAATTGTTTCTAAATTTCGTATTATTTTTACACATTTTGTACCGTGAATTGAGTAAAGGTAATTTTCCAAAATGAATTTATGGCCTTTTAAATTGGTTACACTTCGAGTGCCGGACCCTGTAAAACTTATATTTTACGTGTTACGGGTGTTCTCATGAATGCATCGATGAGTTTCATATCTGATTTTTGCGTATGTTTTGGCAACATGTTTGCCATCAATAGAAGATTATTTATCAGAAGATATTTTGTTTCGATTACGTCAACCAAAACGTAATCCAGTGATGGAATCTTCGCCGGAAGTTTACAATGAAGCTTTAAATATTGAGAATCTATTCTAATAAATGGCTAATAAAGCATTAGGACAATTGGGACAATCGATCAATGCATGATGTATTTCAATTTGGAAGAAATGAAACGAATCAAATTAGTTATCAATCTATCGTACTGCCCAGGAACGTGAAGATGGCAATGAACGTGAAAGAATTCGGTTAAGACCCGTGTAGCGCGAAATTCGACTAATAATGGTGCAAGTTTGAATCGAGCTGCAAACTAATCTAAAAATCTTATATTTTTCTAAATAAGCTAACTAGAGAATCTTATGATGTTTATTCATTTTAAGAGTATTCAAAAAGTTTGGGCAGGTCAGCGTCTGCAGGGCTTACTAGTCAATAATGAAAATAAATTTGTATAATTAAATTTTAGTTAACATTTTGTTACAAAAGGAATTAGGTTAATTTTTCTGAAGCTAAAAAAAAATCAAAGTTTTTTTTCCTCCTCCAAAGCGTTGCGCCCAGAGCCCCATCACCCACTCCACTGCCCACCAACTACGCCTCTGTTTTACAGCCCCTTATTCATTATTCCCCAAAGTTTGCGTAATTGTTTAATAAATTCATCTACAAGTTTGCCATAAATTACATTTAATTAACTGCTAAACTTTATTTTATTACAACTTTTAAGCTTTCAAGTTTTAACGACAGTTAACAAAATTCTAGCTAAACTTGGTCAAATGTAAAATGTAGCCAACATGCTAAATAAGCCAGTTTTGTGCTTTAAAAATCGAAATTAAAATCATGTAACATTAGCACAAGCTTAATTAAGCACATTTGGTAAAATTTTTATGAAACGGCGTATTATTATTAACCTTATAAGAAACGAGCTTAACAATCAATTAAATTGGCTCTCAGACTGGCGGCAAACAAGAAAACAAAAACAATCAAAACAAGTGCCAAGGGTTTTGACGTTATATCTTAGTATATAATAATGTATATAAGCTTAAATATACTTTAGTTGAAAGCGTTTTAACGATGGCGTGAACCACGGCTCATGAGCAGCAACGGGGCGGGTGTGAATTTGGCCAGCCTTCGACAATTCAAAATCATGGCCAAAAACGAAAAAAATGCCCGCAACTCTCATGCGATATCGCGTTTTTGGTTTTCGACAATAAACACAAAATGCGAGAGTTAAACAAAATAAATAAAATTTGGTTGAATAAATGAATATTAAATGACCAACAACATAGACGTTTAAAAAGGAATAAACAAAAATACAAAAAAATAAAACTAAAAGCAGTGGCGTAGATCGATTGGGAAGAAAGATCAATTACAAAAAGTGTTAGGATATGTAAATACAAAAAATTTTATATCGTTAAGCATACATGGGATCATTTGGAATAAACTAAACATCGCGTGATTCAAAAAACTAAATTTTTGCTTTGGTTTGGGATAGATCTTGCAGATCTAATAAGCAGTGGCGGATTTATCGTAAAGGCAACATAGGCTGAAGCCTAGGGCGAGCAGAATTAAGGGGCGGCAAAATTTGAGTTTTATAAAAAAAAAAACAATTTTAGTGAAGAATTCGATTAATATTAAGAGAAAGCTCTCTTTATTTCCACAATTCAGGAATACAAAACACTCAGGCAGCTTATCTTGGACCGAACTTTGACATAATTGACACGAAGACTTTAGGCATATCCAAAAAATCTATTCCTATTTTTCTCTCATCACTGATATGAAACATCTAAGCAACGAAGAATTACTTGAGAAATCCACCATATTGAGCAACTACTACAAACAAGATCTTGAGAAAAATTTGGGAAATGAAATGGTCTTTTTCAAGGCATACTGCATCGAAAAGAACATTTTAAATTCTTCTCCGCTGGAACTCTTGAAAATGCTGAGACCGGATTATCTGCAGATCTCTTACCCTAATGTTGAAATTGCATTGCGGATATTTGTTTCATATCCTTTTTTTCAATTTTAGCGCCGAAAGATCGTTTTCTGTTTTAAGACGCGTGAAAAACTATCTTAGATCCTCATTGGGCGAAAACAAACTGATTGCTCTTGCGTTCTTAACGATAGAGTCAGATTTGTTTCTATCTATCGATTGTGAAGATATCATCCGCGAATTCGCAGCAGAAAAATCCAGAATTAAAGAACTCTGAATAAGAAGTGTTTTTGTTGAATATTTTATCCATGCCGATGTCAAATTTGTTAATTCCATTATGTATTTCATTAATAATACCTATATATTATAATATAGCACTGATGACAATCACATCGCATTTAATATATTTTTTTTTTTTTTATTGTGAAAAAAGGGCGGCAAGTTATGGATTGCCTAGGGGCGGCAAATATTTAAATCCGCCACTAGCTGTAGGATCAAAGAGTAGCGGGATAGAAAAATACTTTTTTTTAATGATATAATTAGAACAAGTAACCAGGAGAAGAGGTCAACCCCGTAAGAGATGGATAGACGGGGTACAGGAGGATTAGGATCACTAATTGCAAAAGACAGAGTGACAGATAGAGATGATTGGAATGTTGTTACACGTCAGGCTGACGTCCTACACGGACTGTCAACGCCCTGAATCGGAATCGGAACAAGACTTTGGTAGTTGCCGCTTTCAGAGACTCGCTTTAATACTGCCGTCACGTCCCTTGGGCATCTTCTGCGCAGCAGTATACGCTTCCCATGAGGACCCGACGAGTTCTAAAACATGTAACCAGGAGGTCAACCCCGTAAGAGATGGATTGACGGAGTACAGGGGGATTAGGGTCACTAATTGGAAAGACAGAGTGACAGATAGAGAAGAGTGGTATGTTTTTACACGACAGGCTGAGGTCCTACACGCACTGTCAACGTCCTGGAAGAATCGGAACAGGACTTTGGTAGTTGCCGCTTTCAAGGATTCGCTTTAATACTGCCGTCACGTCCCTTGGACATCTTCTGCACAGCAGTATACGCTTCCCACGAGGAGCCGGGGCGCTCCATAGCGATTTCTCCAAGTTTTGACGTAGAATATGATGATACAGAGCTTCTCGAGACTTTTTACCAACTAAACTATTTATTGATTGTTCGTCACAGAGAGGTGGGGTACTGCGACCAAAAGGTCTTTTGTACCATACCCTTAAGTTAAAGCAAAAGACTTTTCGCTTTCCGCATGAATAGCAGTAGATCTTTTGTTGGTATTGACCTGAGATGGGAGGGACTAATCCGATCCTTTCCATTGTGACAGGCTGTGCCCCATACCAGCGTTGGGCAATCACAGAGAATATGTCTAGTGTTGTACCAGGAAAGTTAAATAAAAAATAGTTTTTGGGCAAACATTCGACCAATATTATCTTTCAGCAAAAATCGCATTTACCTGACTTAGTTTGCTTTGAACTTTTTGATATATTTTATAAGCAAAAGACAGTTTAATTCACCAGCTTTAAACCAAAGCCGAGAAGACTTTGAAGGCACTTAATGCCATCAGCTTTAACAACTTTATAGAGGATAACATACCATATGTGTAGGTAAAATTTTTGTGGACTTTGAAGGAACAAAATTTATAGGCAAGAATAAATGAAAATATTTTAGTTTGCAAAAGTCTGAATTCACACAAAGAAATAATTAGCTTCATGGCTTAATTTACGCCCCCTTCGCTTAAAACAATCTACGCCTATGACTACTACAGCAACAACTTCAAACTTCAATCGATAGGCAAATGTTTTGCATGTTTGTTTGTCTTATCAATTTGCATTGAGTGTGGGGGGAGACACGAAAAGGCAGCAGCAGGCAAAAATATAATAATATACAGAATAAATAAATAAATATATGGATAAAGCCCACCAAAAAGCGCATGCAAAAGAGTGAACAAAAAATAACAAAATAAAAAATGTTTGATTGACGCGTCGGCGACGAACGCTTCAAAAAGAGAAACAACAAAAACAACAGCAAAAAAGCAACAGCTATGACAACGCCGACGTCATCGGCAAAGCATTTGCCCAAAGCTTGGCTGAGGTTTAAGCTGAGACGTCGACAGCGGCGCCGCGCCGCCCACATAAAGCAAGCACAGCAACAACCACAACAACAACAACACCAAAGAGACACTTTACACACACAAACTCACACACTCAGTGGGAGCGGAAGCAACAACGCCGCCGCCGCCGCGGTCGTCGTCGACGTTGTCGTCATACAACGGAAAGTGTGTAAAGAGCGAAGAGCAAAAACGTAAGATGACGACGTCGACGTCGACGTGAGAGCGGCTTGACGAGCTGAAGGCGGCATGCGGTTTTAAGTTACAGAGCAGCTTGTTTTGCACAGTGGGCTCAAACTTGGCGTTTCGGGAGAGTGAAATCGGTTTTTGTTTTAAGCAAATTTGTGCATAATCAATTGAAGCATTAATATTAATAAAGTTTTTGGGGGGATTGGTAAATGTGCCCTACAGCTGTTGCTGCTAAACTGGTTTTTGGCTGGGAGAGCGTTCTGGGAACTGTAGAAAGAGCTACTGCCAAGACACTGGCCGGAGAAGCATATTTAGTAAATGCGCTTAGCAGCTTGCTAAGCCACTGTTAATTGAGTGCCTTAAGCGGTAGAATGAACAATTTTAAATCCGATTTAATAAATTAATTCCATTTGTTCGTGCTTACTAAGAAGCGTGCTTTACCTTAAAGGAGTATATATGTAGATTTGATAAACAATCATACAGAGCCCTTGGAGCAACGGGTATAAAGGCAGGATTTGTGTAACTATTTCTTAGGAAAGCGTACAATGCCTTACTAGGTATCTATAGTGAGCTTTTAAACCTGGAAAGAGTGCCATAAGGGGGCAAACACAAAATCGAGGGCCATATTGACCATATTGTCTCTAAGATAAACAAACCTAACCTGAAATCTATCTAGTTTTGACTATTTACTTGACTTCAGCTGGAAAGCTCATGAGCTAATCGTGCTCAATGTTAATACTTTACATTCGTAGACATTGCAGGTATTGTAAAGGGCTTATTAAGTATATAAAGTAATTCACAAATAAATGCATTTCAGTCTATTTTAGTATTTGTGTTTAATATTGTTATTAGCATTTATTAGTTTCATTATTATTGCCTTACTAAAAACAAAAGCAGCACATAATGTCACGAATTCTAACAAACTGTGAAATTAAAAACTAATCCTTCTATAACTTACTTAATAAATCATGCTTTTGTCAGAAGCAAGGCAAACTTTGGATAGGATAACAATACGCGATGGCGCAGGACTGGAACTATCCCAGATAATAAAGTTAATTTTAGAATATAGACTATCTAAGAAGCTCTAGAGACATTATTCGACACAACAGAAGCTTAGTCTCGCAATTTTTCCTATAACATTATCAAAACAATTACGAAAAATAAAATGTAATGTAAATTTAAGTAATTGTTAAAATATTTTAATATGGCCTACAGAATATTCGGCTAAGTTAATAACATAGCACTTTACAGTGGCGGATTTATCGTACAGGCAACATAGGCTAGAGCCTAGGGCGGCAGAATTAAAGGGCGGCAAAATTTAAGTCGTCTACTACTACTACCTACTACAACTATATTGTAATAAAGCACTGATGACAATCACAATCGCATTTAATAAATTTTTTTTATTTTTTTTGGTGAAAAAAGGGCGGCAAATATTTAAATCCGCCACTGACACCTTATCTTTTCAATTTACGTGGCATTAGTCTCCATATCTTTATTTATTCACGTTGTTCTAAGTCTCCTAGCCATCATTTGTCTCAATACTTCAATTTAATAATTTTTTCAGAATATACTTCCGTTCTAGCCACTTAAATACTTTTTCTTCGTATGCTCAATGCAATGGGGAAATATACTCGACTATGAAAAAATGGCTGTTCAAAATAAATTCATATTTCCTAAAGATTTGACTAACAGAAACTCTTTTAGTTCCGATTGTAATGAAATAGTTTTTTTTTTGCTTAAAAGCGAATATTTTATTTTATAAAAAAAAAAATATATTTAAAATTAGTAAATTATGCTGTTGTAAAAATGAAAATCTATGTAACCAATTTGAATTCGGAAAGAATCTGTTTCAAGTTACAAATGCAGTAGTCGCTGAGAAGGCTCATATTAACGACTAACCCAAATGCAATATAGAGATTTCATGTCAAGCTAATTTTTTTATTGAAACTCCAAGGCAATTTGTTTAAGACCTCGCAATAAGGGAAGAATGGCCAAAATCAAAACAAAAGATCAAAACCAAGTCAAATCACAAATTTCAATCTATGTGTTTAAAAAATGCATATGTAAATGTACAGATATTGTTCAAACTTCAGAGGCATTGTATTTGTGCTAATATCAGTTGAATGCTATTCAGAAATTTTATTAAAATGATTTTATAACCTGCTTTATATAAAAGCGAATTTGATTTTGATGACATATGTATGTTTCATCGAAAAAAAAAATATTTAAGCTATGCAGCTCCAAATTATTATTATAATTATACGACAGTTCACGAGAATCATGTTATTCGTACATGTTTCAACACACTACTAATCGCCCAAATCTATAGTAATCATATTTTCTTTTCATTTCTAATAAAACAAGCGATATCATTTACACGACAATTATATGCTCGTTGTCTAGCAAAAAATCGCTATTATCTACAATAGTAATTAGCTGATCATAATATTAAACATGAGTAAATCAAATTAAGCCCACACCACTGTGCCTTGTCTTCGGTACAAACTACGCCGCGGCACTGTGTGTGTTATTGTCATTTACTTTGTGGCAAGCAATTACGTGCGACAAGCCAAGCGGCTGCTGTTACTTATGTTTTTATACCCTGCAAATGTAGAGTATATGAGTTCTTATAAATTATTAGTTTGTATAACTTGAAAATCAATATTTGCTGCACTTTCAGCCAGCCAAGTAGCCTTACCTAACTTTAAGCTTGCCACAAATATTTAATAAAATGTTTTCGAGCAAGTTGCATACCACATCCGACCGATTAAAGTTTATGGAATTTACGTGCAAAAACTCCCTTACCACTGCTTGCCGCCGTTGCAACAAGCAGTGCAGACATAATAAAGCAAAAATGTTAATTGCATGCTTTGCAGAAAAATGTGTTTACGCCCAAATGGGTGCAGGGTATCCCACTGTCGTGCAGCGCCTTGACTGTATCATATTTTTTGTTTGTTAAACTTTTCTTTTTGTTGTTTTGTAGGCGTGGCACAACATGTGTTGTTGTTGTTGTAGTTTGCCACATTTGGCAGAAGCAATTTATGTCAAGCCGAGCCTCAACGTCGACGTTCACAAAGTTGTCATCCATTGCCAAACATCTCAGAAGCAACTCGGAAACATGCGTAAAAGTAGCAGCTCTAACTGTAACTTCAGACCCTGCCTCACACGCCCACAGATTCTGTGTGTGGTTGTGTGTGGGTGTTGCCAGAAGTGTGTTCTAATAGGCGCAGAAATTAAAACACATAAACAGCCAGCAAACACAAACAACAAACAGAACAGAACTTTTGGATACAACGCAAAGGGTTGGCGAGGGGTAGCTGCATTTAACAACGGTGTTGATAGCATTGGGAACGTTTCGAGGGGTGGGGAGCCTGTGTGGCCAGAGTGGATTTGGAACGTTGGCATCTGTCAAACATGTCATACGCAAAATAGCTTAACTGCCATAAAAACAACAAGCTGGAGCAGCCCGGAGGAGTTAACAGCAGAAGCGGTCATAAAACGGTTTATTACAATACAAGCCAGCAACAATCAGAGTGAGAGCAAGCAAGGGATAGTCAAGGCTGGAGTCTACGACTAGGAGATGCACTGTTTTGGGATATTTTGATAAAAATTTCAGACACTATTGTCTATTTAATTTTTTTCCAAATCTGTTCAACTTGTAGAAAATTCCGCGACAATGTTTTTCTTTTTTGTGTCTTGAATCGATTCCTAATTGGAAAATAAAGCTTAAGTAGAGAGCGAGAGTAAAGTAATAACCTATTTAAAAATATATAAAAATATGGAATTGCGAAATATATTATATTATTATATATTATTATAAAATATTATAAAAGTTAGAAAACTATTTTTGAATCATATCCGTTTGGTTTCTAAAAAAACTAAACTTACTTAAAAATATTTTTATAGTATTTTGGTATTTTGAGGCCTTTGTGAAATATGGAGCCTTCTGTTAATTTGTATCAAAATTTTGTTCTTTTTTATTTTTATAGAAAATTGTGTTTTAAACCAATATCATTTTAAAAAATATAAATCTGTCTTCAATTTAGCTTTGAAGTAGAGCTGGGCTCGATGCCCTATTTTCGAGAATCGATATTTTCGACCGTTTCTCACCAAAAATCGATTTAATCGATTAATCGGACTACAACGTTAGGCGCTAATAAGTTAAAACCGCAGATAATCAATCCAAAGTTAATTTGGATTTTCATAATTTCAAATAACGAAAACAAAAAATTCAAAACTTAGTTAAAGAAAACAAAAAATTAATAATTCGTTTGATTCAAAACTTAATAAGAGAAAACTAAAATAAAGTCACCATTTATTTAAAAAATTAAAAAAACATGCAAAAGCGCCCTCTGGCGACTCTCAAAATTAGAATTAGATTAAAAAATTAATTCTTTGACCTCGAAAACTCCCATTAAGCTAGAGGAAAAATAATGTTTTTCTACCTTGTAAATGAAAGGTCTTAGTCGATTTTTGAATATTTTGAAAAAAAAACTTATTTTAAAAAAGATAGCGACTCGAAACTCACTTTGGACCCATAGTTTAAAAAGACTCCAAGAATTAAAATCGCTGAGAGCCCCAAACCGTTTTGATGCGTCTAAAAAATGTATCCGCCATAATGTACATGAAAAATCGATGCTCAATGAACAAGTATCGATTTGATTGTCAGAAAAAAAGAATCGATTACATCGATTTTAAATCGAATCGATAAATATCTCCACTTTTAAGTGCAATACAAAATGAAGAAACTTAGTATTTCTCCAAAACCTTATAGTTTGTAGAAAAATCATCTGAGGGGTGATTTTTTCTGGTATCTTTTGGCAACACTGTTTTTGACAGATCACTCGTGTATCGTGTCTTGTGTCAGTGTCCAACTTGTTCAGTTTGGTCTATAATTTAACCATGAATCGACTTACGAACGAACAACGCTTGCAAATTATTGAATTTTACTATCAAAATTCATGCTCGGTTAAGAAAGTGCATCGCGCACTTCTTTCAATTTATGGGCAGTTTTGTCATCCTACTGAGGGACCTTGTGACTAAATTTCGAACCCAGTTTACATTGTTGGGCATTAAACCAGCCAGAAACATTGCAAGAACTACCAATGCATCCCGAAAAAGTCAATGTTTGGTGTGGATTATGGGCTGGTCGGGCCGTACTTCTTCAAAGACGACAATGACCGGTACGTTACTGTAAATGGCGAGCGCTACCGTCGGATGATTGACGACTTTTTTTTGCCCAAAATGGAAGAATTGGACAAGCCTGACATGTGGTTACAACAAGATGGTACCACATGCCAAACGGCACGCGAAACAATGGTCCAATTAAGTTTATCTCACGTTTGGGGCCCGTCATTTGGCCCCCTAGATCTTGGGATTAAACGCCTTTGAATTATTTCTTGTGGGACCATGTTAAGGCTCATATCTACAGGGATAAACCAGCAGATTGACGCACTGTAAGCCAATATTAAAGCATTTATTCGTGAAATACAGGTCGATATGTTAGAGAGAGTGTGCCAAAATTGGACCTTGCGTATGGGCCATCTAAAGCGGAGCCGCGGCCAACATTTGCATGAAATCATCTTCAAACAAAAAATTATATTGATCGTTCTATCGATTCCAATAAAGTTTTCATCAATTTTTTCTAATTTTTTTTGTTTTTTTTTTAAATCAAATACTATACCTCTTAAAAATCACTCGCCATTTGAATGTGGTCGATGGAAATATTGAATAACTTTGACAGATTTCAACCGATTGATGTCGTCGAACACATTTTGGAAAAGTTATTGCATTACAATTTTAACCATGAATCGATTCACGCCCAAAGAACGCGCGGAAATAGTGACAATGTTCATTAAATGTAATCGTTCATTTTTGGGAGCGAATTTTAATGACTGATGAGGCCCATTTCACGCTATCTGGCACTGTAAATAAACCAAACTGTCACATTTGGGGGAAAGAAAATCCTCATACTATCCATCAAACTCCACTGCATGATCAAAAAGTGACTGTTTGGGACGGTGTCTGCTCAAAAACCATCATCGGTCCGTTCTTCTTCTGAGTTGGGGAAACTGTCAATGGGGATCGGTATCGATGGATGTTGGCACACTCTGTTTTACCAGAAATGCGTGAAAAAGGTCTTAAAGGCTTTTGGTTTCAACAAGAAGGCGCGACATGTCACACCGCGAAATCAACGATGAACTTCTTGCGTCAAAAGTTCCATCGACCACATTCAAATGGCGCACCCTGTATAATATTTTTTTTATTTAAAATCGAATTCTTTTTGGAAAACAGAGCTCTAGCTTACAGTTCGCTTTGAATTGCAAAATATATATATAAATTTTTTTTTTAATTTAATTTAAAATCTGCTATTGTGTTAAATTGCAATATGAAATTAAGAAATTTTAGAAAAATTTAGAAATTTTATATATTATAGAATTTTTGTATTGGGAACCACGACCTAAAGAGTTTTTTATGAATTTGTATAAAAAGTTTTTTTATAAAAATTTTGTATTTTAAAAAATGGACTCTGTCAATGAGTTTCTTTTAAAGTCAAAAATTAGGAGTTGATTCTATTCGAATTTGAGAAAAATATTAATTGAAAAAAAAAATTAAATAATTTCAACACGAAATTTCTTAAAAAATGCATGGATTAGCATAATAGGTTCAGAGAAAGGCCTGAACCATAAAACCTCTAATGTCATAAAAAGGTGTGCAAAATGTAAACGCGAAAGATGGAAGATCTCTAAATGTTTTTATGAAATTATCAAAATCTAATCAAAAATTCGTATTCCAATCTTGCTTACAGCTATACTTTTCGTGGCATAACGCTGCTTATCTGTTGCATACCCCACTCGACTTGTAGAGTATTCTAACCCGAAACACACGCCAGTCACATATGGCAAATGTCAAATAATGTGCGTCCAACGTTTAGGCTTAACAAGTGTGTGTGTGTGTGTGTGCGTGTGTGTGTGTTTGGGGGAGTTGTGAGTTAGGAAAGAGTTTTCCCAAACTTATTAAAGAAATTGAAATTCCTTTGTAACGCGTCTCGTGTGCCTTGGGTTTTATTATTTAGGCTTCTTTTTATTTTGGTATTTGTTGTCGGTTTTTCGATTTATGTACATTTTTATGCATTTTTTGATTTATTTATTAACTCTGCCTATGTTTTATGCTTTATGCTTAGCCCTAATCCACAGTGCGCTCTCTCATACTCTCTCTCTTTTGGCTCTGGCTGGCCAAAATGCCAACGCCTCATAAGCGCACGCACGCACACATACACACAGATAGAAACTCCCGCACAGACAATTGTTGTTGTTTTTTCTTTAGTTTAGTTTTGCATTTGTTTTTGTTTTTGCGCTTTCTACGACTGTCTATATGGCTTATGCATGTATGTATGTGTGTATATGCTTATGTGTGTGCGTGCTGCTATGCAAGTGTGCGTGCCGTTTTAATAATAGCACATATACAATATATAAAAGCTCCCGCTGGAGCAACAACCAGGCAAAAATGTTGCCACTGCCGCACGATATTGCACTAAAAACTTCAACGCCCCTACCGCCCGCCCGCACAACTAGCAAATACCAACACATCAACACTCCACTCGCTCGCTCTCTCTCACTCTCCAGCGCGCGCTCTCTCTCTTTTTCACTAGCGCGGCAGCAGAGTTTTGTTTGTGTGTGTGTGTGTGTTGAGCGCCCTTTGGGGCACTGCGCGTAGCAAAAATCACTAAAACAAATACAAACTTCTAGCTGCCACTTCACTCTCAACTCTCAAACTGCTATATGCAACAACTCTCTGTAGGTGCCAGCGAGTTGGGGCGGTAGGGCGGTGCGTTGGGCTTGCAAGGCGTGGGCGTGGGCGGTGCTAGGGCGCGGCGTGCAGCGAGGGCTGAAGAGCTGCTTCGTTGCTGCCACAATAATGCTCATGTTGTCGGCGGCAACGAAACGTTGCTACAAAAGGCAACAGTTATGCGCTGGGGTAGGGCGGCCTAGTGGGTTACCCGCCTCAGTCGCCCCAAACAGGAAGTTTGTAGTTCTTTTCAATTAACACAAACACACACTCATGCATACAACAACAATATAACATGTTGTCGTCATAAACTATTTTGTCGCACTACATATTATTTGCGCAGCTGCTGTTAATAAAAATATTGTTTTTTTTTTGCATTTAAACAATTGTTATACAACAATATATAGCCATACATATATACAAAAGCTGTCATGTATATTACAACATCCTACAATTAAAATGCAACTGCTGCTGCAACAACAACAATTTACAAACAAACTCACACACCTTACTCTTTTTCACCTTCCGCTGCAGCAGTCGGCGCGACGCCGACGCAGACGCTGACGTTGACGACAATGACTTCAAAAAAACAACAACTGCAACAAATTGAGGCAGCAGCAATCAAAACAAAACAAAGCCGCTGTCAACGGCAACAGCAAAAACAACAACACTGCGGTTTTGGTTTTAATTCTCTTTATTTACTTTTGCCGCTCGAGACGCTGCCGTCACTTTGCATTTACTTTTTGTTTTGTGTTTGCGCACTTTTTTTTTTTGCTTTCTTTTATTTTAACAAATAAATTCTTTGCTTTTACCTTTTACACATACACTAACACAACAACACACACGCGCACATTCAGCTGCAATAATAACGCGCGCGTTTTATTTATTAAACATTTGCACGTTTTTTTTTATATTCGTTTTGTTTTCTTGCTGCAGCTAAACTGTTTTTTTTGTATTTTTGTTATTATTGTGTTTGTTATTGTTGTCAGGCGCCGGCGCGTTGTACATAAGACATTTTTTCGTTTAACAAACGTCCGCTCTGCGTTACACGCACGCTCGAAATTCAAATTTCAAATAAGCATTAAAGCCATGTGGCAGCGCTGTCAACAAAAAATATTTAACAGCATTGAGTAAATGTTAAGCCGCTTAAAATGTTTTAAGCGCGCCATCTCGCTCGTGCAGCAGACTCTGGTCTGGCAGTCATGTTAAGAAGCCGTTTTTCTTATGTTAAAAATGCGCGCGCAGTTTGAAATTATGTTAAACTTAACATTTTACTAACAGCAGAGTATAACAGTTTTAAGGCATTATGTTGGAACGTGCTGACTTTGTTATACACTGTATTTGGCGAGAAGACCAAATGATGAGCAATGGACTCTCTGTAAATTGAAGTTCTGAGTTTTTTGTAATACAATTTAAAGCTATACACGCCCGGTAAAAAATTAAATTAACTTGGAAATTAGGTCTCTGGCTTGCATTGTGAAAAATTGCGAT